>BPTQ01000004.1:306065916-306172751 GCA_019973895.1 Chrysanthemum seticuspe
GCACAAAATAAAAAGTGAAACTTATACAATATAAATCCTAAAAATATGAAAAATACATTTTTACAATCCTAATGATAAAAGAAAATTTATAGAAAAATAAAATTATTTTTATAACTATTTAATTAATTATTATTAATTAAAAACTATTTTTAACTATTTAATAATTAACCAAAATACAAGAAATTAGGAAATAAAGCTAGAAAATTAAAATTATGAAATGGAAAAGTCTAAAATATCAAACTAGAATTTTCAAAACTATTTTTGTATTTTTATGATTATTTTTCTATTTTCTAGGAATTTTAAAATATTAAAAACTTATTAAAATATTTAAAAATACAAATTTAGCTAAGAAAAATATGGAAAAATATGTTTTTGGCTTTTTATATTTATATTAACTTAATAAAAATGAAAAATTATTTTTTGAAGCTTTTCTTAATTTTTTGTATTAAAAGCTATTTAAAAATGCTTAAAAACTAATTTAAATTGAGAAAAATAGCAAAACAACTTGGAAAAATCTGAAAATTTCAGGAAAAGTCTAAAATAATATAAGGAATAAAGTAACAATATAAAAACAGGTGCATGTGTGGAGGAATCTGAAGCTGTAGTGTAACTTGAGCTAAAATAAGCACTTAAGATTAAGCAAATAAGCTCTACAGTGAACCAAACTGTTACAGAAGCTATGCTATACTATAAATACTCTAAAGCAACTATCTAATGCTATTCCTAACACCTAATGAGTAGTCTACCAAGGATTAAGCTAAACTGCCATCATAAGCAAAATCAGATAACAGGCCCTCTACTCAAGCACTTGAAACTGCTTATTTCAATAGCTAAACTGAAAACCAAAGGTAGGGTTCTCAAGACCACCTACCAAAGATCATATACCCAAATTTATAGCTAATGAGGACAAGAGATGAATAAGTTATGGAACAAACAAAAACTGGCCAAGTGGAGCAGGGCCTGCTGCTGATGCAGAACAGTGAACAGGTAAGCAGGTTTGAGCTTATTTAACTACTAATTCAATAAGCTAAAGCTAAAACTAAAAATGTGGACTTGAAGTCCACCTAACAGACTACATAGAGACCAAAAATGAGACTCTAAATGTTTGAAATGAAGACTGTGCATCATCTGCAAGATCTCCAAAAACTGAACTTAAGACCTGTTTTGACTTTTTAAATCAGAGTCTAGGTTTGACTTTATTGAGATTTAAATCCAAATTGTGAACTGATGATGATATATTATGCTGAAATAAGACTAGAACAAGCTAAATCTATGGATTTTAGACACAAAATTAGCTTTTGATCATGCTAAAATCTCAACAGTAAGCTGTTAAGATTGTGGACAGAAGATTTTGACTTAAGGTGTTAGCAGACATAAGATATTGACTCATATGTGCTCAAATAAGTTTAATAAACATGAACTAACAAAAGTTAAACACTGAAAAAGACTTGAAGACAGGTAAAGCATTAATTCCAAACACCCCTAACACAACTGATATGTAAATATAAACAGCAAATCTACATAATCAAACTAAACTAACACTTAATCTAAACCTATATGACCAAAATAATCCTAAATGAGATGCTCTAATCAACAGGTGACCATATAATCAATAACAAACCAAAATGCAAAATGGACTTGAGAATTTGAAACTGAGAAACTTTACTCACAGAAGTTCCAGCTTATGCAGGCTCAAAACAAACCCATTACTACACTAATCCTAGTCTATTCCAACCTCTGCAACACCTTTGTTCATTACCAAACCCATATGAAGCTCAGAGTTGACTTCTGTTGACCATGTAACACATTTGCTTAAAAATGAATTGTAATCTTATAAAAAGCTTATAGAGACATTAACTAAACTTTCTTAAGCTTAAAACAAGCAAACAACAACTTGGACAGAGGCTTTTGAAACTGAGAATCTCAACAGTAACTCATAAACTTGAAAATTTAGCACAACTGAAAGTAACACTTGAAATAGGTCTCAATACACTATAATTACTTACTTTAATAAAGTTTAACTTGAAATTACAATATTTAACTTAAACTAAAACAGTTTATTAAAAAACGACATTAAAAAGGAAAAATAAAACTAGCTACCCTTTGAAACTGCTTCTTCTTCTCTTTTTATACTCCCACTAGTCTTGCCACGTGTCTCTGAGTGGATCCCACTTAGTTCCAGAGTCATTGGGTAATTTTTGTGAGATTTGGCCACTTTGTCAATTTTGGCGGGAAATGAGTTTTAACCTGTTGTGGGGTTGAGTGTGAGGAGAGGGGGGGGGGAAATTAATGTATCTTGGAGTGTAGGAGAGGTGGGGGGACAGGGAAGAGATAAGGGATGGGGGGTTGTGTGAGAGCAGGCAGTTGCAGGGCTCAAGTGGGGGAGAAGACAGTGTTTGGCGCGTGTTTGGGGTGTTGACCAGATTTGACTAGGTTTAATATCAACAGGGGGGTCAAAAGGGTTTAGTGACAGGGGGTCAAAATAGGCAAGGGTCCAAATTAGTTTAAGGTTTAATAATAGGGACCAATGTTGTAAAATCTGAAAATCAAGGGACCTAATCTGCCAATTCTGCCAAGTTATTCCAAGGGACCTTAAGTGACAACCTTCAAAAGTATGAGGACCAAACTTGCCATTTTGCCATTTTCCAGGGGCCATTTCTGCCAATTTTGAAACTTGAAGGACCATTCTTGTAATTTTCTCAAACTTTTGACATTTTTCACCAAAGGACTAAATTTGACAAGTTATGATATTAAAAGGACCTTTGGTGATTTTTCTTTTGAAAATTTTGACTCAGGGACTATTTTTGACAACTTTTGAAACTTGGGGGACTAAAACTGCAATTTTTGCAAATTTGATATGTTTTTCATCTGATTTTGATATTTTTGCATTTAAAACACATAAAACACTGATTTGTGATATTTTGATCATTTTGATGTGTTTCTGAGTGTTTTCAGATGATTTTGCAGTTTATTTTGTACAAAAATGATGAGTATTTAGACACTCATCACATAGCCAGGATTTTGTAGATGTTGCCTTTGAAAGTAAGCAAATGGGAGAGGAAGCAACCATGTCTTGCATATAGATAGTGTATAGACTAGAATTACGCGAGCCAGACATAAGGTCATTTCCATGTAGATCACGAATGAAACAAGTTTTCTCCCTGAAAGCAACCTCCAAATCTCCATCACAAAATTGACCTACTGAAAACAGATTGTGACCGAGGCCTTCCACATAGTAAACCCTGCTGATTTCGATGTTCCCATTAACATAATCTCCGTAGCCCATGATAGCTGCGAAGTGATCGTTCCCGAATCTGACAGTGCCAATGAACTTTGCAATAAAGTTTGATAACAGTTTAAGGTTGCCTGTCATGTGTCGGGAACATCCGCTATCAACAATCCAGAGAATGATCTGTATCACCTGCATTACACACAGACGACACAGATGGAATAGAAGTAGATGTGGAACCCGAAATGTTAGAGGGTTCCGAAGCAGGTACGTTAGACATACACACATTAACAATTTTAGGCATCCATTTAAATCCAAGTGTGTTATATATCCATTTCTGCCATCTATAACTACTCTTTGCTTTAGTCTTAGTGAAAGCACTAGGTGGTACTACATTCTTAGGAGGTGAAGCGGGAGCTACTGTGATAGCAGTGGTTGCCTTAGAATCTAAAGAAGGTGGTTTACCAAGCACAGACTTAGAATGATTAGTGGGCCTAGAGGTATTCCGATCTTTAGGATTTCGTAATCGAGAGATTATAGCTTTAGCAACACATTTGTCATGACAATCAGAATTCATACTCTTTCGACAAATATCACAAGGTGCATCAGACTGAATATCAAAAGTACTTAACGGTTTAGCATTTGTTACATCACTATTTGTATTACATTTGCCAGACGCAACATCTATAGTGGAAGTAACATGATTTTTATTCAGAGTCCTAGGGTGTTCTTCTACTTTAGCATTCCTTATTGATCTTTTCTTAGGTCGCAACTTCCTATTCTTCGATTGAGTGCTCCTAGGCTGTGAAGTGCAGACGTTTGGAAAAGATGCAACTATTCCTGTTTCAGTAGAGGGAAACACATTAGCAACTTGTGATTTGGCAGTGGGAATTCTAGGTTCACGATTACTCAGTGTGACTGGTGCTAATCTCTTAATCACAGTAGGCGGAAGTGGTACATACTTTCCTAACATTTCCCGTAACTTAGAGATGGTGTGAATCAGATCTTGATTTTCAGAACGAATATTACCAGCAAAATTCATGACTACTCTAGTGTGAGCAAGATAGTGATCAAGTTCGTTTGATGCTTCAATTCGAGTCTTTTTGAGTAAATCAAATATGACACCATATTCCTGTTTAACTTTTAAAATTTCTTGTTCATATTTTGAGATTTGACTTTTCAAAGACACGTTTTGATCATCCAGTTGCTCAATTTTAGGATCAGAAGATTTTGCACTCAGCTGAGCGATTTTCTTTTGAAAACTAAGTTGATGGTTGTGAATATCTTTTTCACACCAATGAAGACGATGTTTTGCATTGTAAATTTCCGTGTGTAATCGTTTATTTTCAGCTTTTAAAGACTCGATCTGAAGCACATTATCGGTGTTCTCAACAGTAACAACAGTTTCAACAATATCAGCAGAGATATGATCAGATGCATATGGCAAAGAATAGTATAACACAACATTATGGATACCAGCACAGATAACATCTTCCAAGAGTCGATCAACATCTTTTCTCAATAGTTTCTTTTTGCGTTTTGTGTTAGAAATAGATGTTTCTGTTTTCTCGAAAACGTTTTTCATTACCCCAAGTTCCTTATGAAAATCCTTTTCCCAGGCAATTGCACAACTTTTCAAGTTTTTAACATTAGGTAAAAGATTTTTCTGAAAAATGTCTCTTTGTTCTCGCGCCAGAGGCGATTGAAAATGTTCAACTTTGATTTCAGATCGATATTCTATCTCATGTTGTAAAATTTTGAGGTCAGCCATGAAAATGTCAAAATATCGAAGAATTTTTCGATTTTCAGGTTGTGAGTTTACTTCACTAATGGAAGGTAAAGGACCATAAGTTTGTGCAAAGTCTGTTTTGGGATTAACAGTAGAAGACTCCGGTGTTTTGATGATAACCCTTGGTGTGTTAGTAGAATCCGTTGGTGTGACGAAAATGACCGCGTTTTTATAATTAAAAGGTTTGTTGTAAACAACATTTTTTAATTTTGATCGACTCTCGTCTTCTGCATCTAATTCCTCTTGACGATGATATTCAACAACACTCATGACAGTATTATCAATTTTGTATTCTGCACTGGAAACTTCAGGAGTTGGTTTGAATGTTTTTAGTGAAAGCTTTGGTTTGTAATCAGCTAGATTTTTCCATATCCTTTTGGATTGGGTTTTAAGGTAAACTTTTCAATAGCTGTTACGGATTCACCATGTTTGTAAACAACAGTTTTAAACTCTTTAAGTTTGTTTTGCAAGCCGATGATTTCTTCAAGAAGGTCATCTACCCGATTCGTTGAATGCTTTTTGTATGCGGAGAACTGTTTTTGACAATTTAACAACTCAGCCTTAGCTTTTTGATTTTCCAAGGTGAGAGTGTTAATTTGTTTTTTATGTTCATGTTTCAGTTGTTCTAATTCAGACACCAAAGCATTCTTCGAGGCGGCTAGATCACGCATCTGTCTCTCTAAATATTTTTCGTTTTGATGAGATTTTGCAAAAGCGGCTTCAAAACCTTTTTCACGGTTTTCTTGAGTTTTGAAAAAGTTGAGTTGCATTTGTAAACATTCAAAATCCTTGGTTAACAGTGCATTTTTACTTTTTAAGGATTGATTTAATGCATAACATTCCTCCATTTTGATTTTATGGTCTTGAATTAACCGAGCAAAATCCGGATGAGGCAACAGATCATCTTGTTCAACGTGAGTCTCAACATGATCATTCTTTAGATCCTCAAGTACGACTACTGAGTCAATTTGATTATCAAAGGAAACCATAAGGTCATCTTGATCATCAAATGTAACTACAGGGTTAACTTGAAAATCATCAGAAAGAGATGTAGAAGACTCATTTTGAACAGTCTGATCCGTGCCGGATTCAGATATTGGCGGAGATATTAGTTCAGATATGATGATGGTTTGTTCGGGTACCTGAGACAAGCCATCAGTGTCATACACTGGGCCTGTATCACTCATGTGCAGCTCATGCATATTAGCCATCAACATAACAGCTGCATTAGCTTGCAAGTCCTCCATATCATCATCTGAGTCTGCATCTGCCATAAAGCTCTGTTCTTTGTCTGTGAGAGATCCACCAGCTTCATCCTTAAGAGCCAAAAGTAAAGCCTCTTTGAAATAAGCACTGCCCCTAGTCCTTGGCTTTGGGCATGCATTAGCCAGGTGTCCCTTCTCATTGCAGTTGTAGCATCTAAGACCATTCAACCGATTTTGAGCATTTCCCTGTTCCATCACTTGAGCTCTGTTGTTATTCCTACCCACAACATTAAACCCTTGACCACCGCCCATCTGACGACCATAATCACGATTCTGAACTTCAACACGTCCATTGTTCACAACAGCTTGAGTCCGTGTGTTAGATGAGGAACGAATACGATTGTTGGATTTGTTGGTGTAACGGCCAAAAGCATTAGCAATCATCACAAATCCTTGTTGCAATGCTTCGAATGGATCGATTTCCTCAGTAGCTTCACTGACATATGCTTGAGCATTGTTGCTGTATGGAACCAATTGATTTTGTTGAGGTTGAGGTTGTTGCTGTGAAGGTGTGTTTGAAGCAGTTGGTTGAGTTGCTGGTTGAGAGGGATAATTTTGTTGAGCATACAAGGCAAGTTGTTGATTGTCCGGTTGTGACTGTTTAGCAATTTGAGCACGGAGAATCCTTTCCCGATCAACTTCCTTTTCATGAGGCTTCAAGTAATCATACAACAATCCATAAGTAGAATGATGCATATTCTTCGCTTGACGGAGAAAGATGACATACTTCTCCCATTCAGGACCAAGACTACTCAGGAACTTAGTATTCACTGCAATTCTTGGCATGATGATGTTGTGTTTATCCAAATCATTGATGATGTCTGAAAATCGATGATGATAGGACTCTAGTGTCTCTCCATGTTCAATCATGAAGTGTTCATAAGCCAAGTAAATTTTGGATTCCAAATCCTCCTGATTGAGTACAGAGCCTTCCATAAGAAGACGAATATGATCCCACATCTTTTGTGCAGTCTTTTGAGCATCAACACTACGAAGAATTGGGTTTGGTAATCCTAAGAGGATGTATTCCATTGCAAGTTCATCAGCTTCATAGTGTAGAAGTTCTGTGGGATTTAAATCTGCAACAGTAGCAATGTTGGTTTGTTCATCTGTTGGTGGAATAGCAGTTGGATCTCCGGGTACAATGACAGTAGGCATCTCAAATGGACCTTTCAAGATAACCTTCTTTAAGAACTTTCCATGTGGCTTCTTTAGATCACAAAAGCTAAAGAACCTTATCACCCATTGATCGTAGTTTCCTGGAGTGAGCATTGGAGGTCTATCAAGTGATCCAGCTTCATGAATGGATTGTTGGCTGCTTAAAGCTTCACACATCTTTGCAAACCAAGTGGGTTCCTTCATAGTGGTTCGTGATGGATGTTGATTGAAATCGTTTGTGTAGGGTAGAGCTTGAAGACTTGGTGGTGGTTGAACCATTTGTGGTTGTGGAATTGCACCAAGTTGTGGAGTATGTTGCTGATTAAATTGTTGTTGATAAATGGCTTGTTGTTGATTCCATTGTTGATGTTGTGGAGTTAATTGTTGTTGTTGTTGATGATTATAAGTGTGAGGGAAGTAGTTAGAGTATGGTGGTTGAGACATGATGATAAACTTGTGTGGTAAAAATGGATCTTTGTAGTCGAATGAACCTTTGTTGATGAAGTGTCCTTAGGCGTAGAAAAGACAAGAACCAAGTAGCACTTATGCGTAAAAACACCAAAAGTTACGCGTAACAATAAGGAGTTACGCGTAGGATTTAGCTTACGCGTAAGTAGGATAAAAGCACTAAAGTTATGCGTAGACAAAAGTTAGGCGTAGAAAGTTAGGCGTAGGATTACCTTATGCGTAGACCTTAGTTACGCGTAAATTGAATCTTATGCGTAGAATTTCTACGCGTAAGCTTATGCTTATGCGTAATTTTAGGGTTTTTGCCCAAATGATCTTTTACACTTCACAGTGCAAAAGATATCCAAAGTCGACGTATTTTCAGACTTATCCAAGTAAGAAAACACGGAATAAACCAGAAAAATGAAGATCAAACCAAAGAGTATCTTACGCGTAATTTTAGGGTTTTGATACGCGTAGGATTACTCGTAACTTTGAATTTGCCCAAATGTGTTTCTAAACCAGATTTTTGTTATGGAATAGCTTCAATAGTACCAAAAGAACACAAAAGTGTGAATTTTGATGTACCAAAACTGCTAAACGGGTTACGCGTAGAACGACACCCACGAACAAAAACAAGCTTAAAAACGTAAATCCACGCGTAAAGTTTGAAACTTTTTGCCAAAAACAAGTATTTTAACACCTCAAAACATTGAAAGTACAAGAATCTTGGATTAAAAAGTGTAAAAAACGAGTTTTTAAGATAACCAAAGATTGCGTTACCTTTACGCGTAAGACTCAAAACCAAAACTTCAAAAACAAAATGAGTACACCCAACTATTTGGCGATTGATACCACTGTTAGGTCACTAGTTTTACAAACACAAGTTATAAGAGAAGAGATAAGGCGGATGAACAAGTATCAAGCACACACACATATAAACTAAGAGACGGTTAGGCGTAATGTATGTGAATGAAGAGAAAACTTGAACAACCAACCCTCAAGTGAGGGTTATTACAATGTATATATAGGCAAGGAACTAGGGCAACACTCCCTCTCCTTCCCTATTCCTTATTGGACTTGGATCAAGCTTATGGGTCTTCTACATAAGCTTGACCTTAAACAAACATAAAGGCCATAATAAAGCTACCTATTACAAATGAAATATAAATACTTGAAATACTGTTTAGGAGTGATTCCAACATTATCCTTAATTGAAATTATAATTTTAAACTTTAAAAAAATATTAATTAATTAAGGGTAAAACTCACATTCTGCAAAAAGTAAGAAAGAAAAAAACAATAATAATTATGGTAGTTTTAAACTGTTTGTTTTTTGTCGAAGGACAATTATTTAAGAAGGAGGGAGTAATTATTTAAATAATGTAATTACAATTTAATTTACGAATTTTCTCCACTCTCACTTACACAGCTACATCCAACATTTAAAAAAATGACGCTACTATACACGGTTGACGCTAACTTGATTTACTCATTCAACATTTAGAATTGGCGTTTAGTTGGCTGAAACTTTTTAATTTGTACTGAAATTGTTTTATTCCCAAAGAGTTCTCCACAAAACAAATAATTTTCTTATCCTGACATAACAAGAAAATTACAAAACATATTTTAATATGTTTTATTTGTTTCTTTATTTCTTTTGTAACCCGAAACCTCTTAAAACTAGAAAAATACAAAATCGAGTAAACACATTATTAAATTTTCGCTATATTGCAGACAGATAAATCCCTTCAAATTTTTACAAAACTAAAAACCGAAAACTAGAAAAAAAAAAAAAAAAAAAAAAAGTTTTCTTCAACTAAACGCATCCAACTTTTTGTGTTATAATTCCACCAAATGGATTCATCTCACACAAATTTTTCTTACAATTTGTCATGTCATTAATTTTCAGTCTCAATTTTATGTTAACAGATTTCAAAGTTAAACTTTTTTTATGACTGACGTACTTCTAGCTTGCTTCATGCCTTGATATTCAACAATATAACTAGTAAAGAGTACAAATCAATTGGCTTATGACTATACCACAAAGGGTACAATGGCCGTCCCATGAGTTTTTGGGGCCCTGTGCCAAAAAAAGTTATAGGCCCTGATCACGGAAAAGTATAATTATGTACCCGAGTTACAAAGTTTAAATTTAGTTGATTATATATTAGACTTTGAATATGTTTTTAACATTGTGTATTACTTGTTTTTCAACTATAAATATTTTTTTTGCCATTCTGCTTTAAGCCATTTTGTTTTTGAAAAACTATTTACAAAAATTCAAAGGCAGATGATAAAAAAAAAGTATTATACTTGACACCATTTGCTCTTGTGGGTAGCGAACAAATTTTTTTGCTTTTGTGAGTACCATACTTTCACATTCATCATCTTTAAGGTATTTTGCGAAATTTTTGGACATTTTTGCTTTCTTAGCTAATAGAATTTTTTTTCCTCAAGGGTAAAAATGTCACATAGTACCCTAAAGAGAATGAATTTGAAAGTATAGTAACAAAAAAAAAAAACAAACATTTTTGTTCGCTACCCACAAAAGCAAATGATGGCAAGTATGATACTTTTTTTTTTATCATTTTGACCAAAATACAAAGATTAACTTAATGAGTTATGAATCACATCTATAAATAAAAAAAAGTTAAATTTAACTATTCTCAAAGGAAGGGGTAAAAGGGAACTTTGTGTAGGTAGTTAAAAAGAAATAAAATTATGAGTCCCACAAATATACCTTTTGGTCTTCTTCCTCGTCTGTCCATCACAGTAAACAACGAGACTCCATTAAAGCACAGATGTGAGATTCATTTTTTCTTTCTTTCAATAATCATATAATCTTAGATAACGTATTTTTTAATCATAAAACACAATTTATATGATCAAATCATCCGAAAATGACTTTATATACAACTTTAATCTTTAAAAATCGGAGGCCCCCAAAAAATGAGGCCCTGTGCCGTTGATCACCCTGCACATGCTCAAATCCGGCCCTGAAGTCAATGTGGTGAGGCGAGATAAAGTCATTTAATATTAAATGTTGCATTAAGAAATTAGCTAGTATGTCTAAATCGATGTTTAAAGTTGGGAATATTTTAGTCTAGTTTAATTAACCAAATGAGTAACCAGCCACATTTTATTCCATTGAGCCAAATTGCTCAAACTTTGTAACCAAAAATGACTCCTTAAGCAGGGGCTCTAATGAGCACTCGAGTAGTCGAGTGTACAGTTTAAGTGTAGTCGTATGAACGACGTAAGAGTTTTGTACTTCAAGTAGTGGAGTATACAGTTTTGCAGCGAATATTCAGAGATTTTTAGTGTAAAACAGTTTAAGAAGACTTTATAAGCAACATTTGAGCAGTACTATTTACTCTTCTGTCTAAACATTTTTTTTCTAAAACCTCAACGTTTGGCAGCTCGATGAAGGAAGGGTCTCTTGTATCGACAGGGTTGGAATCTAAACTTTCAAAGAATCTCCTAATATACCTTCAAAAACTTTGATGTAAGGTGTTAAATATGATCAAGTTTCGGCCTTTTAAACTTAAGATCAGTTTTGTTTTTATGATTAAATATGCTATATATGCACTAAAAATTGGTAAACTAGTTAGAGAACTTGGTAACAGAATTGCAAGGGAGACTGTAGATTAAAGACATTTAGTATGGCATAACTATAAAAAAAGATAAGGAGCCCATCCCGAGTTTCTAACTAATAAATTTAAAGGAGATGCTGGCTGGAGACGGTGGACAGGGAACTCAACCCCGCCAGATGCGTGATAACAATTTTGACAGCAATCGGCTATGTTCTATATCATTAAGTAGTAATGTTTTATGCCTTCTTACGCCGGTCACATGGTTCAAGTCTTGATGGTATGTGTTCGATCTCTTGATTTCTATGATGGTCACATGTGTTTTTAGGGAGTCATCGTGTATATGCTGGACACAGAAAAATTGTCACTGTGGCAGCGAGGTTCAAGGGGCAGCTGCACCCAAGGATTAAGAGGGGAAACAGGTGTAATAGCCTTCTTTGTGCTGAAACGCGTTCTTAAGTGTAAACAGTGACCATGGTTTTATTTATGCCAGAAGGGTGGATCTTCTTTAACCCGTTTGTGACTTGTAGCATGATTTTGGCGTTTAAAAGATCCTAGTTGTGGGGTCAATAGATGCAAGTGCAGATGTCCGTTAATATCAACTCCTAAAGTGCTTTGCTAGCAGATTTACCATCCTTACATGCTAACTTCTTCCTGCCATCATCATTGGCCATCTAGTATGTTTCGAAAACTAAACATGGGTACCTTATTAGTGTCGCTGAAATAACAGCCATAACCATCTGTGTCACAACAACTTATGTGAAATAACTAAACATTAAGAAAGCTGCCATGTACATTGTTGCTTAGTGGAACTTAACAGTTTGTCCCATTTTATAAACTTCTAGTTTTTTTATCAGCTAATTAATCTTGTCATCTGTTTACTGAATCAACTTTGGTACAAGTAGATCATTCTCGTGCTTCATTCCATCATAAGTATTTTTATTTAAAATATTTAAATATATTGGTACTTTGGTAGTGACCTTTACATTTCAGTAGGTTACAGTTCAACTATCACAACAAGGTAACAAATGAATGTGTTAGCTTACAGTTCAAGTATCACAACTAGACGGGCAGATTGTACTTTTGACGTTATTGAAAATTTGCGTCCCAGACAATTTAAGCAACGCGAACCCATGTTTCGTGATAGTATTTCTGCTAGATAAGTACTATTGATAGTTGATTCTCACACTAAAAGCACAAAGTTTTATGTTCACTTGCATTTATTTATCCCAATTCAAAAATCTATACAATGCCAAAATTACACCACAAGTCCTAAACAGGTTCAAGAAGTATCCAACATTCAATCCAAAATCACCTTCAGCTAGTGTTTACACATGCATTCCGGGACTGGAAAAGTTATTACATCTCTGTCTCTCCTCTTAGCCCTCGGCTGTGGCTGCCCCTTGAAATTCTTCGACATTGTGACAATCTTTCTGTGTCCCACATATGCCCGATGCCCCTTCAAAAACACAAAAAATAACAATATAAACATCTTTACCATAAGAAATAAACTTTTAAAGATCGTGATCGAGAAAAGATACCTGCAAGGCTCGGACCATATGACCATCATAAGAAGGCAGGAAAACGTCACTACTTAGTGATACTATATAATCAATTGCTGTCAAAATCGCAGTTCTGTTTTTGTATGGGTTGAGCTCATCATTTCGAGCCAACATCTCTTTTGTAACCACATTAACAAATTCAGACTTTAATGGAAGAATGGCTCGATCACCCCCAAACGGCTCTCCACCAGCAATATATACTCGAGAATTCTCTGGTGCCCCTGATTCTTTAAGAAGTCTGCATTTTTATATTAGAACCTTAAGCAATTTGGCGAAAAATTACTGTTTCAAAGCAAGAAAAGTCTGGAAAATACCTTGCCGTTTCTAAAGCGTTTATAGGGCAACTTATGTTTGATCTTGTAGCGGGAAACTCAGGATTAGATTCTCTTTCTGTGTTTATAATGGTATCATAATCGGAGCCTAAGCCTGTGAGGCATCCTGTTCTTACCCACACATCTTTTTCTAGACTGAGATGAATGGCTACGTATGGGCCTTCAATCCACATTCTTCTTGCAATTCGGTTACCAAGCTCTCTGATTGGTTTAGCAAACTTCAGTGCATGAAACGCTACCTGCAGTGAGCAAACATGATCATAAGACTCAAATTATCTAACAAAAAATGGTCAAAAAGTGTTGATATTGGTATTTTAACACCTTGCATCGAAGTTTTTGAAGGTCTGGTGGAAGATTCCTCGAAAGTTTAGATTCTATCCCTGTTAATACAAGAGATCCTTCTTCATTGAGCTGCAAGACATTAGTGTTTATATGACTAGTAATCGTGCTTGTTTGTTGAGATAAAACCGAGCAGAAATGGTCGTTTGATGGTTCTTACCTTCTTAAAAAATCTTGCACGAATCCAAAATGGATTAACGTTGTGCGGAATTTGATTCTCTAATGTCTGCCAAGAAACCAAATGTGTAGAAGGAAGAGATGATACAACTCGAATGTCAGCTTTTAAAGTCTCCCTAAACTGTTGCACATCGAAAATGTCTGAAAAGTCACTGCACAATCAAATACAGAAATCAAGTGGTAATCATCCAAATGACCCTTAATTTGAGAAAACCCAAAAAGATTAGAGAAAACATACACATGTATACAAAAATTCAGCTTCAAAACACATTTAATCGGTTTCCTAGATGGCATATTGAGCAATTCTGAAAGTTATATCAACAGAGTACACAAGCCTACACAGATTTTAAGCTTGACTCATATAAAGCGAGTAATTATGAACATAAAAATGCACGCATTTAACCCCTAAATCAATTACGTGGAGCATCATAAATCTTAATTTTACAATAGGCACACGTTAAACCCCGAATCAACTATATCGGAGCTAATATGAACACTACTTCAGCAGTTAGCACATAAGCATTTGCACATTCAACCCCATATCAGATATATGGACCAATTATGAACGCTAAATTAATCGACAGTTAGACACACATTTAACTGAATATATTTATCTAAAACGAGCCATAGTTCAGCAATAAGCACACATCTAATCCAATAAAGTTTTATGAACATTAATTCGACACTATGGATTAATAATGAACAGTTAATCAGCAAATAAGATTTAAGACACCAGTATACATGAAAACTTATCGGTTTTCTACGTGATCTTGATACACAATTCAGTTATGCAACATTCATAAAGCCGAAACCAAATAAGTACTAAAAGTACTAATTAATACCTTTCATCTCCATTTAAAACCGGCAAAACCAAGGACGCTTCAAGAATCCTAGCAATAACAACCGCGTCAACAATCTGATTCCTAATCTCAAACAACCCACCCGAAACCACAACAACCAAAAACCTCTTCTTCTCATTCGCAATCACACCCGACCGTCTCCTATACTCCAAACTAAAATCCAAACACGGCACGTAACCTTCCCCATCCGGCTGCTCCCAAAACTCCCCAACCGCAGACCTCGGAGGCAACGGCACCATCGCAGTCGTATCCAAACTCACCAACCCATCTTTCTCCTCATCACCCGGGTCCTCAAACACTGACGCCAACGAAGCTACATAAATCGGCGTGTAAGAACCCGTGTGATTAGTACGAGTGATTATCGAGATACTGGGCGTGTTTGAAAAGCGATTGACTGACGCGAAACATAGAACCGAAGCGAGGACGAGTGTGAAGAAGAAGAATGTGTGTGTTGATGGTGGTTGAGGGTTTGTGTAACGGTTTTTGGCGGGAAAAATGGTGAATAAATGAGGGTAGTGATTTGGGTTTAGTGTTAAGATTGAGTTCTTGGTTGGTTTCGTTTTCGCCATTGATGGTGATGATTATTGAGCTGCTATTGTGTGTGTTGTAACTGAATTTATACCTGTTTTATGTGAAATTCTGTTATTTTTGGCGCCAAAAGTACTAAACTTATAAGCATGCAAGTGAAATCAAGTGTTAAGCTTTTAAAAGAGTAAATTGCAAAAAAAAAGTCCCTTTAGTTTGACGAAATTGCAGCTTTAGTACTTATTATTTCGAAAGTGCACTCATTGTCCGTGTGAGAAACTTACAAGTGCACATTTGGTCCTTTGCTAAATTTAAATTACTAAACTACCCTCTTTGTATTTTCTTTTACTTTAGTCCCTGTAAGGGTAATTTAGTCATTTAATTTTGGTCAGGGACTAAGAATGCACTTGTAAGTTCCCACCAAAGACGACTCGATCACGAGTGCACTTTCGATAGGATAGTGATAGAATCTACAATTTGGCCAAACCACATGGAAGATTTTTGCGATTAACTCCTTTTAAAATGAAAATCCTATAAGTTTGTAAGATTTTTAAATATATATAATTAGACTTATGAAGAAATATCGGTATGAGAAAGTCGGGCTTTCTTATCTATTGTACGCATCCGAACCATTATTTTTGTATTTATTACTAGATTTTATCTCAAGATGTTCACTCATCGAGATTTGCATATTGGTCTCCTCGAAAATACTGGAGACACATTAGTACATTACCAATATGCAGATGGGGAGATGATTAATGTATTAACATGGATTTTAAATACTTGTGTAGTGGCTTTTATGCGCACACGCTCTCTCTATCTTTATTTTTTTCAGCTTATTATCGCTGGTAACCAACATACTAAAATTTATAATTTTATTTTTTTAGTTATATGAGTTTCTGACTCGATATTTCGAGCCGACTAATCTTAAGACGACTGTCTTTTTGGATAGCTTGGAGTCGGCGTACGTGAACCTTCGTGGCCACAAGGGGATTAAGTTTTTTTCCGTTGAATTCGAACCTTGACCTCCTCTTTAAAAGGCTATTCTTTTTACCACTTGATCACCTCTCGCGGTTAAAATTTATAATCATTGAATATAAACCCCCATGTATTTATAAAGTAAACAATTAGATAAAACACAACTTGCATCACAAAACACAACACAATAGCCAAATGATGTATATTCAAAAAAGGATTTAAGGAGAATTTGGAACAATCAAAGACAAATAAAAGAGACCACTTCGATGAACTATTCTGTTCTCTTTTATTTGTTTTTTTATTAAGCGACCAATAAATACTGACCATGCTTAAGTGGCCATTGTGATCAAGCATGGTTAGTATTTATTGACAGTTTAATAAAAAGGGTACAATAGTTAACAAAACTTTGTTTAAAGATTAATAAGATATTTAAAAGTTTATAAATAATTAATTTAACAATTTAGATAAATATGTCAATTTTGATGTTAACAAAAAGTACATATATGGGATTATGGTTTCAAGGTGGGTAAATTAAAACAACAAATATACAAAAGTGAGATGCCTGTGGGTGTTGGGTTAAAAACCCACATCGCTAGATCACTAAAAGCTGAAAGTCATGAATCCGTATATAAACACCAAGCTGTGTAGGAAATAGTTGCGGCCCCACCTTATGCAATTCTTGTTGCATAAAATGGCAAACGTCTCCAATTTTTAGTTTAAGATTTTGCTTGTACTTGTCCTTGTAATTAACTCCACAAACTTGCTTGAAGGAAAATATTTCCATGGATTCGTTAACAATAAACACATCTTCGTGGTATGTCTTAATACGAAAAAAACTGATTTTTACGACTTAGTGGTGGCTGAAAATATAAAGTGAGTGATAAGGAGGAGGGTTTTCACATTAACTCATCTTTTAGTTAAACATGACTTCATCAAAATGTTAAACAAACAAGGTCTAAGTCGTATGTTTTCTATAGCTTAACTTGCCTTTAACTTCTGTGAGGAGCTAGAGTAAGACGTATGATTCTTTTGTAATTAAAGCGGATATTGCATATGTTTTCTAGAGCTTAACTCGCTTTTAACTTCGGTGAGGAGCTTTAGTAACAACTAAGGAAGATAATCGTTTGTCTTGGTGGCAATTAATGATATGCTAAAAGTTGTTACCACAAAGACTCCCTTCGATATTAGATTTCTCCAAAAATATGGACACACATGATATAATTTTGCTTGCTTTCAATTCCGAGAAAACTATAGTAACAACTACTTTTAGCTTGTCACCACCACCTAGTCCCAAAAACGATACAAGTCCTTGATAATTGGGAGCAGATAATGAAAAGAGCCATAGGGTTACTACTGATATGCTAAAAGTTGTTCAGTTTGCCCCGTTAGTTATTTTAAACCGACGGTTGGACATATAAGTTGTAAAAGTTTTGGAGTATGTTATGTGTTTGATCTTTTCCGCCAACCAACTACGAGTAATAATCTTCACTCTTCGAATTTCATGTATTTTGCTTTTCTAGACATCATACAAAATACAAACATGCATTGAAAGGGGTATCAAGCATAATTAATTTGAGTGTCATAATCATTTTATAGAGTGTGCAAATCAGCTCCCATATGTTAAACTCGAACAAGTTTTTTTTTATCTATTTTAATAAGTGGAAAATTAAATTGGGACATCTTTAAAAAAACGTGACTCTTAGTTTATGACGGGGTAAGTATGAGTTTTCTACTTTCGCTCAAAGTACTATTTAATCATTTTAACGTAAGTACAAAAAAGATTGCTTAATTTAAAAAAAATGCATGCAAAAAATACATACATTCTCAGTAGCTTTGTTGGCTTTAACTCCAAGCGGAGTATTTGCATCTACAATTACTCATATTTTATGATAGCCCGAGTTATACAAACAAGCATCGTCCTTAATAGTTGGTGACTGTATATCGAAAAGGCACCCAATCACAAGTCATTAAGGATGAGCATTGTTTGTTCCATCTTGCTATATGTTATATGTCTAGACTAAGGTGGTGTTTATTTCTTAGGAAATAGCTCTTAAAGCCTTTTAATAAGTTTCATTCAGACCCGTCGACATTTAGGTCATTAAGTGCGTTTGTTTATATTTTTCTCGCTCATAGCCGGTTAGAGCTCAGATCTCTTACACAACAAGATATAGAGGAGATGTCCTACCTCTTAATGTCTTTTTAACTCTTTTTTGTCTTTCTTTTTTATAAGACTTTATTACTTTAGTTTTCTAAGCTCTTTTCATTTGTATTATACATTTGTTTTCTCTTTTCCTTTACTATTGATAAAACGTTTAAAGCGAACCGTCGTTATTTCTTTTTGCTAAACAAAAAATGTTAAAGACGAGAATATAATGACGGAAATGTTCAAGCACAAGCGTCTTTCAAACAATAAAAATATATAACTAGTTTGCGAAATCAAATAATGGCATGACTATTTTGGACATGAACTTGATTTTTTTTTTTTTGAAAATACTTTTAAATGTTAATTGACAATCTTAAGGGCTCGTTTGGTTTGTTGCCAGGAATGACAATGAGTATCGGATTTGGAATGAGGTGGAATGATAATGGGTATGAAAAAGTGTATCATTACGATTGTTTATGTTTGGTTGATAAAATATGATATGAAAAAGTGTATAGATATTTTAATTTTGTAGTGGAAAAAAGAGGGGTCCACGGGAATGGATTTCATAGACACCAAATTGGTGTGTAATGAATCTATAACTATGATATACCCATTTCATTACCGGGCCCACAAAACAAAACAAAACAAACACTCACTATGACTTTGAAAGTCATAGTCCCATTCCCATTAATGCAAACCAAACGGGCCCTAAGTATATTATAAAATATTTTACCTTCTTTTTTAATCTATTTTTAAAGTGAAAAATTAAATTGGGACATCTAAAAAAAATAAAAAATAATAAAATCAAAGCCCTTGACTCTTTGTTTTTTACGGGGTAAGTATGAATTTTCTACTTTCGCTCAAAGTACTATTTAATCATTTTAACGTAAGTACAAAAAATATTGCTTAATCTTACAAAAAAAATGCATGCACAAAATACATACATTCTCAGTAGCTTCGTTGGCTTTAACTCCAAGCGGAGTATTTGCATCTACAACTACTCATATCTTATGATAACTGAGTTATACAAACAAGCATCGTCCTTAATAGTTGGTGACTACATATCGAAAAGGCACCCAATCACAAATCATTAAGGATGAGCATTGTTTGTTCCATTTTGCTATATGTTATATGTCTAGACTAATGTGGTGTTTATTTTTTTAGGAAATACCTCTTAAAGCCTTTTAATAAGTTTCATTCAGACCCCGTCGACATTTGGGTCATTAAGTGCGTTTGTTTATTTCTCGCTCATAGGCGGTTTGAGCTCAGATCTTTTACACAACAAAATATAGAGGGGATGTCTTACTACCTCTTACTGTCTTTCAAACTCTTTTTTGTCTTTCTTTTTTTTATAAGACTTTCTTACTTTAGTTTTTTAAGCTCTTTTCATTTTGTATTATACATTTGTTTTCTCTTTTCCTTTACTATTGATAAAACGTTTAAAGCGAACCGTCGTTATTTCTTTTTGCTAAATAAAAAATGTTAAAGATGAGAATATATGACGGAAATGTTCAAGCACAAGCGTCTTTAAACAATAAAAATATATAATTAGTTTGTGAAATCAAATAATGGCATGACTATTTTGGACATGAACTTGAATATTTTTTCTTTGAAAATACTTTTAAATGTTAACTGACAATCTTAAGTATATTATAAAATATTTTACTTTCTTTCTTAATCTATTTTTAGAAGTGAAAAATTAAATTGGGACTTCTAAAAAAAACAAAAAGAAAAAAAAAACGCGACTCTTTCGCTCAGTTCTCGAGTTAAAAAGGAAGTGGAAATTAAAGGAAATTGAAAGTTTTTTGTGTTGTTGAGTCTTTTTTAAAAGGAGGAAAGGGAAATGGAAAGAAAATAGAGAGGAAGATTTGATAAGTAAATCTTCCTCCCACTTTTGGGAGGAAAGGGAAAGGAAACGGAACCATATGTTGTGTAAAGACTAATATATCCCTTTTAAAACATTTGACATTAATAATTAAAGGGCATATATGTAATTTGACCAAGTTATTTTCCTTTTCCTCTCACTCAAGAACATGATTATGATTACTTTCCTTTTCATTTCCTCTATCTCAAGAACATAACAACTAACACTTACTTTCCTCTTCCATTTCTTTTCCCTTTCCTATTCTTTTCCATTTCTCTTCTTTAAAAACTCGAGAACTGAGCGTTTGTTTATGACGGCTAAGTATGACTTTTCTACTTTTGCTCAAAGTACTATTTAATCATTTTAACGTAAGTACAAAAAGGATTGCTTAATCTTACAAAAAAAAAAATGCATGCACAAAATACATACATTCTCAGTAGCTTCGTTGGCTTTAACTCTAAGCGGAGTATTTGCATCTACAACTACTCATATCTTATGATAGCTGAGTTATACAAACAAGCATCGTCCTTAATAGTTGGTGACTGTATATCGAAAAGGCACCCAATCACGAATCATTAAGGATGAGCATTAATTGTTTGTTCCATTTTGCTATATGTTATATGTCTAGACTAAGGTTGTGTTTATTTTTTAGGATCTTAAAGCTTTTTAATAAGTTTCATTCAAACCCCGTCGATATTTGGGTCATTAAGTGCGTTTGTTTATATTTTTTTTGGCTCATTGGAGGTTTGAGCTCAGATCTCTTACACAATAAGATATAGAGGGGATGTCTTACTACCTCTTAATGTCTTTTTAACTCTTTTTTTGTCTTTCTTTTTTATAAGACTTTCTTATTTTAGTTTTCTAAGCTCTTTTCATTTTGTATTATACATTTGTTTTCTCTTTTCCTTTACTATTGATAAAATGTTTAAAGCGAACCGTCGTTATTTCTTTTTGCTAAATAAAAAATGTTAAAGATGAGAATATAATGACGGAAATGTTCAAGCACAAGCGTCTTTCAAACAATAAAAATATATAACTAATTTGTGAAATCAAATAATGGCATGACTATTTTGGACATGAACTTGAATATTTTTTCTTTGAAAATATTTTTAATTGTTATTGACAATCTTAAATGTATTATAAAATATTTTACTTTCTTTCTTAATCCAACCATCGTAAATTAATTGATAATGATAGTTTACAAAATGGTGAAAATTTTTAACAAGTGAGTATAACATATCAACAATACATGACTATATAACCATATCAAATTGCGATACAATGTCATTGAATTTTTCATTTTAACACATTTTATTTCCGGGTAAATTGTGTTAGTTTTATGACTCAATTGCTATATTTAGTGTTAATAAATGTTTATGTATCGTAAGAATAAGTTTTTTTTTTCTATTTATAGTATTTAGACATTTTTTTTACAAAAAACAAACAATATTTTTTCATTCAGATTCAGACAGTTATGAATCAAATTTTAATGTGTGAATCAAATTCATATTCACAACCTTTAATAAACAAACAACACATAAATAAATAACCACCGCCTGCAAAAACTTCTTTTAGACGTAAGGGCAAGGAAGACATGGAGGTTATATGTACTTTTCGCGTGTATTATAATCAGGGGCGGATCTAGGAGGGTTCTCGGTGGTTCACGGGAACCTGATGAATGTTTGTAGCCTAGTGTAATTTTTTGTTAAAAATCATGATATTTTTAAAAGACTAAAAGACACCGTTGGTCCCTAAACTTGTACCTGCGCATCACAATGGGACAAACTTGGGCGTTTTCATCGTTGGAGGTCCAAAACATGGGTTTTATACTTTAGACTAGTCCCTCGATCAGGATTTCCATAGTCAACATGGATTTTCTGGCTTTACATCGAGGGTATAATAAACCATTCACAATTTAAACATGGCATAGTTAAAATCTAACCCAACCTTCAACCCAGGGACCAAATGTGATTATGCCTACTAGTCGTTTCTTCCCTGATACGCTAGCATTTAATTTCGCGCGAACCAATAATCCCACCCTATAAACAACTTTACCAATCATAATAACACCCTTATCCAGAAACGATCAATTGAAAATCAAAATCCGAATCTAAATCCTCATTTCCAGAACTCAAAAGACCAACCCAACTTCCAACAATACCATGTCGATTGATCGTATGAGCAATATGCCATATATAGTGGTCAGTAACATTTTGAATCGGTTGCCTTTGTTAGAAGCGGTGAGAATTTCTAGTTTAGCACGAAACTGGAGGTCTAAGTGGACTTTGCTCACCGATGTCATAGTTGATGAGGATTTCGTTTATTATTTAACATATGATTTGATGGGAGGCTTGTTACTAGACTCTTAAATCGGCTTATGGGTCCAATAAGAAAGCTTGTCTTCTCTGTGGGGCCAAGATCAATGCTTGGAAGAGACGACTTTCATTATGAAGAGATTCGTGATTGGCTTTTGTTTTTGGCTCGGCATGGAATTGAGGAGCTGATTATTACAAACTGGTATGGTGAACGAGTTACGTTCCCAACCCAACTTTACTCTCGTAGGGAGTTGAAACATCTGGTACTTCATGTTTGTGCTATGGCTACTTTGGAATATTTTCAGGCTTTCCAAATCTATTGAGCTTAGAATTGATTCATGTCAATTTTCTAACCGGTACAGTTTGGGAGTTTATTGCTGGTTGTCCCTCACTTGAGTCTCTTAAAATGAATCGTCCTACTACAAACAAGATGAGACTATGAGATATTACAAAACTTAGGAATTTGAAGAAGTTAGATTTATCATTCGGTCTTTATAATGTTGTGACGACAATCACTTCATCTAATATCTTTGATAACGCTACACGCGTCGTTCGGGGTCAAAGGAACTTCCTTTTCTTCGAGCAAGTTTATAACACCCTAGGCAGTGAACCTAATCGTTGTAGTGTAGTATTAGGGTAAGCCACGGGTATTGATATCGTTCTCTAGGGGAATAGGAATGCTAGTGAGAAGTTACTACGCTAAGGTTGGGGGTTGAGGAAGATTATTTTTTATCTTTTTTTATGTTTTTTAGGAAATGGAAAGGTACGAATCTCGGGGTTTGGATTTGGGGGTTGGTATTTCTACCGATTACTCTAATTATCTAATTATCTAATCTAAGGTGTATGTAGTCTATGTATAATTATTGTGTGCTCGTATGATAGTTTAAAGATGTGTTCACTTAGGTTTTATTACTCCTTAATTATCTCCTATTGGTGGTTGAATTGTCACATCCTTATTCTTAATCGCGTTGTGTGTCTAAAGTCGTAGGGTATGCGTTTATCCCTAACTCTTTGAACTTACCAAAGGGTCTCGTCTTCAAAACCCACTAGGGATTATAAACTCTAACTCTAAGGCCTCTTTGGATGGTTTAGCCTACAACCGCTCTAAGTGCTATAGCCTAAGGGTCACAAAGATTAATCAAGCATTAATTACACAACGAATGACCTATCGCATTAATAGATCATTAACAATTAAGATAAGAAACAACGAATCAATATTCAATAATTAAGTTTCATATTCCCTAAGCAAACACACAAGTAAATTAGCCGGACATGGAGAACATGCAAGCATACACACAAATAATCAAAGACATAATTGAATTAATGAAGTAAAACACTTATCTTGTTGTAAGATAGGGTTTGGAACCCTAAAATAATGTACAAGACAGCCTTGGTTCGGTTTAGGTTTTTACTCCAAAAGACTACACACCAATACTAAAAAATTCGGATTCTATATATAAGATTACATGTGCGACGGCGTCACCTTATGTTTTGTGACGCCGTCGGGTCGCCGTCATTAGGGTTTCGTCTTGGCCACGTTAGTCTTGCGACGGTGTCACCTTGTGCTTGTGACGCCGTCCTCTTTAGCTTCTTACGCCGTCTGGATCTAATCTAGGCCGTCTGAGTTGCGACGGCCTACTCTTTTAAAGCCTGACACTGTCACTTGAAAATATGAAATTTGGCTTCTGTGTCGTCACAAAATGCTCCGACGGCGTCGCAGTTAAGCAGTGAAGCCGTCACCTTGTCTTTCAGCAGCTTGAATGTCTCGATTCTTGACTTTGGCCATTTTCTTCGTATATCCGCGCCTTTTCGTCCAAATAAGTGCCATTACAGCAATTTGCCTTCAAGAGACCTAAAAAGTGAAAAGGAAGGATATTAAGTAATAACGGATACAAAAGTGATCAAATAAGGGCTTAAACGACCCCTCAAAAAGGTACATTTTAAAACCTTATCAAATATCCCTACACTTGGTATTTGCTTGTCCTCAAGCAAATGTGCTTTTAGCCAATTAATTTATAAGTTAGGGGTCATGAAGCATTGGTTTAAAACAGTCCACAACACATATAAGCCACACAAAAGTCATAACAGGCACGAAAATTACATACTGGCACCTCACATGGGGTGTTTGGATACTCACATCTCTCTCGGGTGTATATGAAATATAACAAATTGGAAATGGAAGATTAAACACTCATTAACCGATCCTAGTACATAGATTACCATAGGCTTGAGAATAGATCAAACCTCCATCGCTTTGGCGTAAGCACCTAAGAAAGACTATCAAAGAGGTCTTTAAAATGTTAGGCTTACGGCAGGGAAACAAAGGGTTTGGTGGGATAGGCTATTTAGTGGTGGTAAGTCAAAAATCTATTTTTTTTTACAAGCATACGAAGAATGGCGTTGCTAAGCCAAGACTCGGCACTCTAGACTCTAACTAACTGAACCAAACAAACATAAATTTAAAGGATAGATGTAGGATGGTAGCCCGTATGTTGTTTTCTTTTTTTTCTTTTTTTTTTTACACTCTATATATATATAAAATATATATATATATATATATATATATATATATATATATATATATATATATATATATATATATATATATATATATATATATATATATATATATATATATATATATATATATATATTTCATACACTTTTACTCTACCATCTTCTACGGTAACATAAAAATGATAGGGATTCATAGGCACATCCCTACACTTGAGTTTTTATTTCTCTAACACTAATTTGACCCGAATTGAAAAGATCAAAACACTTGGGGTATGTTATTACGCAAATAAAGGAATTTAACGTTCCCTTCCAATTATTTTAACTTTTTCCCATGAGTCCCAATCGTCCCAAAACTGTGTACAAAGGATATGACTCGACTTAGCAACTCATGCAAGCAACTAGATAATTGAACTAAGGGTTTGGGGTGATAAAAATAATGCACTAAGAGTGAGTGCATACAGGGTAGGCTAAGGCGATTTGGGTGTATATTTAGGGGTGGGGTGTAAACAATGCTCTTCATTGATATTCCGGAAAAACCGAAATATCACGAGAACCGCGAAAATGATAGGCTCTGAGGGGTTAACTAGGGGTATCGTGTACTAAAGATGAGTACAACGCAAAGGGTGTGGGGGAATTACTCAACCGATGTGGAAGAAGTAATTATATTACGGGTATCAAACAAGGGTTATCCTAATGCCTCTTATCATTTAGTTATTCCTAACTACACAAGTGTAGTCTTACTAGCGATCTCGGGATGCATCACAAAACAAGTTCTAGAATCTAATATACTACCGGTTCACACTCTAAGCATTAAAGATGAATGCTTTAATTCCTACTAATCTAAGGGTGATCCTCACATTTTGGGTGGAATTTAGGTGGTAAAGGGTTTTTGTGCTAGTCATGCAACTTCCTATCCGTAGGACGCTTTTGTTAAGACTAATGGCCCACTCCTATATGTCATAGAAAATTTCAAATTTGGTGCCAAAACTACCCTAACCGACATTTTCTCATGGTTTATTACACAAATACAATTGGACAAAGCAAATAATCAAGGATAAGCATAGTTTCAAAGTTCCCGTTTTATTTTCCCTCCCTACACTTAAACTGAACATTGTCCCCAATGTTCCCCGAAAGTATCAAAGTTATGATAATGGAAGGTAATTAAAGACGAAAGAAACTAGTACTCCCCTGATTAGCTCGGTATGATCCGTGTAAAGTAGTGGTTAAATCCTTTCCAAGAAGAATGTGTGCGTGAAAAGCTCCTTCCAATCTTTTGTTTCTTCTTCTTGATAAATAAAACCTGCACATTCGAAGAAAACAAACGAAACTTTTGCGTAAAATTGGCGGTAATAATATATATAAGACTCTACTAAACTAAGATATAATGCTTGTGGAATGGATGTTTACAGAATTTCTGGAAAATTAAGACCTGGAGAATTCCAAAAATTCATAAGTAGCTCAGAAAACGAGAAAAAATTAATCTGTTGTTTTCACTCCTTCCTGACGCTGTCAGGTTGTAATCCTGACGCCGTCAGGTTATCCTGACAAAAACTGGTCTGCGATTTTCTGGAAAAAATTATGGAAAATTTACATCTTTAGAATCTGGAAAAATTTCTGCAAAACATCCATTAAGACTCGATACAAGCATTTGACTCGAACAAAAACACATATATATCTTTTAATGAATTTCTATTCTCATGTTCACGTTTCTTTTGAAAACGTGTGTAATCCTCCCTACACTTATCCTTTATGTAAAATACCTTTATATGCAATTAAGACGAGGTTAAAAACAAAATAAAGCATTTTTACAAATTTAAACATGAGAATAAACAATCAATAAAAGATATACGACACTAACAAGCAAACAATTAAGCATGGGTTGCCTCCCACGAAGCGTTTTTCTTTATTTAAGAGTCTTGTAGCTAGACTCGTAGTCGTGCCCTTACGTGACTTCATTACCGTCACCTCCTTCTAAAACAATATCTTCATCGTTCACCATGTCATTATTATCCAACTGATAATGTTTTACACGTTGTCCATTTACGGTAAATTCCCTCCTATCATGGTCAAGTAGCACCACCGCTCCATTACTCATCTGCTTCTTTACTGAAAAAGGTCCATACCATCTCGATTTGAGTTTTCCCGGAAATAACCTCAGTCTTGAATTATACAAGAGCACCTTATCTCCTTCCAAAAACTCTTTAGGATTCTTTATTCGTTGATCATGCCATTTCTTTGCCCTTTCTTTGTATGTGATCGACGATTCATATGCTTCCAGCCTTAGTTCATCCAATTCTTGAAGCTGTAAGAACCTATTTGACCCTGCTTCAGAATAATCCATATTACAGGCCTTAAGTGCCCAATATGCTTTTTGCTCAAGTTCAATAGGGAGGTGGCACGCCTTCCCGTATACTAAGCGAAAGGGGGTTGTTCCGATAGGTGTTTTGTAAGCAGTTCTAAATGCCCAGAGTGCCTCATCCAGTTTGAATGCCCAATCTTTTCTATTCTGGTGGACCGTTTTTTCAAGTATCCATTTTAATGCCCTATTTGTGTTTTCTACTTGTCCATTCGTCTGAGGATGATATGCGGTAGAAAATCTATGTGGAACACCATACTTCTTCATTACCTTCTCCATTTGAGCATTGCAAAAGTGGGTTCCTCTATCACTGATCAATGCCTTGGGGATCCTGAATCGTGCGAAGAGCTTTTTAAGAAAATGAATAACTACCCTCGCATCATTAGTTCTAAGAGCTTGAGCCTCCACCCATTTGGATACATAATCAATAGCTACGAGAATGTATTCATTTCCTCCGGATGATGGAAAAGGTCCCATGAAGTCTATACCCCAAACATCGAATATTTCGCAGACTTGGATATAATTCTGAGGCGATTCATCCCTTCGCGAGATGTTTCCCGATTGTTGGCATGCATCACACATTTGAACTAATCTCTTAACGTCTCGAAAAATGGTAGGCCAGTAGAACCCGGCATCGAAAACCTTTCGTGCCGTGACATTTACACCGTGATGTCCTCCAGACGGTCCCGCATGACATTCTTTCAGAACTCGATCAATCTCCCTTCCGGCCACGCAACGTCGAATGATTTGATCGGGGCATATGCGGAATAGGAAGGGCTCATCCCAGAAGTAATGTTTTAGCGTAGTGTAGAATTTCCTTTTATCTTGCTTGGTCATGTAGCTTGGCAAAACCCTACTGGACAAATAGTTAGCATAATCCACATACCATGGCTCAATCTCCTTAATGGCCATTAGTCGTTCCTCGGGAAAAGAGTCGAGAATCTCAGTGTGATCGAGTTTCTCAAGATCAGGGTTTTCCAAGCGTGACAGATGATCGGCAGCAAGATTTTCTGTCACACCCCCAAATTACCTGTTTTGCAGCGGAATGGAATTCCTGGGGGATGACTGTCATAGCATCAAAGTTATAGTTATATTGAACGACCTAAAGTGTCGTTTGGAAAACACATCGTTTGATTTAATAAATCAATCAGAGTTTACAAAGTATAGGTCCCAAATGAAAGTCACTATGTACGGAAATAAATTTGATACAATTCAAACGATGTTTTTAAAGCTCATAAAACCCAAGTGAGACGCGTCGTCACCACGACTCTATGATATGTCCATATGCATGCCATGAAGTGAATGCCTTAGATACCTGAGATAAAACATGCTAAAAAGTGTCAACACAAAGGTTGAGTGAGTTCATAGAGTTTGGTTAACAAGTAAAGCTTTTAAAGAGCGTTCATGCAACAAGGGCAAAGTTTTTGGTCATATAGAATAGTTCACAAAGCAAAGGCATCGTAAATCCACTCAGTTCCAAGTTCCGCCCATACAAAACTTGCAACCTGTGTGTTTACAACCCACTGCTAAAAATAGTACGTCAATCATGTATGCATGTATCATAGTAGTTAAAAGTATCAATGTTTTAAGTATGTAACTAATGTATTGATCGCATACACGTGCATCAACTTATGCAATTAGCCATGAGTCTCCACTCCATCTCCAGAAACCTCAGGTGGGTATGATGCTCACAAGGAAAGTAATAGCATTAGTTTTACTTCATCTCCGAAACTCAATGCGTGTATTATCCAAGGAGACTTTGTGTTGCTCATAAGGAAAGTAATAGCATTAGTTTTACTTCATCTCCGAAACTCAATGCGTGTATTATCCTAAGAGACTTATTATGCGAATGAGGGGACTGCTCAGTGTATGTTAGGAGACTTTCAAGTTTAGTATAACACAATCAAGTGTACCGCAATCAAGTAAAAATGCTATCGAGTATTATGCAATCAAGTATAAAAAGTATAGCATAGCATAAAAGTGTAAATGTTTTGAGTATTTGTATTTGTAAAAACAAGTAGTTGAGCATGTATCTCCCCCAAAAGTTTGTAAACAATTAATAGAAAGTGGGGCTATGAAAACTCACGGTAATATGTAGAAGTTAAAATAAAGCAAGTAGTTGAGCATGTATCTCCCCCAAAAGTAGTATAAAAACAATTGAAAGTGGGGCTATGGAACTCACCTGGTGCAATAGTTATGATGACAAAGTGGATGCACAGAAATGAGACGCAACTCTCTGACCGCGACCTATTATGAATGATATGCTCTAATATAAGTCATGAAACGATGTCGTGTATGCAAATCCACATGCAATCTATACCACTTGTACGTTTTTGAAAATAGAATTTATCGTCGAAATATATGTTTATGACATCTCGTCATGTTATAAAATACTTTACAAGTATATACGTTGAATCAATATCCTACGATAGTCGTTTAATGATTTATTATGAAATTATAACTTTTCGTCGTAAAACAATATAATTTGACAAGTCATGAGAGTGACTAAATGGCCTTGAAAAGCTAGTCGTAAAATGGTGCACGTCAAGTGTTAGGAAACAAACTCAACGGTTTTGGGGAGCTTGTAGCATTATCTCAAAGTTTTAGCTTTTAAGTTTTTATCATAGAGGTCTCGATCATGGAGAAAAACATAGGTAAAGTAGGGTACTTGTATCCAAAATATTGTTTAAGGGTGGTTTTCGGCAAAGTTTGAGTGACCGTATTTTATTCGTTACAACTCCGTTTGACGAACGGTTGGACATTTTGGAAAATATGTTAGGCGAACTTACTTTTATTAGAAGACATCATGTTATGAAAAGTAATACATCCATGTTAAAAATGACCCTCAACATGGTCATTCGCGGCCGATATTTCTTGGCTATTAGAAAATATATAGTTAGGCTTAATTAAAATAGTTACGGCAACTTGTTTAAAATGTGAATAACTTAGTCGTTATAAGTCCGTTTTCTACGTTTTATATATCCTCGGAATCGTGATAATATATACTAATATATTTTTGATAAGTCGACACACTTAATAACGCTTAAGATTCATTTTTGACTCGTAAAAAGTTGAGGATACATGCTGAATTTACTGAAACAATAGTTTTCGTCGTCAAACTTCAAAATAGTATAACTTCTTCGTTATAACTCCGTTTTAACCCATTCAAGCGACCACGTTTTCGTTTTAAAGTATATTTTCCAAATATTTAGCCCAAAATATTTTACCAACTGTCGAATTTTCCAGATTTCCCAGAAATGATCAGACCCTTATAATTAGTTGTCGAAATGGGTTTTTTCTCGCGCAAAACCTATTCTAACCAATTCAAAACAACTCCGAAGCTATTCAAATCCTACCATACACCTTCTTAGGGTGTCATGGGTTCCTAAAAATCACCAAAAGTGATATGTTTCAAGGGATTCATTATAGGATAATTATATTACATAATAAGTAATAAAAACAACAAAAGTGGTATAAATTCATATGTAACATGCATGTTTTCTTGCAAAAATGATGAAATAGCATAAAGATGAATATGAAAAAGTTATGAAGATCATGAAATGCTTACTTGAATGATTATGAATTTTTGAGAAGAGTATGCTTAATAATCTTGAGGTTTTTATTTCAAAACCTTAACAAGATCACTAATAGGACTTGAAAGCACTTGTAGCTATAAAAATTATGGATTTCTCTTGATGTTTATGGTATGGACGATTTATGAAGATGAAGAAGGAGAGAAAAATGATTTACTTTCACCTTTGGTATGTGTTGTGTGTGTTTTTCCTTTGTAAAATATCTTGCAACAATGCATATGTGTATCTTTAAGTAACAAAAATCAATTTGATGACTTGAGTTATATAAGGATGGCCGGTCAAGGGTCAAAGGGGGGGGGGGGGGGTGAGGTGTATTTTTTTCAATGAGTAAAAATGTTTAAGTGTAAGTATAATGTATATAATGTTGAGTATAATGTGAAATTTGTAAGTAGAATTAGATATTAGTTGTAGTGTTAACTAAAAATAAATTTTAACGGAACAAAATAAAATGTATTGAAGTCATAAAAATTATAAAAATACATTTCTCACAAGTATTGAGTGAATAAATATTTATCGAGTTGAATTTACAAAAATCTTCGTAAAATTTTATACATAACAATTTATATATACAAAATAAATTGAAAACATCGGGTAAACCAATAATATAATTTTTATAGTCTTAAAAGGAGTATAAAAATGTATTAGAATAATTTTTGGAAGTGTCGGATCAAATGTTCAAATAATGTTTACGCGATAGCGTTTATTTAATAAGAAAATAAACGTTTAATGTAAAATGCAAAAACTATGCACGAACCGATATGAAATGATGAATATTGAGTTTGAGAAATGACCGGAAATTGAGAATTGTGACATTTTCAGCCCCCTTTTTATCTCGAATATCAATGTCGAATTCTTGAAGTAATAGAATCCATATAATTAGTCGGGGTTTTGTGTCTTGCTTGGAAAACAAATAGCGCAAGGTGGAGTGATCAGTGAAGACGACAGTCTTAGAAAGAACGAGATATTGCCTGAACTTGTCGAAGGCAAAAACCACAGCTAAAAGCTCTTTCTCGGTAGTTGTGTAATTTTCTTGCGCTACATTCATGGTTTTGCTAGCATAGTAGATTGGTTGAAAATGATTCTCTTTCCTTTGGCCAAGCACGGCGCCTACAACATAGTCACTAGCATCACACATGATTTCGAATGGCTGAGACCAATCAGGGGTGACCATTATAGGCGCCTGAGTAAGATCTTTCTTTAGTCGGTTGAATGCTTCTTTACATTCTTCAGAAAAATCAAAAGGGGCATCCTTAACAAGAAGCTGTGTCATTGGCCGGGCAATTTTCGAGAAGTCTTTAATAAACCTTCGATTAAAACCTGCATGACCTAGAAAGCTGCGAATGGCTTTGACGGTGGTAGGATAGGGGAGTTTGGATATCGCTTCAATTTTTGCTCTATCGACCTCAATTCCATTTCCAGAGACTTTATGTCCTAAGACAATTCCTTCTTTCACCATGAAATGATATTTTTCCCAATTTAGGACCAAATTAGTTTCTTCGCACCGTTTCAACATCTTCCTAAGATTGGAAAGACAAAGGTCGAAGGAGTTTCCAAATACCGAGAAATCATCCATGAAAACTTCCATGTTGTCTTCAATTAATTCATGGAATATGGCCATCATACATCGCTGAAAAGTGGCGGGTGCGTTACATAACCCGAAGGGCATTCGCTTGTAGGCAAACGTCCCGTATGGGCATGTAAATGTAGTCTTTTCCTGATCTTCAGGGGCAATGGGAATTTGAAAATATCTTGAAAAGCCATCAAGGAAACAGTAGTATTCATGCCCAGCTAGCCTTTCGAGCATTTGGTCAATGAATGGCAGAGGAAAATGATCTTTCCGGGTGGCATCATTTAACTTTCTGTAGTCGATACAAACACGTCAACCCGTAACCGTTCTTTGTGGCACTAGATCACCCCTTTCATTCTTTACAACTGTCATTCCTCCTTTTTTGGAACCACCTGGACTGGGCTAACCCATGGGCTATCCGAAATGGGGTAGATAAGGCCGGCATCGAGGAGCTTAATGACTTCTTTCTTTACTACCTCCTTAATGTTAGGGTTGACCCTCCTCTGCGGCTGAATGGTTGGTTTGTAATCTTCTTCCATGAGGATTTTGTGAGTACAAAATGTAGAATCAATACCCTTAATGTCAGCCACACTCCACGCGATTACTCCCATGTACTCTTTTAAAACTTCCAAGAGCTTCTCTTTTTGTTCAGTTGTCAGCGATGAGCTTATGATGACAGGGAGTTCGTCCTTTCCTTGAAGGAAGGCGTATTCTAAATGGCTTGGGAGATCTTTTAGTTCTAAAGTAGGGGGTTCCTTGATTGATGGTTTTAGCTTGTTTACTGGCTTTTGCAGCTCAAGGGGTTCAATTTCTTCCTTACGCGGGTAAAAGGAAACAACTCCAACCATCTCAATTTCCTCGTTGTCGCCTATTGGGTTGTTATCATCAATTCTGAATTTGTTTAATAGATACTCATCAATGCAGCCATCTATGTCATCAACAAATTCATCAACTTCCTCGACAAAATAAATAGGGTGATCGTAGGAGGAGGAGTGACTCATAGAATCCTTGATGTCGAAGGTTAAGCTCTCGGACCCCACTCGTAAAGTGAGTTTACCATCATGAACATCAATAATGGCATGACCTGTAGCTAAGAAAGGTCTCCCAAGGATTATCAGGACTGAGTTATCTTCCTCCATTTCTAAAATCACGAAATCAACTGGAAACTTGAATTCTCCTACCCTTACAAGAACATTTTCACAAACCCCAACGGGATATTTGATTGATCGATCAGCTAATTGAATACTCATCCTAGTTGGTTTTAGTCCTGAATATCCGAGTTTGAGGAACAGGGAGTGAGGCATCAGGTTAATACTAGCCCCAAGATCCGCCAAGGCATTTTTCATAGAGAGCGCCCCTATTGAACAAGGGATGGTGAAACTTCCTGGATCTTCTTTCTTCATGGGCAGGCCTTTCTGGATGATAGCCGAGCATTCTTCTCCTAATGATATCAACCCTTCAAGTTTCTTCCGATTAGATATTAACCTCTTGAAGTATCTGCTATGTTTAGGGATGTGATAGAATACGTCAAGAAGTGGTATGTTGACGGAAGTTCGCTTTAAATAAGACAATACTCTCTCATTGTCTTCTTCAGCCTTTTGATTCTTTAGACGAGAGGGATAAGGAATCCGTGCGAGGGTTGGTCGTTGGGCAGGTGCTGGTGTTTGTGGAGGGGGATCGTGAGGAGTTGAAGGAGGTTCAGGAATTGCTTCATTTCCTAACACAGGTTCCCTGGTGGTGGGATTCCGGTCAGGATGCGGGGGATCTTTGGTAGTAATTCCTGATCGAGTAGTGATGGCGCAAGTTGGATCATGATGGGCTGGGCCAGATTCGCTTATTCTTTTGCGGAGGTTAGCGAATTGACTCTCTAATTCAGCTTGCTGCTCTTGAATAAACCCCTCAAGACCCTTTAAGAGTGTGGCCCCTTCTATGGTAAACTGCCCGAGTTCTTCTTCAAAGGCATCACGGATGGTGTATTCAGATCCCTCATTTCCTTTAGTTTTCCATTTTAGATTGCCCCAAGGGTTGCATTCATCGTTTTGATAGAATGTGAGGAGTGAAGGGTTATCATAAATATCATGACTGGAAAGGAAGACGCTCTCTTGGCGTGTGTCATCACATTCATCACTCTCGTGTGGCCCTCCACAGATGTCGCATATAAGGTAAGGGTTAAGTAACCATTTTGGTTCTGGCGATTTTGTAAGGTATGCAAGCTTCTCTTGTGCTTTCTTAATCCGATCATCGAAAGATGATGAATTCTCATTCAAGAAAGTAGAGATACTTATAGCGTTTACTGGTTCATGCCAATGGTTGTCTTGGTATTGAATGTATTCCTCAATGTGGTTCCACCCTTCTTCGGCAGTGAGATTGGAAATTCTCCGGCCAGTTGAGAAGTCAATGCCTTTTTGATCCTTACGGGAGATATTGTCGTAAAAGATTTGAACAAGCAACCAAAGGTTGATACCATGGTGTGGGGCTTGTTGAATAAGATCTTTGTAACGATTCCAGGAGTTAATGATAGATTCTCCATCTGTTTGATGGAAGTGAAGAATTTTGCTCCTAATCAATGCAGTTCTTCCAGGGGGAAAGAACTTCTTGGTGAACTTGGTTGTGAGTTTTTCCCATGTGAAAATAGACTTTGGAGGGAGCTTATCGAGCCACTCCTTGGGCTGTCCTTGAAGAGAAAATGGAAAAAAACAGAGTATGGATGTCTCCTTGGATGCTCCGTCGGCATAGATAGCATCAACAATTTTTAAAAATTGTTTGATGTGGTGAATTGGGTTTTCGCTGTGGGATCCATTGAATTGACATACATTTCGGATGAGCCAAATGTCAGAGGCATGCAATACCTCATTGACTTGTTCTGAAGGGTAGAAAATGGCACTAGCAAATCCAGATGCAGAGGGGGAGGAGTATTCCCCGAGGGATTTTACTTCAGGAGGATTGATGGGTCCATTGACCAGAGTGGTGGGAATTTCCTCGCCATGTTGGCTTAGATCGTCAATGATGATGGTTTCAGGGGAGTGTGGGGAATGAGAGGACTCCTCGTCAGATGTGACTTCATCAAAGTTGATGGAAGTGCCTTGAGGTTCTGAATCATAGAGAGCTTTCCTTCGCCTATTGAGCTCTCTTTCGGGTTCTGCAAATGGTTCAAGAAGGTTTTTGGTGGAACTGCGGGTTCTAAGTTGTCTAAGGGGGTTGGTAGGGGGAAATGGTGGTTGGTTATCACCTTCCATGATGAAAAGTGATGGTGTTACAAACAAAGGTTACGAAGAAGGGGGATAGACTACGAGAAAGCTAAAAATGAGAAAAATTACTTGATAGGAATCAAGCAAAGAAACCTAAACGAGGTGGACTACTAACTAGCTATTCTATTCCCCGGCAGCGGCGCCAAAAACTTGATAACGCTACACGAGTCGTTCGGGGTCAAAGGAACTTCCTTTTCTTCGAGCAAGTTTTATAACACCCTAGGCAGTGAACCTAATCGTTGTAGTGTAGTATTAGGGTAAGCCACGAGTAGTGATATCGTTCTCTAGGGGAATAGGGATGCTAGTGAGAAGTTACTACGCTAAGGTTGGGGGTTGAGGAAGATTATTTTTTATCTTTTTTTATGTTTTTTAGGAAATGGAAAGGTACGAATCTCGGGGTTTGGATTTGGGGGTTGGTATTTCTACCGATTACTCTAATTATCTAATTATCTAATCTAAGGTGTATGTAGTATATGTCTAATTATTGTGTGCTCGTATGATAGTTTAAAGATGTGTTCACTTAGGTTTTATTACTCCTTAATTATCTCCTATTGGTGGTTGAATTGTCACGTCCTTATTTTTAATCGCGTTGTGTGTCTAAAGTCGTAGGGTATGCGTTTATCCCTAACTCTTTGAACTTACCAAAGGGTTTCATCTACAAAACTCACTAGGGATTATAAACTCTAACTCTAAGGCCTCTTTGGATGGTTTAGCCTACAACCGCTCTAAGTGCTATAGCCTAAGGGTCACAAAGATTAATCAAGCATTAATTACACAACAAATGACCTATCGCATTACTAGATCATTAACAATTAAGATAAGAAACAACCAATCAATATTCAATAACTAAGTTTCATATTCCCTAAGCAAACACACAAGTAAATTAGCCGGACATGGAGAACATGCAAGCATACACACAAATAATCAAAGACATAATTGAATTAATGAAGTAAAACACTTATCTTGTTGTAAGATAGGGTTTGGAACCCTAAAATACTGTACAAGACAGTCTTGGTTCGGTTTAGGTTTTTACTCCAAAAGACTACACACCAATACTGAAAAATTCGGATTCTATATATAAGATTACATGTGCGACGGTGTCACCTTATGTTTTGTGACGCCGTCGGGTCGCCGTCATTAGGGTTTCGTCTTGGCCACGTTAGTCTTGCGACGGCGTCACCTTGTGCTTGTGACGCTGTCCTCTTTAACTTCTGACGCCGTCTGGATCAAATCTAGGCCATCTGAGTTGCGACGGCCTACTCTTTTAAAGCCTGACACCGTCACTTGAAAATATGAAATTTGGCTTCTGTGTCGTCACAAAATGCTCCGACGGCGTCGCAGTTAAGCAGTGACGCCGTCATCTTGTCTTTCAGTAGCTTGAATGTCTTGATTCTTGACTTTGGCCATTTTCTTCGTATATCCGCGCCTTTTCGTCCAAATAAGTGCCATTACAGCAATTTGCCTTCAAGAGACCTAAAAAGTGAAAAGGAATGATATTAAGTAATAACGGATACAAAAGTGATCAAATAAGGGCTTAAACGACCCCTCAAAAAGGTACATTTTAAAACCTTATCAATCTTTCACCTGACAAGACTTCAAAATCTTGATACCCTTACATTGGATTTTGATGATTGCACGGTAAGAACAATTTGAGTTTTACACTTATAATTTTACGATGTTTAATAAATGTGTAACAGTAATGAAATTTAATCTTTGAAACTTGTTGTTGTTGATACATGAAGCTAATTCTAGGATGAATGTGCCCTTTGTATCCCTGATTAACCTTAAGCTGTCCGATGTCGATTTTGGGAATAGTGTTATGGTATCGTTCATCATTGAAATGATTTGTAGATCTCCAAATTTGAAAATGCTGGATACCAGAGTAAGTGTAATATTGTAATGCATATATATCAAATAAACATTCCTAAATTTCCATGTTTGTGTATCTCAACACTATTTGATTTTTCAGACTGCAAACACGCTTAGTGTTCTACCTTTGGAAAAAATTTCCAATGTTGTAGACAGAAACACAATCAGCCATGGGCAACTACAGACAGTGGTGTTTTGAGCTTTTCCTAGATCAGAGCATGAATTAACTTTAATAAAGTTTATACTTGCGTGTTCCCGGTCGCTAAAGACAATCAATATCAAGCTCAGCGATAGGAGTCATGATTGGAATGAAAATATCAGGAAGAACTGGGAGTTGGCTAGGAAGCTGTTGAAACTCCACCGAGCTTCCCCCACAGCCGTGGTAGATTTCTTTTAGTGGTTGTAGTTTATGTATGGGTTGAATACCCTATGACAATTCATGTTACAAAATAGTTTTTGTATTTTGATACAATATTTGTTTATATGTTTTGTTTAAATTTAGCTTGTTCATATGTTGTTGTTTGTGCGTATTGTAGGTGATGCAAATTTGACATTCGAAAGTCAAACTTCCATTTAGCATTTCAATTTGATTGTAGAAAGTAAAACTGCATTTCCAGTTTATTTTAGTTAGTCAAAATTGAAAATGCTGAATGGCTAATATGTATTTGCATTTTGACTTTGTAAAGTAAAAAAACCATTACTCAATATTTGTTTTGGAGTTTATTGATATGTTTTAGAAGTTTGACTTAACATTAGCCTCAAGTGTCATTTTTCGAGCAAAGACATCCACTTTCGTATGGGCTGTAGCGAGCATGGGTCTACCTAGAATGATAGGTATCCTGTTGTCTTCGGGAATATCCAGAATAACGAAATCCACCGGGAAGAGGAACTTGTTGATTTTTACCAATACGTTTTCTATGATCCCCAAAGGTGATTGCATGGATCGATCGGCCATTTCTATTTTCATTTTTTCCGGCTTAAGATTTCCGATCCCCATGCGTAGGAACATTGAACGAGGCATTATGCTAATGCTTGCTCCAAGATCAGCTAAGGCGTTACACATGTTAAGATTCCCGATCAAGCAAGGGAGAGTGAAGCAACCTGGATCTTTCTCTTTTTGCGGCAGTTCATTTCTTAGAATTGTTGAACATCTTTCGTTTAGTTGAACCGTCTCATCGAGATCATTCTTCTCATTACTTAACTCCTGAAAAACATTGTTAGGATTAGTTCTAATGGAATTAATTAGAGGGATGTTTACCGGAAGAGCTCCAATATCATGAAGTAAGAGTTTCTCCTTGCTAATTCTTCTTTTGACCTTCTCAGAGAAGTTAGTTGGCTCCTCAGAAACTGTTTCAACCGAATTGACAATTTCTTCATCCCGTGCAACAAGATAATCCGTAATGGCTTTTGAGCATAAGTCCACATTCTTTTCCAAGCCCTTGATCCGGCCTTCCTGAATCTTAAAAGAAGATACCGTGCTTTCTACGAATTTTCTCATCATTTTTTCTATCCTCTCGTCACGTCCCTTTGATTCTTCGATGTGATCAAGAATCATCTTTTCCAAGCTATTTTCAACCTTGGCCCCAAATACACTTTTTACTTTTTCTACCCTACAAGCTTTACTTTCACTAGCCCTTTCTAGTTTTCGCTTTTCAAAAACTGCACCGTAGTCATTTTCCCTCTTGGTTAATGTTTTCATCACCTTGTGATCGAAATTATCTTTTGGTCCATACCCGGTCTCCATATGCCATTTATAGCAATGTTCAGATATTCGTCGAATAGACTCCAAAGCTTGGTTGGGTGCCATGCTTGGAATAGGTCTAGGAGAATCGAGAAGTTCACGGGTTTCTGCATTAATCCCTCTATAGAAAACATAGACAATTTGGTGCTTGTTCAGGTCATGAGTAGGGCAGCGATAAAGTAGCTCATTGTATCTTTCCCATGCTTGATACAATGTTTCTTCTCTCTCTTGAACGAACTGATGGATTTTACAGAGAAGTTTAGCCATCTTTGAAGGAGGGCAAAATTGTTGAACGAATTCCCTTCTTAATTGATCCCACATTCCATTGCATTCGGCAGGGAGTCTATTATACCATCTTTTTGCAGTCCCTGTAAGAGTCATAGGAAATTTTTTTTGCTGTAACCGAATAGCTAGGGATATTCCGGACGCTAAAAAGGGAAGACAAGTAAAGCACTTCTTCCACATGATCTTGCACATCCTCATTCTCGTCTCCAGAAAACTGCAGTTCGTGTAATTTCTGGATAAATTGGTCCGGAATGGAGAACTTTTCCATACCAGAGTCTTGTGTGAAGGCTCTTTTACAGTTCACATTGGGTTGCTCCATATACTGTTCCATGGTTATTCCTTCTATATTAACTTCATTAATAACTTCATGTTCTGCATCAGATTGATCAGATTCGTAAAATGAGAAAATATTATGAATAGGAATTGGCGAGTAATCTTTTTTCGTTCGAATTTTTTTTTCGGGATCGTCGAATGGGGTAGCCAAAAATGGATTGGAGCTTCTGGTCTTGAATCCTGACATTACGAGAAAGAAAATTAAAGACTTAATAAAAACCCTAATATAACTCCTCGGCAGCGGCGCCAAAAACTTGATGCAGGTTTTATGGAATAGGTTTTAATATTTATAAGTGTCTCGTTTACCTATGGTCTACCTTATGCACTAACGGGCAGTGTACCCGTTCGTGTGTAGTGCAGTAATTGGTAAAACCGAGGTCGTCTTAAGAGCTATGTGAGCGGATTCTAATTAATTCTAGGTGTCACTGGTTTTTAATGATTTTAAGATTGAAATGATTAATAAACTATTAAAACAAGAAAATAAAAGAAAGAAAATAAAGGAAAATGTTGTGATCAATAGAGGATAAGTGTGCTAACCTAGTTACTCATCCTATCATGTTATGTTCACGTATAATTACTTCCAATTGCTTCAAGTGAGGGTTTAAGTCGCTAGGACAACATTTGGTTAGTTCGTCATAACCTATCAACAAAGGTTTCCACCGGAGATCAAGCTACTACCCTTGAAAGTCCAGTTGTTTTTAGTCCCCTAAGCCAAGTCATTAAGTTCCGCTACATGCAAGATTCATAATAATGAGTGCCCGCGCGCTAGCATCTTAGACACTCATCCCTAACTTCTTAAGTTCATCCAAATGGAAGGTGATCATTTGGTCAGTTCGCACAAGCGAAGAAGGGTCGTCAGTTGGTTAATTCTTACCCTTCCCACTCAGTCTACCTACTTAGGGTCAGTTGGTCAATTCTCCTAAGCAACTAGACACTACCGCCATTCAAAACTACCGAAACAAGGGTAGCTACCAACAAACTATGCATGCATACACTATAAACAATTATACGAAAGCAATGTAAACATAAACATAACAATTAAGGAATCATAACTAGGCTAACACCAGAGGTGCTTAGCCGATCATATTAAATGAAACAATCAATTCAATGTTTAACATATTGAAATACATGAATCGAAAGTAAAAATAAAGATAATCGCTAATGCTTATCGTTAGGGAGTGATTTCTACCTTGGAGATGGCTCTGTATGCTCCTCAAGATCTGCCTTCAGTCCCCTACTCACGTTCTCTGCTTTTTGTGTGGAGTGAATGATGTGAAATGCATAATTTAGGGCTGGTATTTATAGGCCAGATCTAGTTACGGCGTAACTTAAGTTGAGAGTTACGCCGTAACCTATATAAATCCGTAATAATGCTCTAGATAAAGTTGGTTACGGCGTAACACATGGAATGAGTTACGCCGTATCTTTAATATACGTTACAAAATCATGATTACGCCGTAATCATTGGAAGAGTTACGACGTAGCTTGCAGCGGCGTGGAACATCATTTGACCTAATTGGTTACGGCGTAATCCTAGGATGGAGTTACGCCGTAATCTGCTGTTGAGTTAGTCTTCTGAGTCACGCTCTTGTTATGGCATAATGTGAGAGAGGAGTTACGCCGTAATTACTTCATAGTGAGCATATTATCATATATCTTCAATAAACTCTCCAAATCCGCGTCTCATTAGCTCAAATGCTCGTAATTTACCTGAAAGTGAAATATAGAGGAAGACAAACGTAAATCCATATAAATGATATAAAATACGAGCATTATCGGGGGAAATTGACACTTAATATTCAGGACTATTTGATGTTATCAAATAATAATCTTCACTCTTCAAATTTCATGTATTTTGCTTTTCCAGATATCTTACAAAATACAAAAATGCATTGAAAGGGGAATGAATCCAATGAAAAGAAAGGCATTTGCATAATGAAGTAGCTAAAAGGCCCAAAATGAAATTTATTGTATCAAAAACTACGTAGCGGTATAAGAACCTTGGGTACCCTGCGCCGTTAGCAAAATGTTCCTGGGAAACGCCACCTGACGGCGCCAGAACCACACCGGGACTCTCGTTTTCCCATCCGAAGCCGTCACGACCAACCCAAATGGTCCCGGAAAACGCGACGGAACGACGCAAGGAGGTATCCTTGGGTCGTGTTTTACCGTTTTTGTGTCGCGTTTTCCCTTTTTTTTCTTTCACTTCTGAACGTTAGACAAAGATTAGGAAGTTGCGTTTTGTTGTTGTTGTAAAAAAAAAAAAAAAAGATAGTGTGTTTTGAAGTGTTGTTGTGGGCGTGGCTGCTAGTGTGTTTTGCTTGGAGAGATAAGATAGGTGGAAAATGTGTTTGACTGCATTTTTTATGAGAGAAAATTAGGGTAAAATGGCAATTAGGTTTAATATGTGTTTTATTTAAAGTTGTTACAGTTATAATATAATGGGCTAACTTTTCATGGATTTTAAAAGACCAGGTATATTTATAATGGGCTAGCTTTTTCAAAGTTGTTATATGAATGTATTTGCCCATTTTTTTTGTCATAAAAATTGATTACGTTGGGTTAATAAGTTGGTTAATAGTAATATATAGCTGTTTCCTTTTTTGAACAAATTAACAGTTGTTTTCGCATATAAGTATTTGAGAATCCAATATTTGGGAACAAATCCGTCTCAAATATTTTGGATCAAACTAATTTAGTTTATGTATTTTTATTTTTACGTGTTGTTTTTAATTTTATTGTTTTTTACGTCTTTTTTTATTTAATGTACTTTTTTAATATATTTTTTAATGAAAATTTTAATTTTAGTTAAATGTGTTGGTTTATTTAAATAAAATTAAATAAATGAAAAAAATAAAATAAATGAAACATGTTGGGTCTAAGGGTGCACGACGACATCAGAAAATGATGTTATATGAGGGAGGGGGTTTTTGGTGTTATAGTGAGTTCTTTTGTTAAGAGAAAAAGTGCTGATGTGGCAACACTTTTCTTCACGACACCAACGGAATGACACGAGGATACCTAATGCTCTAAAATAGATTTAAAATCCATAATCTTTTTGCTGAAAACGGACTTTAGAAAGAAAGTTAGTAACAATGGTGAAAAGTGACAAACATGAAAGGGGGGTTTATCCCACATTGGCTGATTAGTGCAAGTTGAGGATGAGAAAGGCTGTATATAAACACCAAGTTGTATTAAGATAAAAGGCATCTGGCCAAGCAAATAAGCAATGACCACAAAGCAGAATTATTCTTTTGCCTTTCATTCTAATCCTTAGTTAACTTTTTGATTTTTGTTATTTTTAAATCATTGAGTTTTCTGTGGTGTTCAAATTTTAAATAAAGTATGTTCAAGTGTTAAGTAAAGTATTTCTTTAAGGTATCAAAAAACTTTGCAAAAATTGCATGCGCCAAATACACACATTTCTCCATAAGTATGATTGGCAAGCCAACTGGTACAAACAATCATCATCCTTAACAGCTAGTGAGTACATATTATAAGGCACCCATTCACTAATTATTAACTACTCCCTCCGTCTCAAAATTATTGTCAGGAGACAAGAAACACACAATTTAATAAAAGTGTGACCACTTTAATTTTCAGCCATTCAAAAAGAATATTCCCTCACAAAGTTCTCTAGTTTTTACTATAAAGGGAAAGTGTACAATTAATTTGAGACATCCACAAAAGGAAATGTGTACTATTATTTTGAGACGGAGGGAGTATGAGTTTCCACTTGGTGATATGCTAAAGACTAACTACTCATGCAAAAACTCCTTTTAGAGTTAAAGGCAAGGAAGGCATGGAGGTGATATGTGTTTTTCGCATGTATAGTATTATGTAATTGAAGCTTTTTTGTATCTATCGAAGTCTAATTGTAATTGAAGCTTATGGACAGTTTTCTAATGACTTTAGTTTCAAGTATAATTAACGAAGCCTTCTTGTCAACAATTTGTTCATTCTTGAAGGATTCTAAGGACCGTGGTCCAATTGGGAAAGTTGTATCTGGTATTCACGTTAGGCTACTACTGTATAGATATAGCTGTCGGATTTATCCTACATCGGTTGTGTAGTGGATGCACAATGTGAGAATAAAAGTACCTTAAAAACCTGGAACAAAATTTTTATGTGTGCATTCACATTTACATAAAAGCTGAATAACGGGTGTTGATACTCGCAACAGTTTTTTTTATACTTACACTATAATTGTGCATTACTGTCTTGTACAGTGTGCACTACAATGTTGTACAGTGTGGTATAAGTATAAAAAAAATGATGTGAGTATCAACCCCCATTGTAAAAGTATAAGGTGTAAACGAGGAAGATCGACTAAATTAAACTAGTCAAAGTAAAATTTCAACAACATTTTTTGACTGTCATCAAATACCTTCTAGTTTGGACCAGTCATTGAGTATGTTTGGCAAAAATAGATTGTGCTGGTACTGTTGCTGATGTTGGTGCTGAAAAAGATTATAAAAAGATATTGTTTTTATAAGCTACATGAAATAACCTTTTATTTTCAGAGATTATGGAAGATTATTTTTTTTAATAATCTTTTATAAGTTATGTCTGCCAAACAAATATTATTTTTTAAGTAACTTATTTTTTGAAAAAATAAGCATAATCTCTTTATAATATCATGTGCCAAACATAATCGAGTCCATCATGAATGAAACATTCTTGACATAATATTTCTAAGACAATTTGCATATGCTGAATTTGCATGTGTTTCTCATATTATGTAGAATTTTTATATGTTTTTCTTGACATAATATTTCTACGACAATTTGTATATGAAACCTTCTTGACACAAATTTGCATGTGTTTTTCATAGCTTTGCTTATCTTAACTCCAAGTGCAGCTTTAGTTACAACAACTACATTTAGCTTATCACCAACTCCAAGTCGCACAAACAAAGAAATTCCTTAATAACTAATGACTTATTAAGAAATAAGAAATAAAATTAGAATGAGAAATGTGAGAAGAAAGGATAACCATACATTCTTCTTATTTTAATTAGATTCACCTCCCCTTAAATTTTCCTACCTTATTATTCCTATTTTAATTTTTCTTTTCACTGGATCTCATAACTAATAACATAATGTTTACCCAAACACCAAATATTAAAAATGAGATTTCTTTGTGCCACATTGTGACCGTGATATGCTAAAGGAGCTAGAGTAACACGTATGATTCCTTGTTGTATGTTTTCTATAACTTAACTTGCCTTTAACTTCCGTGAGGAGCTAGAGTAACACGTATGATTCCTTTGTAATGAAATAGGAAATCGCATATGTTTTCTATAGCTTAACTTCCATTTAACTTCCGTGAGGAGCTTTAGTAACAACCAAGGAAGATAATCGTTTATCCCTTATGGCAATTAGTGATATGCTAACAGTATATGGACACACATGATATAACTTTGCTTGCTTTCAATTTCGAGAAAACTATAGTAACAAACTAACAACTAGTGTTAGCATGTCACCACCATCGAATCCCAAAAAACGATACAAGTCCTTAATAATTGGGAGCATATAATGAAAGTTACCCAATCATCACTTATTATGGAGGAGAAATATTGGTGCCATAGGGTTACTAATGATATGCTAAAAATTATTCAGTTTGCCCCATTAGTTATTTTAAACCGACGGTTGGACACATAAAGTTGTAAAAAGTTTAGGAGTATGTTATGTGTTTGATCTTTTCCGCCAACCAAATATGAGTAATAATCTTCACTCTTTGAATTTCATAAATTTTGCTTTTACAGACATCCTACAAAATACAAACATGCATTGAAAGGGGCATCAAGCCAATGAAAAGATGCATAATAAAGTAGCAAAAGGCTCATAATGAAATTTATTGTATCAAAAACTACTTAGCGGTATAAGAGAAATTTATTGAAGGTGAAAGTGGGGTTTATCCCACATTGACTGAGTAGTGGAACTTGAGAATGAGGAAAGCTGTATACAAACACCAAGCTGCATAAATGAAAGGTATGCAACCAGGCTATGTTGCTATTCTTTTGCCTTTTCTATACAAACTACAAGTGCTTGTTGCATATGCCTAATTTTCTAGAGTTTCTTTTTGAAATAGAGAACTCCGACTATTCCTTAGTTAAAACTTATGTTTGTTATTTTATAAATATAAACATAAGTTTTTTTGATAAGGTTTGTAATTTTTAAAACAAAGAATTACCTTCGTTTTTCTAAAAAAAAAATTGTTTTATTTTTTAAAATGAATGATAGTTTTATTTTTTAATTAACTAATTAATTTCATTTTTAAAGTTTATAATAATAATTTCAAACAAGAGTAATATGATAAAACTCGAACAAATTTTCCTATCTATTTTTAAAAGTGAAAAATTAAATTGGGACATCTAAAAGAAAACGTGGACTCTTAGTTTATGACGGGGTAAGTGTGAGTTTTCTACTTTCGCTCAAAGTACTATTTAATCATTTTATCGTAAGTACAAAAAAGATTACTTAATCTTACAAAAAAATGCATGCATAAAATACACACATTCTCAATACCATCGTTGGCTTTAACTCCAAACGCAGTATTTGCATCTACAACTACTCATATTTTATGATAGCCCAATTATACAAACATGCATCGTCCTTAATAGTTGGTGACTACATAACAAAAAGGCACCCAATCACAAATTATTAAGGATGAGCATTGTTTGTTCCACTTTTTATCGGTTATATGCCAGACTAAGGTGGTGTTTATTTATTAGGAAATACCTCTTAAAGCCTTTTAATAAATGTCATTCAAATCCCGTCAACATTTAGGTCAATAAGTGCGTTTGTTTATATTTTTCTCGCTCATAGGCGGTTTGAGCTCAGACCTCTTACACAACAAAATATATAAGGGATGTTTTACTACCTCTTAGTGTCCTTTCTCTTTTTTGTCTTTCTTTTTTTTGAAGACTTTCATACTTCATTTGTTTTCTCTTTTCCTTTACTATTGATAAAACGTTTAAAGCGAACCGTCATTATTTCTTTTTGCTAAAAAAAATGTTAACGATGAGAATATGATGACAGAAGTGTTCAAGCACAAGCGTCTTTCAAACAATAAAAATATATAACTAGTTTGTGAAATCAAATTATGGCATGCCTATTTTGGGCATGAACTTGAATATTTTTTCTTTGAAAATATTTTTAATTGTTAATTGACAATCTTAAGTATATTATAAACACTTTACTTTCTTTCTTAATCCAATCATCTTAAATTAATTGATAATGATAGTTTACAACATGGTGAAGATGTTTAGCATGAGAGTATAACATATCAACAATAGATGAATATTTAACCGGATCGAATTGTGTTAGTTTTATGACTCAATTGCTCTATTTAGTGTTAATAAAACGTTTATGTAACGTAAAAGTCTGTTTTCTATTTATAGTATTCAAACATTTTTTTACAAAAAATACACAATATTATTCAGATTCAGACATTTACGAATCAAATTCAAATGTGTGAATTAGATTCAGATTTACATCCTCTTAATAAACAAACAACCCCTAAATAACTAACTACCGCTTTCAAAAACTCCTTTCTGTATGTATTATAATCAGGGGCCGACCTAGGAGGGTTCTCGGTGGTTCACGGGAAATCGATCAATGTTTGTCGCCTAGTGTAAATTTTCGTTAAAAATCATGATATTTTCAAATTGAACTTGGTCCCAAAATTTTATGTCACTAATATGACGAAAGAAATACATGTCTTCTTAATTTGTTTACTAGTTTTAATTAAATTGTACATTTTAGTTTATTTTTGTTTCATTTATACTTGGAAAAAAAATTATGCACCTAGTGACTTAAAGTATTGGGTCCGCCCTATATATATTATTATATAATTGTAGTTTCTTCTTTGTATCTATCAAAGTCAGGGTGCGCTTGGTATGAGTTTTGGAATCATTATAGGTATGTGTTTGATAATAAGATAGAATGATAAAATTTACTGACTCCATTTCAATTGTCTGGTTTCATTAATTGGATATGGAAAACAAACATTATACAATGAGAAATAAAAACCGAAATTAAAAGCATCTCCAATGCATGAAACCCATAACGGTTTCATACGCTGTCAGCATATCAACTTTTTGCAAAAGAACTTCATAATGCATCGAACTCTTGACGGCTTCATACATTTCCACTTCACCATCTTAATTTTAATTTATATATGACTACTCTATGTATGTTGATTATTAAAAGTTACGTAAAATGAAAATATTACATTCACAGAAAACTATAATACAAATTGCAATAATAAAAGATAGAACAATGTAGCCTAAAAGTACTAAAACAAGTTCCTCAAAAATCTAAAAACAAGTTGTCCTTCAAACTTTGAAATAAATTATAATTTGAAATCTAAACAAGTTGTTCTTAATTAAACTGTAATACATGGATAAAAACAAACTATAAACTCTATATTAACTAATAAAATTTTGCTATTTGTAGCCTTAAGGGCTACATTTAAAAGTTAAAAAAGATGCAAAAACTGTTGTAGATTAAGGTCAGTTGAGAGTAGTTAGGGTAGGTAGTTTATTATTGAGGAAGAAACATTTAACGCATATCCTAATGTCGTATACATAAGCAACTTCACTACAAATTATAGTTATACACATTTAAATATGTTAGGGGTGTTAATCGAACCATTTAAATATGTTAGGGGTGTTCATCTGTTCGATTAACGGGTTATTCGGTTCAGTACCGAAATCCGAACTGAATAACCCGAATTACATAATTTTAATTATTTATTTATTTGATTATATAGATTTAAAAAAACAAACAAACTTTAAAATCGTATTTTAGAGTGCTTTTGAAAGTTATATATTCAAAATTTTCTTTTAAAACACACACTAAAATGTAATTACTTATTGAGTGCAATTATAAACACCTGTAAGTTCTCTCACCCCACCTATGTGCAGCGGGACAATGCAACACACAGATTTGTTAATAAAAAGTTAAAAACCATGCAGCATAAATCGTCATTGATATACCTTTTTTCCTTTTAAAATGCAGTCCTTTCCATGGAATCTATCAAGATTGAAACCTTGTTGACATAATGCTTCATTAGTTGCACCACTGTCCATTGGGAACCCATCAAGAACGACACCTTTTAGGCCTTAAGGCTTACTCAAGGACGCATGATTAATAACAATGTCATCACAAACAAGTTCTCCCTGACCAACAATAAAGCCAAAATGTAGATAAAGTACAATTCAGTTTGCATAAAAATATGCACCTAGAAAAATACAAACATTGATCTCCATAGCTCCACTTGCTTTAACTCCGAGACGAGTTTTAGCAGAAATGGAAGCTCTTAGTATGTCACCAGTCGCCGAGTAGAATAAGCACTATCTATCCTTAATCATTGGTGAGCGGGTATCTTTCACTGACCAAGGTTGATCACTATTTTGAATATCCTGAAAGCAACTTAATACAAATAAGTAACCAAAAAACAACGCATATATAAAGTTGTAGTAATATGCTCCTTTCCTTATATATGTAATAACATTCTTAGACCAAGGAATTAGAGAAGCAAATAATGAAGGATATTGGTAGTTAACATTATACACAGCAGTAATATGTTCTTTCCTACTAAAAATTCCAAAATAGAATGCATGTATATAATCACATGTAAATGATGTTTCTTCTCTCCATGACCTACTAAAAATTAGAAATTTACCAACATGAATGTGTCGTTTTTGGTTTATAGTGTAGTATGAAATACTCTGACCGTTCTGTTATAGTTGGCAAGTAGCACTACTACACAAACAGGTTTTTCCCACGGTAAAATCCGTGGGAAATTCCGTGGAAAAAGGCCCTTTTCCACGGATTTCACACGGAATTATTCCGTGTGTAAAAACCCCGTGGGTAAATATTTTCCCACCAATCTTCCCACGGTCGGTGACTATTTTCACACCATATTTGCCGTCCCTAATCTGTGGGTAAAATTAGCCACAGATTTCTCACGTATATTTCCCACAAAGTTATGGCAAAAATTTCCCACTAATATTCCACAAATTTTTGCCACAGATTTCCAACTATTTGCTCATGACAGATTTTTCACGGTTTTCACACAACTCTTTCCAACAAATTTCCCACAGATAATTTTACCACGGATTTCCTATGTTTTTCCGACAAAGAATTTCGGCCAATAATATTCCGCCAGCCAATAATATTCCGACGAACAATTTTTCACAAAATCAGTGGTTCATTCTTTTTTGTTTAATATGCTTTTGTCATTTTCTAATCTGATTCGTTGCAATCATACATTCTTTTAGTATATTTCTACATTTTATTGTAATACAAAAACTAAACCCAGTAATAAAATCATCTAACGCATATCTAACATCTAAATAGAATAAATTTCATATATAAGTCAATGATCCAAAACACATAAATCTGCCACAAAAATGACATAAGTTACAAAACTGCTATATGTTATTAAACAACAAATAGTTTATACATACTACAACAAAAACCTATAATTCTTCAAAAGCTCCTTGATTTTCGGGCGGGTCTTTTACTCTTTTATATTCCAGCAAGTCATTACCCATTTGTTTCTCGCCGGGTTTTTTCTTAGAAGAAGGTGCGAGTCTTTGAGCATGTCTTTGAGTCGTTTCTTGTAGTGGTCGAAATAAGGGTGGCCGCGCGGGTGGATCTTGGTGGTGGCCAGAGAGATGGAGAGGTGGTCGCGTTGGTGGATCTTAGTGGTGGTTGAACCAGGGAGATGGAGAGGTGACCTCGGTCATTGGATCTTGGTTGGTGGTGGCTGAACAATAGAGATGGAGAAAGAGAGATATGTTAAGTTTTTGTTTAGGTTAGTGTGTGAGAAAAAGGATGGGTGAGTATTTGTTTGTGTTGGGATTAAGATGTTTAGTTGCATCTTGTCCATTGGAAATGACATGTTGGCAATCCAAGTGAATTCATCTAATGGTCTATTATACTTCTCTTACAAACATAATAAATAATAAAGTTAAAAGTAAAGTTACAAAGTTAAAACCAATGAACCAAACATGTAGTTATTTTACAAGATTGGTGACGAATTTATATTGTAACGTAAAAATATATGTTTTTATCATTTAACTTTAACACGCGATGTACATGTATTGGTGTCGAGAATGCTTTTAAGCACTTATATACGATCTAATTAGCTAACTCTATTTTAAAAATATCTCAAATAAACTCTTCTTTTTGTAAAATTTATTTTTATAACATACCTCACATATCTCGCAAATAAAATCTTACATATATCTTCAATATAACTTGAATTCACAAGCTCTCGATTAATGAACAGTTCACATATCGCTGGACCAAAGGCCATTGATGACATATTATACATATTTACTAACAACCGTTTTTGGGTCGTACAAAAATGATGGGTATACATGTCATGGTGTCAAATTATCATTGGCTTATTATATGTACTACTACCAAAAACAAAGATGTGGCGAACTATGATTGGTCAAAGTGTGTTTGGACAATTACTGTTCACGTAGCTCTTTTAAAACCATACGGCAATGTATATACACCATCCAGCACCACCGCCTTCTCCAACCTCCACCGCCTTCTCCAACGTAGAAAAATCCAGATACGTAGTTTCCGCCGCCTTTATATCCGCATCATATTTCAAAATCCCTAATCTTTCTCCTAAAAATAATAGGCAGCCACATAATCCTCAAACCCTAAATATTCTCACTTAAAATTCTTGACCCTTTCTTCTCCATTTCTGTAAACTCAACGCAGCTACCAAGCGTTCCTCATAAATCAATTCGATTAACTCATCTATTGTCCAACTGCTCACTCATCAAACCCATATACAAAACGTAATTTTTTTTCCAGATTTATCCATTAACAATATTCATTATGCACAACCGCCATAGTAATGCAAAAGGGAAAAACAATTGATTCATTCATGGCCATAAAAAAAGGTTAACTAACAGTGCTTTTGGGGTCTATTTCTATTTGAGGCCCCTTTTTTTAATTCATGCTTTACTTCTCTAACGCGGCGGAGAAGATCGACGATCAAGTCAAGGATATTACGGATGTGGTTAGTGAAGCTTTTGCAAATTAAGGTCAATTAATTTCTTTAGTTTTATAACTAATACGTGTTATTAAAGCTAGGTTCGTTAAATATTTGAATAATTTAGTTAATATTGTTATGCTATGATTAATTAAGCTTTTGATGTATAGTTTGAATGATTTTAGGTGAAATGCTGATAAGTGTTTTTATAGTTCCATTAATAGACAAGCCCATATAATATGAAACTGCAAACACATACGAAGACATACTAAGTAATGTGGGAATTTCTAAGTAGACAAAACACAAAAACGATATTTTTTGCGGGAAATTCGTGGGTATTTAGACACGTATTTCCCACATATTTACTAAATTGGTAGGTAATCTGTGGGAAAGTACCCACAAATTTTCTATGGACATAACTGTTTTATTTTACTTTTTTGATATAGTTACATGTTCACGCATATACACGTCGATATACCTAGATACAAAACATTTATAAATACAATGAAGGTCATAGACAAACATATGGAACATATAAATGTAGATATCCACACACATACAATGTTTGTTACACAAAAAGGTTATATCTAAACATATACATATACTTGTGATACAGGCATAAATAATTATAATAATTGACAAACACATATAGTATGAAACTACAAACACATATGAAGAAATATAAGTAATATGGGAATGTGCAGGTAGACAAAACACAAAAACGATATAATATGTGGGAAATCTGTGGGTATTCACACACGTATTTCTCACGGATTTAATAATTTGGTAGGTAATCTGCGGGAAAGTACCCACATATTTCCCACGGGCATAACCATTTTCTTATACTTTTTTGATATAGTTACACGTTCACGCATATACACATCGATATAATTAGATACAAAACATCTATAGATACAATGAATGTCATAAACAGACATACGGAACATATACGTGTAGATGCCCACACATATATAATGGTTTGTCTTGTAGATATTTCCACGACAAATACAAAAACAATTATTTGTGGGAAATACGTGGCTACTGACCCATGGATTTCCCACAGACCGGTAATAGTTATTTTATAAAAAAAGACCGTGTGAAATCTGTGAGTAATGACGCTAAAATTTGCCACAAAGTTTTGGTCGTGGCTAATATGTGTGAAGTTTGCGACAAGTTTCCCACGGACGTCTAATAAATACAAGTAGTGTGAATATGGTTGCAAATCTGTGGGAAATTTGCGACGAATTTCACACTAAAACTTGGTCAACACTTTAGTGTGTAAAGAGTGGAAAATCTGTGGGAAATTTACCACATATTTCCCACCGAAATTTTGTCAACAATTTGGTGTGTAATTTGTCGCAATCTCGTGTGAAATTTCACACAGTTTCATTTTCGTGTGAAAATTTTTGTGGGAAAAACCAGTTTGTGTAGTAGTGTAGTCAAGTATCACTCAAAAATCTTTTCATTTAGAGCACAATGCTTGGGACCGAATCCATGACATAAAGACTTCTTCTAGAATTTAACCACAACAAAGCCTAGTCCCAAAGGAGTTGTCCCTGAGCTAAAAATGCAATCATGCTAGAGTATGTACACAGAAGACGGTTTCTTTGTACAAAATGTGAATGCGGAAAATGCATAGGTTTCCATAGCTTTGCTTGCCTTTAATTTTAAGAGGAGCTTTAGTAGCCAAAGTTACTTTTAGCCTATCACAACTGCACCAAGTGGCAAAAACCATACACGTCCTTGATAATTGGTGACAGGATAACGACGAGTTACCGACTCACGACTTATTATAGAAGAGATTTGTTTGTGCCACATGGCGATTAGTGATATGATAAAAATAGTTGTTGCTGCAAAGCCCTTCTTACTGTAGCTAAGGAAGTTATGAAAATCGTATTATTGAAGTTGCTGGTCAGGGACAACGTTTTATGATGAATTAGTTGTGGGTGTGATTGATGAACAAAATAAAAACAATGACTGATGTCGTAAACTAAAAACTACCTAATGGGAGCGTAAACTATAGATGACCATGGACCACCTATGCTTCTCATGTAATCACCCTTTTTATAAGTATATCCCACATTGGCTGGGTAGTAGAAGTCGAGAGAGAGGAAGGTTGTATATAAAGACCAAGCTGCATATGATGAAAGGCACGCAGCCAAGCAATGAGCACAATGTGAACTATTCTTCCTAAAACAAAGAGCTCCAACTAATCTTTAGTTCAAGCTTTAAACCTGAAAGTTGAGCAGGCTCTATATTGCAGAATTTAGCACATAAGTTTGAAACAGTCATAGTTCTTGGAAATGAATCTGCTGCAGTGAATATTGTTCAAATTTACAAAAATATGCTTGCACAAAGTACACACATTCTCCATATCTTCATTGGCTTTAACTCCAAGTGGAGTTTTTACAGCTACAGCTACTTTTATCATATCATATCACCAGTCAGTCGTCAAGTTGCACAAACAATCATCATCGTTAATAAATGGTGATTGGATACCAAAAAGGCACGCCAATCACAAATTATTAAGGATGATTAGTGTTTGTGCCACTTGGCCATCGGTTATATGCTAAGACTAATGGCTGCTGCAAAAACTCCCTTTAGAGATAGAGCCAACGAAGACATGGAGTTGGTGTGTAGTTTTTGTGTTAAATTTTGGGGTATTAATCTGTGGCAAACATGTCACTCTATCAATTGCTAATGGCTTTCAAGTTATGATCATTGCAGGACTATTACAGGGGTTAATCATGGACAAAGCATAAATGGTTTAAAGTTCCAAGACGTTCATTTCTGCTGAAGCTTTTCTGTTTGTGCTGATGAGTCATTTATAGCCGTTAGAGGGGTCTTAGTGTATCTTTATCTCCTATTTAATAAGTCCCTTAATCTAGGGTTACATACACTTGAGTGTGCAGTCATTTTCTCATACTTTTCTCTTCTCTTTGATCATTTCACTGATCTTGTTTCTTCTTTGTATTTGTATGATTATTGTCTCATTGACATTAATCTAATCTTGTAACATCTTGGATACTATTGTTGATATAATCTAAGCCGACTATTGAGGCTTAGGTTTGAATAAAAGTTTTTCTGTTTACTTGTTGTTGTTGATACTTTTGTACATAGTATCAGAGCGTCAGGCTCATAATCATTATTGATTCTACACCTAAGGGTTTCTTTGTGGAAACTTGGGGACATCTCTTCAGCAACAACTTGGTGGTCTGTGGTTATTGCTATTGTCATAATCACTGGTTATTTAATACCGTGATTTATTCTTTCCGCTGCATATTGCTTTGTAAGTCTAAGTCTAATCTATTCTTCAAACAAACAGTACTTAAGTCTTTGTGGGTACAAACGGGTAAACTAACATCTTGATCTGCCACCTCTGAGTGGTATGAATACCTGCTCTGGTTTACCCCAGTTCACAGGCTTGATGCTTGTTGTTTCTTAATTACAAAGTCTTATTTATTTTTTTATTTGTCTATCTGCTCTTGTTTTTATTTCTGTCTGTGTTTCTGTCTATCTTATTATATCTGTCAGTCTTATTGTTTGTACTATGGCTATTGGTGATGATAATATTGGTGGTGGTGGTTCTTCCACTGAGAAAAGCTTATCCTTTGGTGATGCTTTGTATTTACACCCCAATAACACAAATGGTACTCCCATTATTACTATCAAACTCACTGGAACTGAAAATTACAAAATATGGAATATGGCCATGACCTTTGCCTTGAGGAACCATAATAAGTTAGGGTTTATTGATGGTACTTGCATAAGAGATGATTCGAACCCTAGTCTTGCTAATCAATGGGATACCTGTAACTCTGTTGTGGTTACTTGGATTCTTAACTCTCTAAGCCCTGAACTATTTGCTGGTGCTATATATGCTAAAACTGCTTATGAAATGTGGAATGATCTTAAAGATACCTATGATAAGGTTGATGGTTCAGCTATCTTTAATTTGCATAAAAATATAAACTCTCTTAGTCAAAGTGGGTCCTCTCTTGCTGAATATTATAACAACCTTAACTCTTTATGGAAACAATTTGATTGTATGATTAGCTTGCCTCCTTGTACTTGTGAGGCTGCAAAACATTTTGAAAAACACAATCAGCTAATCAAGTTAATGCAATTTCTTATGGGTCTTAATGACTCCTATGTTCACATCAGAAGCAATATTTTAACCAGAGATCGTTTGCCTAATGTCAAAACTGCTTTATCTGTTGTCTCTGGAGAGGAATCTCACAGAAATGTTTCATCTGGGAATAGCTCTGCTAAACCCAATGCTACAGCTTTTGCTACAAAAACTTCTGATGGTGGAAAAATTTTTGATAACAAAAAAGGATTTAACAACAACAATTTTAAAAGTTCTGGTTTTAATGCTGGTAACAACTCAAACAACAGAGGACCAAACATGAATCTCAAATGTACTAACTTCAAAAAACCTGGTCACACTGTTGATAGACGTTATGATCTGGTTGGTTATCCTACTGGATATGTCAAAAGGAATTTTAATTCTAAACCGATCAGCAGTAACAATGTTTCTGCTGATACTAATCGTACCACTGATAATAGTGCTAGAAACTCTAGCAACTCTCCTGTCTCTTTGTCTAATGAACAGCTCTCCAGACTTATGAGTCTTCTTAATGACAACAATGTGTCTTCTGCCAATGCTAACATGGCAGGTATAAAATTTTCAGGAACCTTCTTTAATGGCAGTGTTAAGTTTAACATAAACTTCAACAAATTTTTCAACAACAACACAAAAACTTTATCTGGAAACATCAGTCTTGGTTGGATTGTTGACTCTGGTGCAAATCAGCACATGATTGTATCTGCCAAATTTTTAATTAATGTTGTTGACATTTCAAATCTTGGTCTAACTGTTGGACATCCCAATGGTACTCAGGCCCTAATCACTAAAATTGGTGACTTGAAAGTCAATAAAGACCTAACTCTTTTTGATGTTCTGGTTGTTCATGAGTACAATGTTAGTTTGCTGTCTGTTCATAAGATTGCTAGAGACAATAAGATGTTTGTTTGGTTTAATGAATCTAATTGCTATATTCAGGATTTACATCAAAAAAGGATTGTGGGGATTGGTAAACAATGCAATGGGTTATATATGTTTGATATTAATTCTACATGTAAGATTACTTCTAATAACTGCATTTCTGTTTGTCATGTTTCTAGAAATCTCTGGCATCAAAGACTTGGTCATCCCTCTGACCAAGTCCTTCATATCCTTAAATCCACCCTTAAACTTGATAGCTCATCTGAATTTGACCATCTTTGTGATACTTGCAACAAGGCTAAACAAACCAGGGAACCATTTCCTCTAAGTGAACATAAGTCAACTAAAATTGGTCAACTTGTTCATCTAGATGTATGGGACCATATAAAGTCACTAGTAGAGATGGTTACAAATATTTTCTAACTATTGTTGATGACTATTCTAGGGCAGTGTGGATTTATATGCTTAAGGGAAAGGATGATGTTTATGTTTCCATTGTTAATTTTACTCATATGCTATCAAATCAATTTGAACACAATGTTAAGACTTTCAGAAGTGATAATGGGACAGAATTTGTTAATAATAAACTTCAACACTTCTTTCATGAAAAAGGAATTCTACATCAAACCTCTTGTGTTTATACACCACAACAAAATGGTATTGCAGAAAGGAAACATAGGCATCTCCTTAATGTAGTTAGATCCCTTATGTTTCAGGGGGAATTACCTTTATATCTTTGGCCTGAATGTGTTCTAACTGCTGGCTATGTCATAAACAGGTTACCCTCTTAAGTTATGTCTGGCAAGTCCCCCTTCTCCCTTGTGCATGGGCATGACCCTTCACTCTCTCTCCTTAGAGTCTTTGGCTGCTTATGCTATGCCACCATTCTCAACATCTCTGATTAATTTGGTAGTAGGTCTGAGAAAAGTGTCTTTATTGGTTATTCAAATGAGAAAAAAGGTTACAAACTTTTGAGCTTAAAAACAAAAAATATCTTTTATTCCAGAGATATCAAATTTTATAAAACTGTTCTTCCCTTCAAAATGAAAAATACTTTGTCAAAACCTTTTGTTGAAACGTATGTGCCTAAAGATTTAAATCATAAAAATTTCTTTGACTCACGAACAAGTCCCAATGATGAAGGGAGAGTGACATCCTATGATGATGACACAGTGTTGAGTCACCCTTCTAGGGATGATGAACCTGTTGCAACATCTATAGATGACAATACACACCCTGAGGGCACCATATCACATGAATCACATCCTGCTGATGCATCTTCTGATTATGCTGATACATCATCTGATTCAAATCAAAACTCTGAACAAGAAAGAGGCTTGCCAGCCACTACTGCTAGAAGGTCAACCAGAGTTTCTAAGTTGCCCAGTAATCTTAATGACTTTGTTGTAGAAAGGAAAGTCAAATATGGTGTTGAAAAGGTTGTTAACTATTCTAATTTAAACAAAGATAATTACTGCTTTGCTTCTATTCTTAATAAAAGTATTAAACCTACCTGTCATGAAGACACTATCCTTGATAGTAATTGGGTTGATGCTGAGAACTCTGAAATTGAGGCCTTAAATGAAAATCATGCTTGGGATATAACTGATCTCCCACCTAATAGAACTCCCATTGGTTACAAATGGATCTTTAAAATCAAATATAAAGCCAATGGTGAAGTTGATAGATACAAGGCTAGATTAGTTGTTAAAGGTTATAATCAAAGGGAAGGAATAAACTATGATGAAACTTTTTCTCCTGTTGTGAAAATGTCTACTGTTAGATGTCTTATTGCCTTAGCTGTGAAAAACAAATGGCCTGTTTTCCAACTTAATGTTAACAATGCTTTCTTGTATGGAGATCTTGATGAGGATATCTATATGACCATCCCTAAGGGGTTCTGTAATGAGAACAATAAAAATAAAGTTTGCAAACTTGTCAAGTCCCTATATGGCCTAAAACAAGCTCCCAGGAAATGGAATGAAAAACTTGTCAGTGTTTTAAAGGAAAATAATTTTGCTCAATCTGTCAATGATCATTCCTTGTTCACCAAACAGAGAATAACAAGTTTATTGCTCTGCTTGTTTATGTGGATGATATAGTCCTCACTAGAAACTGTATTGATGAGATAAACCTATTCAAAGAGTTTCTAAAATCAAAATTTCATATCAAAGACTTGGGAAACTTAAAATACTTTCTTGGTATTGAGGTTTTAAAAACTGGGAATGACATTTGTCTCTCCCAAAGAAAATACTATCTTGAACTCCTCAAAGAATTTGGTCTTCTTGGGTGCAAACCTGTGTCCACTCCTATGGAACCCAACTCTGTCCTTCCATACATACCCACTGCTGATGATCCCTTACTTGTCAACATCACTGGTTATCAGAAGTTACTTGGGAAACTTATCTATCTCACCCATACAAGACCTGACATCTCATACTCAGTTCATCGTCTGGCACAAGATATGCATTCTCCTCTTAAATCTCATCTAGAATGTGCCCTCAATGTTCTGAGATATCTAAAAGGAGCTCCAGGAAAAGGTCTAAGGTACAACTTCAGCAACTCTGAAAATCATCTTGAAGGATATAGTGATGCAGATTGGGCCAAATGTAAGAAAACCAGAAAATCTGTCACATATTATTGTGTTTTCTTTAATGATTGTTTGATCTCATGGAAAAGTAAAAAGCAAAATACTCTTTCAAAATCTTTCACAGAAGCAGAGTATAGATCTATGTCTACTGCTGCCTGTGAAATCATATGGATCCAAAAAATCTTAAAAGATCTAAAAGTTGATATCAATCTCCCTGTTAATCTTTTTTGTGATAACAAATATGCTTTACAACTTGCTGTCAATCCTGTTTTCCATGAAAGGTCAAAACACTTTGAAATTGATGTTCACTTCATCAGGGAAAAAATTGCAAGAGGTGTTATAAGTGCCAAAAAGATTGGCTCTTCAAACCAAACTACAGACATACTTACAAAGAACCTCCCTGTTTATCAGCATAAATTTTTGTGTAAAAAATTGATATTGTTTGATATGTTTGCCCATCAGATTAAGGGGGATATTAAATTTTGGGGTATTAATCTGTGGCAAACATGTCACTCTATCAATTGCTAATGGCTTTCAAGTTATGATCATTGCAGGACTATTACAGGGGTTAATCATGGACAAAGCATAAATGGTTTAAAGTTCCAAGACGTTCATTTCTGCTGAAGCTTTTCTTGTTTCTGCTGATGAGTCATTTATAGCCGTTAGTGGGGTCTTAGTGTATCTTTATCTCCTATTTAATAAGTCCCTTAATCTAGGGTTACATACACTTGAGTGTGCAGTCATTTTCTCACACTTTTCTCTTCTCTTTGATCATTTCACTGATCTTGTTTCTTCTTTGTATTTGTATGATTATTGTCTCATTGACATTAATCTAATCTTGTAACATCTTGGATACTATTGTTGATATAATCTAAGCCGACTATTGAGGCTTAGGTTTGAATAAAAGTTCTTCTGTTTACTTGTTGTTGTTGATACTTTCATACATGGTATCAGAGCGTCAGGCTCATAATCATTATTGATTCTACACCTAAGGGTTTCTTTGTGGAAACTTGGGGACATCTCTTCAGCAACAACTTGGTGGTCTGTGGTTATTGCTATTGGCATAATCACTGGTTATTTAATAATGTGATTTATTCTTTCCGCTGCATATTACTCTGTAAGTCTAAGTCTAATCTCTTCTTCAAACAAACAGTACTTAAGTCTTTGTGGGTGCAAACGGGTAAACTAACATCTTGATCTGCCACCTCTGAGTGGTATGAATACCTGCTCTGGTTTACCCCAGTTCACAGGCTTGGTGCTTGTTGTTTCTTAATTACAAAGTCTTATTTATTTTTTTATCTGTCTATCTGCTCTTGTTTTTATTTCTGTCTGTGTTTCTGTCTATCTTATTATATCTGTCAGTCTTATTGTTTGTACTATGGCTATTGGTGATGATAATATTGGTGGTGGTGGTTCTTCCACTGAGAAAAGCTTATCCTTTGGTGATGCTTTGTATTTACACCCCAATAACACAAATGGTACTCCCATTATTACTATCAAACTCACTGGAACTGAAAATTACAAAATATGGAATATGGCCATGACCTTTGCCTTGTGGAACCATAATAAGTTAGGGTTTATTGATGGTACTTGCATAAGAGATGATTCGAACCCTAGTCTTGCTAATCAATGGGATACCTGTAACTCTGTTGTGGTTACTTGGATTCTTAACTCTCTCAGCCCTGAACTATTTGCTGGTGCTATATATGCTAAAACTGCTTATGAAATGTGGAATGATCTTAAAGATACGTATGATAAGGTTGATGGTTCAGCTATCTTTAATTTGCATAAAAATATAAACTCTCTTAGTCAAAGTGGGTCCTCTCTTGCTGATTACTATAACAACCTTAAATCTTTATGGAAACAATTTGATTGTATGATTAGCTTGCCTCCTTGCACTTGTGAGGATGCAAAACATTTTGAAAAACACAATCAGCTAATCAAGTTAATGCAATTTCTTATGGGTCTTTATGACTCCTATGTTCCCATCAAAAGCAATATTTTAACCAGAGATCCTTTGCCTAATGTCAAAATTGCTTTCTCTGTTGTCTCTGGAGAGGAATCTCACAGAAATGTTTCATCTGGGAATAGCTCTGCTAAACCAAATGCTACAGCTTTTGCTACAAAAACTTCTGATGGTGGAAAATTTTTTGATAACAAAAAAGGATTTAACAACAACAATTTTAAAAGTTCTGGTTTTAATGCTGGTAACAGCTCAAACAACAGAGGACCAAACATGAATCTCAAATGTACTAACTGCAAAAAACCTGGTCACACTGTTGATAGATGTTATGATCTGGTTGGTTATCCTGTTGGATATGTGAAAAGGAATTTTAATTCTAAACCCTTCAGCAGTAACAATGTTTCTGCTGATACTAATCGTACCACTGATAATAGTGCTAGCAACTCTAGCAACTCTCCTGTCTCTTTGTCTAATGAACAGCTCTCCAGACTTATGAGTCTTCTTAATGACAACAATGTGTCTTCTGCCAATGCCAACATGGCAGGTAAAAAATTTTCAGGAACCTTCTTTAATGGCAGTGTTAAGTTTAACATAAACTTCAACAAATTTTTCAACAACAACACGAAAACTTTATCTGGAAACATCAGTCTTGGTTGGATTGTTGACTCTGGTGCAAATCAGCACATGATTGTATCTGCCAAATTTTTAATTAATGTTGTTGACATTTCAAATCTTGGTCTAACTGTTGGACATCCCAATGGTACTCAGGCCCTAATCACTAAAATTGGTGACTTGAAAGTCAATAAAGACCTAACTCTTTTTGATGTTCTGGTTGTTCATGAGTACAATGTTAGTTTGCTGTCTGTTCATAAGATTGCTAGAGACAATAAGATGTTTGTTTGGTTTAATGAATCTAATTGCTATATTCAGGATTTACATCAAAAAAGGATTGTGGGGATTGGTAAACAATGCAATGGGTTATATATGTTTGATATTAATTCTTCATGTAAGATTACTTCTAATAACTGCATTTCTGTTTGTCATGTTTCTAGAAATCTCTGGCATCAAAGACTTGGTCATCCCTCTGACCAAGTCCTTCATATCCTTAAATCCACCCTTAAACTTGATAGCTCATCTGAATTTGACCATCTTTGTGATACTTGCAACAAGGCTAAACAAACCAGGGAACCATTTCCTCTAAGTGAACATAAGTCAACTAAAATTGGTCAACTTGTTCATCTAGATGTATGGGACCATATAAAGTCACTAGTAGAGATGGTTACAAATATTTTCTAACTATTGTTGATGACTATTCTAGGGCAGTGTGGATTTATATGCTTAAGGGAAAGGATGATGTTTATGTTTCCATTGTTAATTTTACTCATATGCTATCAAATCAATTTGAACACAATGTTAAGACTTTCAAAAGTGATAATGGGACAAAATTTGTTAATAATAAACTTCAACACTTCTTTCACGAAAAAGGAATTCTACATCAAACCTCTTGTGTTTATACACCACAACAAAATGGTATTGCAGAAAGGAAACATAGGCATCTCCTTAATGTAGTTAGATCCCTTATGTTTCAGGGGGAATTACCTTTATATCTTTGGCCTGAATGTGTTCTAACTGCTGCCTATGTCATAAACAGGCTACCCTCTTCAGTTATGTCTGGCAAGTCCTCCTTCTCCCTTGTGTATGGGCATGACCCTTCACTCTCTCTCCTTAGAGTCTTTGGCTGCTTATGCTATGCCACCATTCTCAACATCTCTGATAAATTTGGTAGTAGGTCTGAGAAAAGTGTCTTTATTGGTTATTCAAATGAGAAAACAGGTTACAAACTTTTGAGCTTGGAAACAAAAAATATCTTTTATTCCAGAGATGTCAAATTTTATGAAACTATTTTTCCCTTCAAAATGAAAAATACTTTGTCAAAACCTTTTGTTGAAACGTATGTGCCTAAAGATTTAAATCATAAAAATTTCTTTGACTCACGAACAAGTCCCAATGATGAAGGGAGAGTGACATCCTATGATGATGACACAGTGTTGAGTCACCCTTCTAGGGATGATGAACCTGTTGCAACATCTATAGATGACAATACACACCCTGAGGGCACCATATCACATGAATCACATCCTGCTGATGCATCTTCTGATTCTGCTGATACATCATCTGATTCAAATCAAAACTCTGAACAAGAAAGAGGCTTGCCAGCCACCACTGCTAGAAGGTCAACCAGAGTTTCTAAGTTGCCCAGTAATCTTAATGACTTTGTTGTAGAAGGAAAAGTCAAATATGGTGTTGAAAAGGTTGTTAACTATTCTAATTTAAACAAAGATAATTACTGCTTTGCTTCTAGTCTTAATAAAAGTATTGAACCTACCTATTATAAAGAAGCTATCCTTGATAGTAATTGGGTTGATGCTATGAACTCTGAAATTGAGGCCTTAAATGAAAATCATGCTTGGGATATAACTGATCTCCCACCTAATAGAACTCCCATTGGTTACAAATGGATCTTTAAAATCAAATATAAAGCCAATGGTGAAGTTGATAGATACAAGGCTAGATTAGTTGTTAAAGGTTATAATCAAAGGGAAGGAATAGACTATGATGAAACTTTTTTTCCTGTTGTGAAAATGTCTATTGTTAGATGTCTTATTGCCTTAGCTGTGAAAAACAAATGGCCTCTTTTCCAACTTGATGTTAACAATGCTTTCTTGTATGGAGATCTTGATGAGGATATCTATATGACCATCCCTAAGCGGTTCTGTAATGAGAACAATAAAAATAAAGTTTGCAAACTTGTCAAGTCCCTATATGGCCTAAAACAAGCTCCCAGGAAATGGAATGAAAAACTTGTCAGTGTTTTAAAGGAAAATAATTTTGCTCAATCTGTCAATGATCATTCCTTGTTCACCAAAACAGAGAATAACAAGTTTATTGCTCTGCTTGTTTATGTGGATGATATAGTCCTCACTAGAAACTGTATTGATGAGATAAACCTATTCAAAGAGTTTCTAAAATCAAAATTTCATATCAAAGACTTGGGAAACTTAAAATACTTTCTTGGTATTGAGGTTTTAAAAACTGGGAATGACATTTGTCTCTCCCAAATAAAATACTGACTTGAACTTCTCAAAGAATTTGGTCTTCTTGGGTGCAAACCTGTGTCCACTCCTATGGAACCCAACTCTGTCCTTCCATACATACCCACTGCTGATGATCCCTTACTTGTCAACATCATTGGTTATCAGAAGTTACTTGGGAAACTTATCTATCTCACCCATACAAGACCTGACATCTCATACTCAGTTCATTGTCTGGCACAATATATGCATTCTCCTCTTAAATCTCATCTAGAATGTGCCCTCAATGTTCTGAGATATCTAAAAAGAGCTCCAGGAAAAGGTCTAAGGTACAACTTCAGCAACTCTGAAAATCATCTTGAAGGATATAGTGATGCAGATTGGGCCAAATGCAAGAAAACCAGAAAATCTGTCACAGGTTATTGTGTTTTCTTTAATGATTGTTTGATCTCATGGAAAAGTAAAAAACAAAATACTCTTTCAAAATCTTCCACAGAAGCAGAGTTTAGATCTATGTCTACTACTGCCTGTGAAATCATATGGATCCAAAAAATCTTAAAAGATCTAAAAGTTGATATCAATCTCCCTGTTAATCTTTTTTGTGATAACAAATCTGCTTTACAACTTGCTGTCAATCCTGTTTTCCATGAAAGATCAAAACACTTTAAAATTGATGTTCACTTCATCAGGTTAAAAATTGCAAGAGGTGTTATAAGTGCCAAAAAGATTGGCTCTTCAAACCAAACTGCAGACATACTTACAAAGAACCTCCCTGTTTATCAGCATAATTTTTTGTGTGAAAAATTGATATTGTTTGATATGTTTGCCCATCAGATTATGGGGGAATGTTAAATTTTGGGGTATTAATCTGTGGCAAACATGTCACTCTATCAATTGCTAATGGCTTTCAAGTTATGATCATTGCAGGACTATTACAGGGGTTAATCATGGACAAAGCATACATGGTTTAATGTTCCAAGACGTTCATTTCTGCTGAAGCTTTTCTTGTTTCTGCTGATGAGTCATTTATAGCCGTTAGAGGGGTCTTAGTGTATCTTTATCTCCTATTTAATAAGTCCCTTAATCTAGGGTTACATACACTTGAGTGTGCAGTCATTTTCTCACACTTTTCTCTTCTCTTTGATCATTTCACTGATCTTGTTTCTTCTTTGTATTTGTATGATTATTTTCTCATTGACATTAATCTAATCTTGTAACATCTTGGATACTATTGTTGATATAATCTAAGACGACTATTGAGGCTTAGGTTTGAATAAAAGTTCTTCTGTTTACTTGTTGTTGTTGATACTTTCGTACATTTTGCATGTATATTATTATGCAATTGAACCTTCTTCTTGTACTTATTGAAGTCTGATTGTATTGCTTTCAAGGGACAAGTTTCTGATGACTTAGTTATGAGTATAATTAACGAAGCCCTTGGAGAAGCCTTCATGTGAACAATTAGTTCATTCTTGATGGATACTAAATGCTAAGGACTGTGGTACGAGTGGAAAAGTTGTTCAATATACATCAAGCGACTAGCTATTTAAGGGTTTTTTTCAATACAGGACCTCAGCAGTTACCTCCTGCAGTAGTTTCTTCATGGAGGTTTGCTACAATACCTTTTCTCCTATAAGAATTAATAACCTGCAGACACCAATTGGATTTATTCATTTAGCATAATCATAACTGGAACTTCTATACACAGAACTTTGGAAAGGACTAAATACATAAATGACGTGCCAAACACATTCAAAAAACGGAGTGATAGAGGGGAGCAACTTCAAGTCATTTTAGCAAAAACGGGTCAAGTTGGGTTTTGTTTTATTGACAATGGGTCAAGCGGTTCAAAAGTGTACCAACGTATATTCAGGTGTTTACCACTCACTCAATATTCACTAATAGTTTTTGAAATCATGGTTATTACTAGCAGTTTTTTATGAAATTCAAAAGACCATGAGTAAAAAAGTTAAGCCTGGTCAAACTGAACCTTGTCTGACCCGTTATATAATTTTACCCATTTTGATAAATTTACCAAACATAGACATATTGTCACTAATTCCAGCAAAACACAAGGCTTGGTAGCTTTATCATGTACACAAACTTTGCAGTAACTGTATGTAATAACATCGCAGCAGTGTGTTGAAACAAAGAGTAATTTAGCTGAATCAGATTTTCGTAGTAGTAAATGGGAAGGGGGATGGCAACATACCAGTTCAGTGTGTTTGTAGAATGCCTCCAGCCTTGATTTCAGCACTGCCTGTCATCTTCATGTTGAATCAAAGGTTCATCGTCATCTCCAAAAGGTTTGGCAACACGAAGAACTTATCAGCATATGATTGCAACGGGTTTAATAAAATTTCAATAAGCTCGAGAAAAACTATTGAAAAAACTTACATCATCTAGGCCTTGAACCTTAGGAGGAGCAAATTCTGAGTGGTAGCTCCGATTGCTAGCAGGATGGATCCAATAGCGAGTAATCCTCTCCTCCGCGATTGCATCGTCAATTACAAAGTTAAGCACTTGTTAACTTTCAGTCCTCTTGTTTTTAAGCATAAATTTGTTAAATGTTAATCATTTAGAAAAGCACATTTTTAGAAACATTATTTTAAGGTCACTCAATTACCTTTTCCCAACGGACCACATTACGTCCTTTGGATCAAATCCAACAAGAACGAAGCCTTGCTGACATGAACAGAGATTGTATTGGTTCTCAAAGATAGCTTTCTGGGGACTTAGTTGCGCGCATAATTAATGAAGCCTTGGAGAGCTTCTTCCCAAAAGGAAAGACTCCAACCGAATAAATGAATAACCAATCAGTGACTCAGTGTTAGGGATGAGCACGGTACCGGTCCCGTACCGATCCCGTACCGAATTAGTGGTACCGACTTTTCCCCGAGCATAAATTAGTGGTACCGGTACCGTACCGAACGGGATTCGGATACTGGTACCGGTATCGGTACCGGTACCGTGAAATCGGGTTTTCCCGCTTTTTTTCGGGAATTTCCCGATTTGGTACCGGTCCCGTACCGAATTAGTGGTCCCGATTTTTTTTTCACCTTATTTCGCAGTCCCGGTACCGTACCGTATTTCAAGAATCGGTACCTTTTCGGTACGGTTTCGGTTCGGTTCCGGGATTCGGTTCGAAATGCTCATCCCTACTCAGTGTCAGTGTAGTTCTAGATTTTATCCCACATCGCTTGAGTGGTAGAAGTTGAGAGTGGGAAAGGCTGTATATAATGAGCAAGCTGCATAAGATGAGAGGCACGCAGCCAAGCAATAAGCACAAAGCGAACTATTCTTTCGCCTTTTACTAAAGAATATCGTGTGCTCGTTGTATAAATTGGCATACGCCTATTATTGGAGAGCTTCTTCCTAAAAGGAAAAACTCCAACCAATCTTGAGTTCAAAATTTAAGACCTGTTACTTTCTCAACTTAATATTGTACATATTACTTTAACTTATAAAGTGCTATCGATTATTTATCCTAGTTTTGTAAATGTTGCAAATCGATGGTCCTTCATCAGAACACAATATATTCTCATGTCAACAGCTTTGAAAAAACGTTAGACATAAACTGAAATAAACTTGCGAATATTTGAATTTATCCTTTAATGTTTCCGGAATAATAAATCTTAACTATGATACATCATACATAAAGATTAATCCCATAGTTAATTTGAATGTTTAGTCGAGGAACATACCTAAATCGTCTTAGGAAAAATCGAACTCAATATGGTAAAAGTGAATTTTTGTTATTAACGCGTTATTGAACCAAGTATCTATACTATATAAAATGGAAAAACAGTCAAAGTGGAAAAGTGAAAAAGTGAAAAAGTTTAATGGTCAAATGAGAGAGAAATATATTTGTCTAATTAATACTCTTATTAAAACACCCCATTACTTAAAAGTACAATAATTTATTCACATTGTACAACCAATTAAAAGCATATCTACCAAATTAAAAACAACCAATTAAAACACCCCTTATTAAAAAGTACAATGAAATTTTCACAATGTATAATTTAAACAAGCTACAACATAATTCTAAATACATGTTATTATACACATTATACAAATTAATAAAACACACAAAGCTTCATACAAGCTAACAAGTTGATGGTACATATAGTTTTAAAAATCGGACCGGACCAACGGGTTCAACCGGAAACCGGTGTCGCCATCGGTTCGACTAACCAATAACAGCCATCCGGAAACGAACTAGAGAGGACCCATTAAAACCGATACAAACTGGTGAATCAGGTCTCATCGAGATCTATTTCTCCTGTTAATAGTCACAGGGTACTCGCCGCCGCAACGCGCGGCTACCCTGCTATATTATATATAAAGGAAAAACCAAAAAGTAAAAAGTAAAAATTTGAAACTATTAACACATATTGAAAACCGGGTTGACACAGTACGCTTCAAATCCAGTGGGTTGACCCTGTTTAATTTGACCCGTTTTGACCCAACATGTCATATTGACTCGGTTTAAATCGACCCGTTTTTCGACGGGAACGGTTCAACCGGTTGAACCACCCGGGTCGAACCGGGCTTCAAAGCGTTATGTTTAATCCCCACATCTTCAAACTTTTTTTATTTTTCATTTAGAACCCATAAAATTTTTTTTAACACAAAACAATCTGTCGCTATATAAATATATTATCTATAAGTTTTTCTTCAAAAACTATTATAATGTTTTACAATTATGAGAAAATATGTGCCCGTTAGTGCACATTTAACTTTTCAATATGCTAAATATGCTCATTTCAAAAAAATAATGGGGCTAAATGTGCCCAAATCTTTTACAAAATAGCCAAAATTAGCCAATTTTTATTTTATTTTGGGTTAATCATATTCACGCTAATTTTAGTCACCATTAATCCCATCCTTGTTAGTTTTTACGCAACAAGTAACGTGTGTTGTTAGTTTTTATCCTATAACTGATGTAATGTTTACTTTCATTTTCATTAATGATTTTATATGTTGTTTGATAGATGTTAAGAATTTTGTCTAGACTTTAATTATCGTATAGTACAACCGTTTGCAATTGCATTTTCATCGGTTCACGTTATATTTTAAACGCTACACAAAACACTCACCACAATATCACAAATCATTAATTATCTGACGCTAGAAACAGCTGCCGCTAGGCGCGGGTACTCGTCTAGTATATATATATAGGCTAAAATTGTGAAGTAATCCCAATTTTGGGCTATAAACCGACATGGTGTGTCTTCTTCAAATATTTTTGCCCATTTGGCTAAATTGGTCCTTAATCTTTTACATTTGTCCATTTCAGATGACTTATGGTGAAAGATTTTCATATAGCTTGCGGGTTCCTTTGCAAAATATAAGCTATCAAACTGGTCCCTGTCATACACCACTACTAACATATGGCAAATATATTTACACAGGCTATCTATATCGAACGGTATAGAAAGCTAATGAAAGAACCACCTTGTAACATCATAGAAATACGATAATTGTGCTAATGAAAAATATATTTAGAATTTTTACGGAAAACAAACGATATAAAATGAGAAAATAAAAACTGGAACCTAAGGTCTTATGTATCAAAAAGGGATTATGTATTTGAATATAACATATTAAAATAACATATATAACACGAGAAAAGATCAATATAGATATCATAATTGTGCCATTGGCAAGTTCAGTAAGCTTTTCTCTAGATAAAACCTTAGTGAAAGGATCAACTAAGTTGTCATCTGTGTGAACTTTCAGTAGATTTATTTTATGTTCACGGACTTGTTCCCGAACATAGTGATACTTCTGTAAAAAATGTCTGGTGCCCTTCATGACTCCAGGTTCATTTGCAAATATAATTGCAGCAGAATTGTCACAATACATATCAATAGTCGATTCAATTGAAGGCATAACCCCAAACCCTGAAATGAATTTCTTAATCCAAACAGCCTCCATTGTAGCTTCTGAAGCAGCTATGTATTCAGCTTCTATTGCAGACATCGCAATTGTACTCTGCTTCTTGCTCTTGCAGTCTACTGCTCCTCCATTAATGACAAAGACATAACCCGTCTGAGGCTTCGTATCATCTTTATCACATTGCCAGGATGCATCACAGAAACCTGTAACATCAAGCTCTGTATCTAGATTTCCACTAGAAACATATATTTCGTATTCATAAGATACTTTAGAATATATTTAACAGTAATCCAGTGAAGTTCACCTAGGTTTTGTTGATATCGACTCGTCATATTCTGAGCGAACGCCACATCTGGCCTTGTGCATCTAACCGCATACATGATAGATTCTACTGCCGAAGCATAAGGAACTTTACTCATGCGTGCCACCTATGCAGGTGTCGAAGCACACATTTCGCTACATAAGCCACGCTTTACTTACTTCGGCAAATATCCTTTCTTGGAATTTTGCATATTGAATTTCTTCAATATTTTATCAATATAAGCACTTTGACTTAAACCAATTAACCGCCTTGATCTATCTCTGTAGATCTTGATTCCCAGAATGTATGCAGCTTCCCCTAAATCCTTGATAGAAAAACACTTTCCAAGATATGCCTTAACATTTTGAAAATTTGGAATGTTTTTTCCCATAATCAATATGTCATCAATATATAGGATAAGGAAAATTACATCACTCCCACTAGCTTTGTGATATACACATGGCTCATCAAGATTCTGAGTAAATCCAAACCTTTTGATTTCTTCATCAAATCTCTTATTCCATTGTCGTGATGCTTGATTCAATCCATAAATGGATCTTTGAAGTTTGCATACACGGTTTGGAAATTTTGGATTCACAAACCCCCCAGGTTGCGCCATATAGATGTCTTCATCTATGCGACCATTTAAGAAGGCGGTTTTGACATCCATCTGCCAAATCTCATAGTCATAGTACGCTGTTATAGCTATGAGAAATGTATGCTACAGGAGAAAAGGTCTCCTCGTAGTCAACATCATAGGCTTGAGTAAAGCCTTTAGCTACAAGACGAGCCTAATAGGTGTGTACATTGCCATCCATGTCATTTTTCTTCTTGAAGAGCCACTTACTTCCAAAAACTTTAGCATTGGAAGGAAGGTCTATTTCAATCAATACTTCATTATCTCTCGTGAATTGCATTTCCCCATTCATTGCAACTTGCCATTTGTCCTTTTCAGGATCAGCCATTGCAACCCTATAATTAGCAGGTTCTCTAAGATATCTTAATATAGTTTCCTCAACTTCTACGTTAAGACATAGACGTTTAGGAGCACGCGTAGTCCTTACAGATCTACGAATTGGAACAACTTCAACTTCAGGTGGAGGACCCAGACTATTAGGTTCCACATGAAGTATGCTAGTGTTTTCAGAAGGTAATGCATCTACATAATCATCTTCCAGATCATAAACTGTCCCACTGAATTCTTGAGATATGAGATCCTTTTCAAGAAAATCTCCATACCTAGCAACAATTACTTTATTTTCAGGTAGAAAGTAAAAGTAGTAATCCATCGTTTCCTTTAGGTCTCCTACAAAGATACACTTTACAAATCTCTGCTGGAATTTATCTGCTGAGTCACGTCTTACATATGTCTCACAATCCCAGACCTTTAAATAAGACAAGATAGGAGCTTTACCATTCCATATCTCATATGGTGTCTTATCAACGTTCTTGGCGAGAACCATATTTTGAATATGAACTGCAGATTCTAAAGCATAATCCCAAAAAGATAAAGGAAGAGTAGTATGATTAAACATTGATCGCACCATATCTAATAATGTACGATTTCTTCTCTCAGATACACCATTTTGTTGTGAAGTATATGGAGATGTGAGATTCTGGACAATTCTATTCTCAGCTAAATAATCTTGAAACTCTTGGCTTAGGTATTTACCGCCTCTATCGGAAAGAAGATTAAAGCTCTTCGATCTGATAGAGGCGGTGAATACCTAAGCCAAGAGTTTAAAGATTATTTAATTGAGAATAGAATTGTCCAGAATCTCAGATCTCTATATACTCCACAACAAAATGGTGTATCTGAGAGAAGAAATCATACATTGTTAGATATGGTGCTATTAATGTTTAATCTTACTACTCTTCCTTTATCTTTTTGGGATTATGCTTTAGAATCTGCAGTTCGTATTCTAAATATGGTTCTCACCAAGAAGGTTGATAAGACACCATATGAGATATGGAATGGTAAAGCTCCTAACTTGTCTTATTTAAAGGTTTGGTTGCGAAGCGTATGTAAGACGTGACTCAGCAGATAAAATCCAATAGAGATATGTGAAGTGTATCTTTGTAGGTTACCTAAAGGAAACGATGGGTTATTACTTTTACTTTTCACCTGAAAACAAAGTAATTGTTGCTAGGTATGGAGATTTTCTTGAAAAGGATCTCATATCTCAAGAATTCAGTGGGACAGTTTATGATCTGGAAGATGATCATGTAGATGCATTACCTTCTGAAAACACTAGCGTACTTCCTGTGGAACCTGATAGTCTGAGTCCTCCACCTGAAGTTGAAGTTGTTCCCATTCGTAGATCTGTAAGAACTATGTGTGCTCCTGAACGTCTATGTCTTAGTGTAGAAGTTGAGGAAACTATATTAGGGGATCTTGGAGAACCTGCTAATTATAGGGTTGCCATGGCTGATCCTGAAAAGGACAAATGGCAAGTTGCAATGAATAGGAAATGCAATCCACGAGAGATAATGAAGTCTGGATTGAAGTGGACCTTCCTCCCAATGCTAAAGTCGTTGGAAGTAAGTGGCTCTTCAAGAAGAAAGCTGACATGGATGGCAATGTACACACCTATAAGGCTCGTCTGGTAGATAAAGGCTTTACTAAAACCTATGGGTTTGATTACGAGGAGATATTTTCTCTTGTAACAGAAATTAGAGCTATTAGGATTCTCAAAGCTATAACAACGTACTATAACTATGAGATTTGGCAGATGGATGTCAAAACCGCCTTCTTAAATGGTCGCCTAGATGAAGACATCTATATGGCGCAACCTGAGGGGTTTGTGAATCCACAATTTTCAAACCGTGTATGCAAACTTCAAAGATCCATTTATGGATTGAAGCAAGCATCACGACAATGGAATAAGAGATTTGATGAAGAAATCAAACGGTTTGAATTTACTCAGAATCTTGATGAGCCATGTGTATATCACAAAACTAGTGGGAGTGATATAATTTTCCTTATCCTATATGTTGATGACATATTGATTATGGGAAAAGACATTCCAAGTTTGCAAAATGTTAAGGCATATCTTGGAAAGTGTTTTTCTATGAAGGATTTAAGAGAAGCTGCATACATTTTAGGAATCAAGATCTACAGACATAGATCAAGACGGTTAATTGGTTTAAGTCAAAGTATTTGGATTAGGAAATTCATTTTAGGGCTTAGTGTTATGCCTTCAATTGAATCGCCTATTGATATGTATTGCGACAATTCTGCTGCAATCATATTTTCCAATGAACCGGGAGTCATGAAGGGCACCAAACATTTTCTACGGAATTATCACTATGTTCGGGAACAAGTCCGTGAAGGTGAAAAGTTATTCAATTTAGTTATTCAATTTCTGAAGTTAATATCTTTCTAAATCATACTAATTTTTATAGTAAACTCGTACCTTACAATCAGGTTTTAGAAAAGCAATCCGTCTTGCCCAAAAGAAGTAACCTGTCAATTTAGGAAATAAAAAGTATTAGAAAAGAGGGGGTTTTAATACTAACACAAAGAAAAAGGAATGTGTCAAAGTAGGCCACTATATGGAATCAGTGAAGAATGGAAGTTTCTCGATTCGTGATATGATGGCTTCTCCAAGGAATCGTCACAAACGAGTTGTCAAACTAGGGTACGAACAAAGAAGATGGTTCGGTTGTACCAAATCCAACGCTTCTTCAAATATCCCTTCCCAGTAGGGGCTTCAAAGCTTGACTAAAAGGTTTTTTTCTCAACATTACACAATCCAGTCTTTGTTTAAGTGTCCTTGGTTCGCCCTCCTAATGAGGTACAAACAAAGAAGATGGTTCGGTTGTACCAAATCCTACGCTTCTTCAAATATTCCATCCAAGGACGGACCTTAATGGAGACCGGGGAGGGCCCCGGCCCCCCAAAATTTGCGGAAGCTAGTATAAATATTATAGGTTTCAGAGGTAATTTAGTTGAGGTTACGAACAAATCTCCGATTCGGCCATCCCAAAATAAATTCGGCCCCCTCAAAAAAAATGTTCAAGTTCCGTCTATGATTCCATCCCAGTACTTCAAAGCTTGACTAAGAGGGTTTTTTTCTCAACATTACACAATCTAGTCTTTGTTTAAGTATCCTTGGTCCGACATCCTAATGAGAATTGAGGAGTAGCAGTCCTTATATATCGTATTAACAATCGAAATATGGTCGAAAGAAATATATGAATGCATAGAATAAGTACATTCTCCATACCTTCCTTGCTTTTAAGGCTGAATTTAGCTTTAGCAGCACACCATACGTTTAGTCTATCAGCAGTGAGTCGCCAAATGGCACAACCAATAGAGTCTTTAATAATTGGTTACTGGATAACGGAAAGTTACTTAATCAGAACCGTTTGTGCCACATGGCGAATAATGATGTGCTAAACGTAGTTGTTTCTGCAAAAACCTCATTCGGAATTAACAAAGTTGCGAGTCAGACATGTTAATGTAAGTAAAAATGCACGTATTATCATCAAAAACTAAATATAATTGGACCACATACCATATGGTTGAAAGAAGCCGGATATAACATAGCTAAAAAAGTTACAAAAACGCATACCAGAACTTGCGAATATTTAAATTTATTTTTGGAATAACAAGTAGATATATCTTAACTATGATACATCAACATTAATCCCATAGTTAATTTGAACATACCTAAATCGTCTTAGGAAAAATCGAACTCAAAATAGTAAAAGAGAATTTTGGCTATTAATGGGTTATGGAACCAAGTATATATATAGGCTAAAATTGTGAACTAATCCTAATTTTGGGTTATAAACCGACATGGTGTTTTCCTCAAATAATTTTTACCATTTGGCAAAATTGGTCCTCAATTTTTTACATTTGTCAGACAACATAAAAAAGTTCTAATCGGCCACTTATCATGGGTTGCGTACAACAAAACTCGATCTCACATGTCATGGTGTAACGGTGGGTATGAAGTAGACTGCACGATCCCACGTCTCATGGTGTAACCGGGGGTATGATGTACACTGCTTATGTATAGTGTCTAATTATACGTATTGGATACCAAAATTTGATACACGGTTTGTATATTTTCTTTAGAAAAAAAGAACTTTTTCATTCAACAAATCTAATTACTGTCTACTAGTAAAATGAAGATTTATAAACTTATGAAAATATAATGGTAGAAGTTAGCAAATAGATGTAACAAGGTTTGGTGGTGGTGCGGTCAGGTACCACATCATCATTCAATCCCACCACTAAACTCACGTAGTAGTTAACACCAAACCCATCATACAAATATTTCACTTAAAAACAAGTATAACCCACACCACACAACTTTTTTTTTGTTTGGTTGTCAGGATGATTTAACCAACTCAAAAATGGGTTCAACCATGCGTGAACCAACCCAGTGTAGCAAGGACATCTTGTGGGGCAAAAATTGTTTAAAATGGGTATTACTACGCCCCGTATTAGAGTCCAACAAATAATTAAACAGAGTTGTTAAAAACCAAAGAAACAAGGTCACTTTTGAGAATTATGAATTGGACAAGGTGGTAACTGAATGTAATCAAGCTAAAAACTTGATAAATCAATCATTTTTTTACAACTGTGCTAAGCCAGGGCTAACACAAGCACCACAACGCCACAATCTAGCAATGCCAATTGCTGAAGGCTTGCTTATTTGAGACAGAACATATAATAGTGCAGGGCCACAAGATGTACAGCCAAACATAAGAGAAGCAACATCTTGTAATTCAAGAATCACATCAAACGATTTTAGAAAACCCATGAACTAAATTACGGGAAAAATAAAACGAACCATTTAAAGTGCTTCACCATAAAAGTAATTTGGAATCCTACGGCAACAGTTCACTAAAACCAGTTTTAATCACTACATAACTTATATAATTTTCATTGACTGACCATATCAAGAATCTTGGCAATCGTGAAACACAACTAACTCCGCATATCTCAACAAGAGGCTTTATAATAGCATGCAAACAACCGAAGAAACGCATAACAGCAAGAAGATTCATCCTAATTAACCCTCACAATTCGGCTCCTATGCTTCTTTACAATCTCTATCACAGCCTCAGTATATGCAACCTCCTCTTTATCTTCAAAATCATTTACGTCAATCTTCATAAAACTATCAATATCATCATCAAGGAGATCATTCCTCCCCAACAGAAGTAGAGTTACTCCCTTCATGACGTACCCTGATACAGGCAATTTCAGCAAAGGGACGTAACACTCATTCATCCTATCAGGAATATCTTCATGAAACTTTTTCAGTTCAGCTTCGGATAAATTCCTCATCTCAGCAACTTTTTCCGCATTAAAAGAAACTCTCCCCTTTTGACCTGGATCTGTAATGGAAACATCTTGTAACAACGGCAAATTGGTGATGGGAGTCATCAACAACCTAAACTTCACAATAGCATCCTTCAAACATTGAAATGCAATATAAAGTTTCTTGCGACATAACTCCATATCTTCCTCTTCTTCTTGACCATTTGCATTAACATATAATTCCTTGTTAGGAAAAACTGAATTTGGTGAAAGAAATATAAATGAATCGACTCTGATTCCCAACTTAATCTTCCACTTGAAAAACAAATGATTGTTATCAAAGGAAGATGGAACTTGGATACGTAGAGATTTCACTCTTCCAAAATTCACCAAACACCTTATAGCAGTCCAATAGGAACCCAATGAAGCAAGAATAGCATTGGGGATCGATTCCTCAGTGGCCCGGTTTGCAAAAGGATCAGTAAAGGAAGTGAAGGAAATTGTGTCGACTTGACGGACAATCCTCCTGAAACGTTTGGAAACGAGTTCGCAAAGGCACAAGGTTTTGAAATCGACTAATTTGCTAAGAATTTGAAGTACGATTTCATCTGGTAAACAACTGAATGAAGAAGAATCATCTGCCACGTCATATTTCTCGCTATTCTTCATCTCTCTTATGACGATGATCGATAATCAATTTGTGGGATATCGGAAGATGAAATCCTAGCCACTTTCCTTTACACTATGACTTTATGTAGCTGTAGATTGAAACACAATACAAGTTAGAAATAAAACCAATGATGTCAAGTGAAATAATCAACTGTAAGTCTGTCACAGTACAAGTCACACGAAATAGTAAAAATTGGGCATGCTTCTACTCGCTATTTGACATTTATCGTGTTTTGATAATTCAAAACACCAAACATAAGGACATTCTCATTCATTTGTTAGATTATTTAAACATAATAGTCTGTTTTCATTAAATTATAATACTATCAGATAACTTATTTTTTTTAATAAAACATTCAATAAACGGTCATATGATTTAGCCTGTATATCTATTTTTAACGTCACCAACAAACCAACTTATCTTACTCTGCAGGTCTTCTAAAACCCCTTGCTTCTTTAGAACAGTACAATTTTAAGTTTATCTTATCTTTTCTACAAGTATGATATACACATCAGGGAGTGTTTGGGATAGCATCTTTTGCTTTATAAAAAATAATCAAATAAAGAATTTGACATAAACAAACTCCAAGAATTTGCCAATCTGGGTTAGCAATACCAAACACCCCCTTTGTCTGAATTCTGCAATTACAAATGACTGTTGGTTACGAACCTGAGACGAAAAGACCTCGAACAATCTTCAATTCATCTGCTCCAGGAAGCTATATGGCTGCGTTGAACAATAAACCAAAACCAAATTTAGCTCGAGCGTTTGGTAGGTAGATTCCGTTGTTTCATAAGGACACAACCTAGCTAAGATTTTATAATCGAAACTGATTATTCGATTTGAAAAGATACCATAGGATGTAAAGATGGATTTATATTACCATAATGCCACAAACGATAACTTCACATTGATTATGTAAATCAAAACTGAGAAAACCGACAATGAAAAAACAACTTCAAATAAGTGAAAATGTGAAATAAGAATAAAGTACCTCCATCAGAAAAATGACAAGTTTGAAATCATAAGCATGAAAAAACAGCCTTTATACAATTCAAAAACACATAAATAAGTTATAACAAGTGATTGTTTATTTACATTTACAATATACATTAAAACAACAATGAACAACCAATGCTTAATCTAAAACGGGTAAACATAGTGATCAGGTACGGATGTATGTAGTAAGTATGGGGGCCGGTGCCCCCCATGGCTAGCCTTATAAATTGCCCCCACCCACATACTAAAGCCCAACATTTAACACTCTAAAGCCTTATAAATCCTTCATCTCTAAGTAAAAATACTCTATTTATCATTACGATTCTTAGGCATTTTGTTGCTATTGTCAACAGAAAAGTTGTTTGCCCCCCACATAGTGATCCCTATACAGGTTACCCAGGGAAGTCGAGACTTTTTTGTCTTTGATGTACGCGGCCTACCGTAATCCCATGGCCGTTTTTGGACTTTTCCATGGCCATCCCAACGAGGCTTGAACCGTGGCTTAATTTTCTGCCTCTAACATTTGTTTTCCGACATCTATCTCACATACGTCTCAAACGAGACTTGAACCCGCAAGCTCATGGCCAAAGGGCTCTAGTACTTTTTGCCTCTAATAAGTTCTAAAACATAAGGGATAGCATATAATTTGTTTTCATACACACAAATACAGTCTACAACAACAACAACTACAAGGGTTTTTATAAATTTACTTAAAAAACAAATAATAAGGTTCATGTGAAGCGGGAAGTCAAACCTCCGGCGAAGGACAGCCGGTCAACGGCACCGGCGACAATTGATTTCCATAAATAATTCATAGTGTGTGTGTGTCAAGTGCGTTTGGTGGTATATTTGGTCTGGGGATATTGGGTTGTGTTTGGTTAAGAGGCAGGGGCGTTCACGGATAATATCCACAGTAATCGAAAATCGAAAACCGAACTGAACAAAAAATAAATGAACTGAATTTGTAATCGAATCGAATTGGTCAAAATCGAACAGAATCGAACTAAATATTCGGTTATCAGTTTAGATATGGTTTTGGAAACGCAAATCAAAAACTGAATTCATATAGTAAATATATATTTTTTTCTATTAAAAAAAATCACTAAAACTCTTTTTTAATATAAATATGACATTATTTAAGCTTGAAAATTTGTGGTAAAAATATATAAAATTATATAATTCGGGTTATTCGGTTCGGTTTTCGGTTATAAGAGTTCGATTTTTGGTTATTCGATTCGGGTTTCGGCTCTGTTGAATCAAATTTGAATTCGGTTCGGTTTGGTTTTCGGTTTGACTCAGAAAATGTTTTTAAACGAACTAACCGAACCGAATAACCCGATAACCGAACCGATAAACACCCCTATTAATAGGTTATAAGAGCTTTTAGTGTGCCGACCTAAAATTCTAAATCATCACGTGCACAATTTAATTTTTATAATGGAAATAATAATGAACCAAAACCTACGATTTCACTCAAACTAGTAACACAAAGTAAGAAGATATGTATTACTTTTCACATATTAGTGACTAACTAACAAAACATTTATTTATGTAACACAAAATTTAGAATCTGATTCATTGAAGAGAAATTGGGATTTTTAATAAAAAATTAAACTAAGTGACAAACATCCATCAGTTTCCCATGAACCCCATGGCACCTCCTAGGTCCGCTCCTGCACTTTGGTATGGTACGCCATAGGGCTTGGTAGTGCCCTATGACACGCCCTATGGCACCAGCCGATATTGTCCTTTGCGTTATAGGGCATTGCGCCAAATCCACCACCATCGAGCTTTTAAATTATTTTTTCTTTATATGGCAACTGTCCAAATTGGGGTTAAAAAAGGAGTCGTCGGGTTTAAAAAAAGAGACATTGGTTATAGTTTTAGCTAACTTGTAACGGCTTTTACCCAAGGCCTTTGGTCTAGTGGTATGTGAGTTCCCCACCAACCTAGAGGTTGTGAGTTCAAGCTTCGCTGGAGGCGTTTTTGAGATAGGTGGTATAGGTGTGAAAAATTTGCCGTTCTAAAAAGTGAAATTAAAAAAAAAATGTAACAGTTTTTATCTATTTAAGGGTATGTTAACCGCTACATTATAACCACGTTTAATTGGTCGTGTAACTACTATTATTATAACGGATGAACATTATGAGAAGATTAATGGGCCAATTAGTTCTCATAATTCAGCTGACTAAACTTGTTACGAAACACTTAGTTTACGAAAGGGTTCTCAGATTACGAAACACTTAGTTTACATGAAAACACACAAAACACCTCAACACTTAGTTACGAAAGGGTTCTTAGATTTGTGCCTAAATAAAAAACAAACAATTTGTCTTATCCAAAAGAGATCTTCGTGATACCCAAATATTAAGGTCGGATATTTTTCTTTGAAAAGTGATTATGCGATTCTAAGTGATATCTGACTAATTGATGGATCCACACAAAACCACCAATAATTTCATGTATTTTGCTTTTACATATATCATACAAAATACAAAAATGTATTTAAAGAGGTATCAATCCACTGAAAAGAAAGGCATTTTCATAATAAAGTAGCCAAAAGGCCCAAAATGAAATTTATTGTATTATCGTAGTGGTATAAGAGAAGTTTAAACAAAAAAATAATTTAAATCATAATATTTGTTGAAAACAGACTTTAGAAAGAAAGATTAGTAACAATGGTGAAAAGTGAGAAACATGAAACTATAAAAATGGGGTTTATCCCACATTGGCTGAGTAGTAGAAGTTAGGAGTGAGGAAAGCTTTATATAAACACCAAACTGTATATATGAAAGGCATGCAGCCAAGCAATGTCTCATGAATTGGCATATGGCTTTTTTTTTTTGTAGATTTTCAGCTTGAAATAAAGATCTCTGACCATTCTCTAGTTAAAAGTTTTGATTTGCAAAAAAAACTTTTTCAAACAAATCAAATTTTTTCCAGAGAGTATAAGGTGGTGTTTGATAACAACTTAATGTGTCTTAATTGAAAAATAGGTAAGTTAATTAAGTCACAAAATGAATGTTTGTTTAGTGCTTAAAACTAACATGTGACCTTCTAGAAAAAGCCATGGAGATGAGGGTCTACAAATTAAGTCATCCATTTTATCATAATTTTACGTATTTACCCTCCAACTTCTTAACTTTATTTCAAATAAAAGGGTATAACAGTAATTTTTTTAATTCAGACACTTTATTCAGCACACAAAACAAACAACTATTTATTCATCTACAAACAGACATCATATTTCTAGACAGACACTTTAATTTAACAGGACTTAATAAAAAAACTAAACAAACAGGCCCTAACTCTTCAAACAAAGTACTACCTTCGTCTTATGTAATTGTAGCTTTAACGTAGCCTTCCTGAATTGGCATATGCCTATTTTTGTAGATTTTCTTCTTGAAATAAAGATATCTGACTATTTTCTAGTTAAAAGTTTTGATTTGCAAATCAAACTTTTTCAAACAAATCAAAACCTTTTTAGACTATTTTCTAGTTAAAAGTTTTGATTTGCAAATCAAACTTTTTCAAACAAATCAAAACCTTTTTAGAGAGTCTTAAGTTTTCAAACAAAGTACTACCTTATGTAATTGTAGCTTTAACGTAACCTTCCTGTCAACAACTTGCTCATTCTTGATGGATTCTAAAGACTGTGGTCCAAGTGGAATGTATCTGGTATTCACGTTAGGCTACCACTGCATAGATATAGATGTCGGGTTTATCCTACATCGGCTGTGTAGTGAATGCATAATGTGAGAATAAAAGTACATTAAAAAACTAGAACAAAATGTTTATGTGTGCATTCACATTTACATAAAAACTGAATTGTAAAAGTATAAGGCGTAAACTAGGAAAACTAACTTAATTAAACTAGTCAAAGTTAAATTTCAAAAACATTTTTTTACTGACATCAAGTACCTTTCCAGTTTGGACCAGTCCTTATGATGGAGTCGATCAAGAATGAAACCTTCTTGACGTAATATTTCAACAGTTTGGTAAAATAAAAAATTGGAAAAACTTTTAACTAAAACCACAACTAACTTGTCACAAAAGATAGGTTCCTTTGAACAAAATATGAATGCAGAAAATGCATATGTTTTTCATAGCTTTGCTTACCTCTACTCCAAGTACAGCTTAAGTTAAGTTACAACAACTATATTTAGCCTATAACCAACGGCAAGTGGCACATGTTGGATCGATGTACTCTAACCAAACTAACTTTAATAGCTTGTTAAGGTTTAATAACCTCGGATAAATCCTAAGTTATTAACAAAGAAACACTGAGCAAACTCTATTAAGTATGCGGAATTTACTTAACAAAGCTAAGAAGAATAACTTTAACTATGAACGATTTTATTAATAACTCTAACTCTGCTTATTATGCAGATCTTTAACAACTCTAATAATATCGAACTTCTCTCTAAAACTCTAATAAAATCACGTACATCTTATGCCAATCTAGGGGTCCTTTTATAGGCTCAAGGATACCCTAGTCGGTTTACAATATGTATCCTTGTACGTCAAGTAATCTAACATAGAATATTCTAGAATTACAAGACTTTCTATAAACGAATAATACAGTTCTTTGATCTTGCAGTACTTTGACTTCGTATGCAGTACTTTGACTTTATCATTTAGCAGTACTTTGACTCTTTGACTTTTCCAGTACTTTCATATCCCAACAATCCTCCCCTAACTTGAATTCTACTTGTTTGACTTCAAGTTCCTTTGTGACTTTATCTTTATCAGCTTCATCTTTTGAGAACATATTGTCTTTGTCTTTGGATTGTATCTTTGTAATTTCTGTGCATAGTCAAAGTATCTTTAGAAATATTCTTTTACAGCATCATCCAACAAGCTCCATCTTTTCAGCAACACAGCAACATATGACAATTTGTACATTAATTCAGTTTAAGTTGCAAACTATTCTCATCACTTCCAGGTGTGTTAACTCCTGTGAGAGGTGAATCATTGAAAATTTAATGGATTCAGATCTCTTTACCAAAGCCATTAACTCTGGAGTAGCCAAATGTTTTGGTGTGTAAGACCATGGTACACTGATAACCATATAATTTTTTAGCAAATCATCAGCTATCAACAGATTTTATTTGTCTTTACCAAAAGTTGTACCCTTCTGGACTAGTTAGTTCTTTCATCATGGTGAACTAATTACCATATAATGGTTTTTCCATAGCCTTTACCACAAGCCATTTTCTTGTGGGCTAGCCAACTCTTCACATTACTGATATGGTGAGTTGATTACCATCCAACTTATTAGCAAATTGTCAACTAAAAACGGATTTGATATATCTTTACCAGAGCCGTTTGCTCATGGATTAGTCAATCCTTTTGTAACCATGGTGGATTGATAACCTATTGATGTTATCATCTCAAAAACCATTTATTCAACCTTTGTTTCAAAATTATTTGTTACTTAACAAAAGTTTTCTTCAAAATATCACTTAACTGGTTTAAAGCTGCAAGCAGTACTTTGATTAAAGTACTGTTTGATCAGCAGTACTTTCAATAAAGTACTGATTTATCAAAAAATAATTTATTCAATTAAGTCACATACCAGTTATTCATTATCTTCTGCAATAGTAGTCCAGTTGATAAACAAATTGATAACCATACAAGCAATTTCATTGTCCTCTTCAACCTCCATTCCATGCTCTAGCATCCTCCTCATAAGATCAACAGAAAGAGGATATCTTCTATCAGCAAACATATGAATCATTGTACCATTTTCCAGCTCTAGAACATGAACTCCAGATTCTTCAAAAAATGGCCAGCAGACAATTTCCCAGTTCTCTTGATTTTTCCAAATTTCATCATTATTCTGTTCTTCAGTTTCCCATGCAGTTGTGAGATCTCCAAGTAAGACTAAACCAATTCATTGTGATGGATGATGTTCAAAATATTCTTTCATCACATGATATAAATAGAATAGATCCATTCTATCTATGATATGCAATAAATCCCATAGTCTGTTGAACACTCTGAAGCTTTCATCTTCTCTATGAAACATCAGATAGCTTCCATATTTAGATTCCACAACTTCAAAAGTAGTAATCTGAGATCTGTTCATCTTCATGTCATCATCTTCTTTGGAATATTCAAAATCTACTATTCTGAGATAATTTCTCAATTCATCCTTAGTTTCAGATCTTAACTCAACTTTTTCTTTCTTTGAAAACTGTTTATCTTCAACATCAGTTTTCCTTTTTCTTTTTAAACTTTTCTTTCTTTCTGCTTCAGTCCAAGTAGCTTCATCTTTATAATCTTTAATACTTGCAACATCCTTCTTATAAGCTTCTGTCTCAGCATCATATAATCTTTTCATATCAACATGCTTCAACTTCTGCAATCCTTTATATCCTCTGCTTTTCAAATACGCCATCATTGCATTCCTTTCTTTAGCAAGATTTGGTTTTCTAGGCATAAAAGAAACAGGAACAGGTGACTCTAAATGTTCACTAGCTTCAGCATTCAATTCCTCATCCAACTTCTTAGCTGCTTCTCTATTCTGAGCTTCTTCAGCTTCCTTGTCTTCTCTATCTTTTGCATCTAATTCCTCTTGAATCTTTCTAGCTGCTTGTTCATTCAAAGCATCTTGAGCAGCTCTTAACTGTGCTAAAGTTGGTTTCTTCTTCTTTACTTCTATCAAAACACTTTTTCCTTTATCCTTAGGATCAATAGCAGGTTGAGAAACTCTTGATTGTTCCTCTTCTTGCACTCCTGGAATAGAGACAGCCCTTGGCTTTGATAAACCATGCAAAATAGTTGCAATAAATTCATCATCACTAGCAGTATGAATTCTTTGTGGTGTATCAGCTTCTTCTGGTATAGCAGTTGTTGAAGGACCAGCTTGTTCTTCATGTGGAATAGTTGAAGGACCAGCTTCCTCTTCAAAGTCTAATACCCTTGGTGTAACCAACTCTTGTCTGTGAGTACCAGTGAAAACAGTACTTTGTTGCTCAGTACCTTGATCATCAAACCTTTCTTCTTCAGTACTTTCAATAACAACATGTTCTTCAGTACCTTGAGGTTCTTTATCCTTACCAACATCTTCTTTCAAATTCTTTTCTTCTAAATTCCTCCCCAATTGGACAGAAGATGGTGTAGGAACCTTTTTGCCTTTGTTTGTCTGTTTAAATTGCCTTCCGCGCTTGTGTTCTTCCTTAACCCATAAGCGATAACGTTTGATAAAAGGCTTAACAAAATTCTTTAACCTCTTATACTTGAGCATCAACCTCTTAATCTGTTTTGCTTGAGCCTCAGTAATCTTCTTCAACTTGACAAAACATAATTATCCAATGTGAACTCTTCAGGTGAGTTAGTATGAGAAGCATCTCCTTGAACTGGTGAATGTTCCTCTGGTTGAGAAACAGGAACAGATTGTTGTGGAGATGGAGAAGGTGAACCTGCAACTTCTTCTTGAACTTCAATACTTGGGGAAGCAGTACCTTCCTGAGATGCAACACCCTGAGAAGATGCAACACTTTGAGACCCAGTACTTGCAGATGCAGTACTTGCAGGTGCAGTACCTTCACTGTCTTCATCATCTTCAGCATCAGCTCTAACAGCTTGAACAACTTCCATCATGGAAGTAGTTAAAGGTGTATCCGGACCTCTGAATAAATCACTTCTTCGCGCCATAAAAGTAAAAATCTTTGCTTGTTGTACAATAACAGGAAGTAAATCTGTAGGCTTTGGTACATCAACAAGTTGTTTGTTCAAAAAGACTTGTACAAACCTGGGATACATTAACCATTTGGATCCATGAGTAATGTGAGAAAGCATGCCATCCAGAATAAGCCTTGAAAAATTGAAAACACGATCTGTAGCTAATCCCACCATGGCAAATGCTATATTTGATCCAAATTGCTCCCATGAAGTACTTTTAGCACTAATACAATGAAGCAACACATGTACTAAAAACTTCCATTGAGGACAAAATAGTTGTTTCCTGAATGGTTGTTCTGTTAAAGACCCTTCATAACCAATGTGCCCAAAAGTTTCCCAAATCAACTCCTTAGCAAAACGAAGAGCCCCTTCTTCATCATTAAACAATAAATCATCTCGAATAGATGCTTCAGTAATCTTCACAGTTCATCCAACAACTGTAGCCCTAATATAAAATTCATCATTCTCCATATTATCCCTTGCAGCAGCCCAAAATTCTTGAATCCAAGGTTCAATAATATCCGGTTCCACTAAAAGAGCATAAACTAATTGGCGACCCAGTGAGATAATCAATAATATCATGAAACGCCTCATTAGATTCAGTCTTATCTAAAGTTGCTACCATGTTGTGCTTTGAAACAGTAGGACGATTCGCCATGGTTGAGTATGTAAGCACAATGAGAGATAGAATCGAATAATAAAGAGATGGTGAGAGAAATTATGGAAAAGATATGATAATATCAAGATGAGAGGGAAAATCGGAGAGTAGTTATTTATAGGTGAGATTTGAAAAATCACAACCCATAATAACAAAGTTACCGTTAGTAGAATTACCCCTTAATATTACCGTTGGAACAGTACTTTAATAAGACAAACAGTACTTTCCACGTGTGCAGTACTTTCCCAAGCAGTACTTTCCAAGCAGTATTTTCATAAAAAAACAGTACTTTTCCAAATTCCTCTGTATAAGCTAAGTACACAAAAATATCCTCCCCTCAAACAATATACAGGACTATACTAATACTAATTGTAACACCCCAACCCGACAAGGGCAAAGATGTCACAATACGGTTTCATATCAGAACTTTAAATACTGTACAATAGCGGAAGCCTTTACAAAATATTCAAAAAGAAAACATAAATAGCTAAAGTTCAAAATAAATCTAAGATCTCTATGGTCAAATCTTGCTCTCAGCTCTACTCTCAACCCAGATCAGCTATCCCTTAAGCTCATCTTGAATACCTAAAAACCAGCCGCAGGAAAAGAAATGCGGCTGAGCTTACAAAGCCCAGTGAACAGATATAACAAAACGAAAACTAAACAAAAACAGAAATACGAAATGAAATAAAGAAACGAATAACGAAGTCACAACGGAATGAGGATAATGAATCACTGAGGATTCTGCGGAAACACAGACACACAGAAATCCGGAAGAACAACCAACAAATAAGAACAAACACATAGCATATTGATGACACAAACTGAAGCACATCATAATCAACATGCAATTAATGAATCATGCAATTTAAGTACACATAAGTCAAACGAAATACCGAAAGCTAGCAGAAACAACTACTAGAAGTAAACATGTCCTTTACACAAGTCAATCAATCTACATTTAACACACTTATCCAATATCGTAGCAGCGGAACAATAGCAGTCAAACGTGGCAGTCACACATACAAATAGAAAACACAGTAGGAAAACTATAACTAAATAAGCAAAAGACATAGCATAGCAATTAGGAATTTATCAAGTCAGATATCATAAGTTAAACCATTTCCCAGATCAAACTTTAGTATAGACAGAATTTAAACATAGCAGATCAAACATAAGCAGATACGAACACCAACGGATAATCAAAGTTCACGAATTATCTGAACAATTATACATAATGAACTTACAGAACAATCAATTATACACTAGCATAATCATCATACAGATCAACATGGTCACATAATGGTAAACTAACATATAAATAGATGACAACATGCGAATCACATTTAAGCATATTAATCATATCCTAGCATGGCAAACAATAGTCACATAAACATGTCAAAGCATACACACACTCAATAAACATATAATAATTCAGTATGTAAATGGAAACATTGACAAATACGGAATCATAAACCGAATATCTAACACAGAAATAACAGATACAGATTTAGTTATCTACCACGAGCCCAGAACATATCATATCAGAAGTAACTTTCTTATTCGGAGGGGTGACCTCGGAATACCTTATATAATATGAGGGGAGACCTCAATAACAAATGGAGTAGCTAGCTCCCAGAATTTGTGAAGACGCGTATTGCACACGACATCATTCACCAGACAAATCATATCAGATAACAGATCAGATCTAGGATGCATCCGTACGCCCCACAGACAGATATTGGTCATATAACATAACTTGAGCTCATAACAGATAACAGATAAGGGACGTGGCAGAACATCACTCTACTGCCCTAGAGTCATGTTAGAGGTGCATCACTGACACGGACATGGAACCCCCATGACTAGTGAAATATTGGCTCGGGTGTCAAACTAACTTAGGTCAAACAGATTGTCATAAATGACACAGATCATAATTCATCATAAAGGTCAAACAGATTTACAAATCAGAGTTTTTATATCATAAGTTCAAATCAGATGTTTCATGGTTCAATAAACAGAGATTTCAGATAAGCAACGGATCAAACAAATCAGAAAGGGTTCATATCAAATGTTCAGAAATCAAAGGTTCATATCACAGTCACATATCATACGTTCATAATTAGAAGTTCATAATCAGATGTTCATAATCAGAAGTTCAAAATCAGAATTTCATACTCAAACATAGCAAGGTTCAACAAACAGAAGTTCAGACAAACAGAGATTCACATAAACAGAAGAGAATCATAGCAATGGCATAGGGAATCCTAATAAGCATAAGGAAATGACAAGAAAAGGAGATCATGAGAAAACCTTTACTAAAAAGGTCAGAATATCTGTACCTTAACGCAAATGAGAGAAAAGCAAACGAATGAACGAACACGAAGATACGACGCCACGTCTTCTTCAATGAATCTACACGGATTACGATTCGTATAATACTTATTAGCTCCTTTTATAAGCTTCTTATGCCTTTGTAAGTATGTTACTTATTGATATCATGTTTTATCTTTCATTTTCTTAAACTCATATTTGGACCAGACTTTAACGATTTTTATAAAATACTTACTTAGCTCAAATGAAATCAAGCAAAATCCCAGGGGTTCCCATTTGATTTAAAAGACTCTCCAAGAATTGGTGGGTTCTATTTCCATGCTAAATGGCCTACGGAAAATCATAAGTCCAGACCGGTCCAGAACTCACCCAGATTTACACACACCAAAAGTATGACCCCAACAAACACACTCACCCTACTCAACACATCAAACCAAAAGCTACAGGTGTCACACCATATATAAATATCATATCCACCAAAGGAAAAGTTCTAGAACCTCATAGATTAAATACTAACAATCATTTACTACATCATAAATTTCAGCTCAGCAATTCAGATTCAGACACCCTAACTCCAAAAATATAAAAATCATACTTCCACGTTTGCAAATGATACAAGACCTATTTTTCCAGAAAGCTATTTCAAAGTACTACAATTTAGACTCAAGAATCAAAAACATGCAGGTATCATCAGATAACACCTAGATGAATCCAACCTAAATTTCAGACCCGTTTTCTCAGCTTTGACACTTGATCTTGTAAAATTCAAAAATACGACTTAGACAACTCCAAATTCGACCAAACCACTTGGAAAACTTAACTAAGACATAAAATAAACTTTTCCAACAAAAACCCAGATTATTGCACTCATAAAATTCGATCCATGACACACACAAATTCGACATATGATGCTGTCCAGTTTTAGGGTTTATTAAAACCAATATAAGCACATGTTTAACCTACCCAAACGCACCCATGACCCATGTAAGCCACACAACCTGTTTTAACCTCATAATAACATGTTTATAAATCCATAATTCAGTCCTATAAAACAATACACACTCGCTACACTAGTTAGCGATCCAACACGCACACAACTCTTCACATAAAATCATAAACACCCATGATTATAACGACTTAGGGTTTCTACCTTTGTGATTACATATTAATGGCCATCATAACTGATTTTTAGGGCTTGATTTATTCATGTTCATTCGTATGGTTTATTATATATCTCACAGTTTCAAAGTTAGCATGCGACGTATAATTGAGAGGGAAGAAAATGGTTATACCTTGGCTAGTGCTCGGCTCAAACTCACACGAACACAAAGGGATGGCAGCCGGTCGATCGGAAAAAGAAAAGAGAAGCTGGAACTTTTATGTGTGCCGTGACTTTGTATAACTAGGGTTTCAAAATTTGATGTTGTGTTTGTATATATACTACCCGATCGGTCCTAATGGGTGGGCTTTTCGGTGTGCGGATCGGCTTGCAAGAAAAGAAAAGAACAAGGCCCGACCTGGCCTAAAGGGGGTCGGATCACAAACCAAACCGGACCCAAAGGGCTCAAGTGTATACTCGGCTTGCACCAAAAATAAAAACGACCCAAAGCTCAAGTTGGGTATTCTGCTTACAAAAACAAACGAGGCCCAATGATTTCCATGCGTGACTTATATTTTTCGTCGTACCAAAAGTCGATCGTCTAATATGCGCGTTAGGTTTTTAAACATATATAAATTAGATTTTAATTTTTGTTTAATGTACGTTAATATATTTTACGTATTTTATAATTTTGATTTTAAAGGGTAAAATAGTCTTTTAACATCTTTCGTATTTTTAGGGTTTTACAACTCTCCCCTTCTAAAAAGAAAATTTCGTCCTCGAAATTGAACAAGACGGAACAGAAGCAGCAGACAAATCGGATTTCAGAATTTCAAGGAACATAGCAAACGCGAAACTTATCCTAGAACAAACGGTTTCTTATCAAAACACTCAAACTCCTACTTATAAGAAATCAAATCAATCACTTATAGCAGATAATCATGTGCTTATCAAAGTAATGGCAGAAAACAGATGAAATGCAGAAAATCAAACGACAAACTCTAACTTATTCAGATATCTAATGACGAGAACAAACATACGCATAGACAGAATGAATCCTAACGGTCTTACTAATCGCAGCACGTGGAGACATACAAACTTAGGGCAAACATAGCAATCTATAGGTTCACACAGATCATAACGATTTCGGATTCCAAACGTACAAAAATTATATATAACAGTTGTCAATGAGAATCTCGCAAAGAGGTACAAAATTTCAATCGAACATGAGGAGCGACAAATAACAGATACAAGTCAAAGTCCATTCACGTATCAACCACAGGCATTTCCCCAGACGTCATATGATTTCAATAAGTTCAAATTATATGATCTCGGTATTATCACGTTGTTCAGGCGTCATAATACTTGCATCACATAACAAGTCCTTATTATCATCATATTCTTTCTCGGGTCATGACAACCCACATAACTAGTATCAAAACAAAACATATCACATACAGATAACAAGCAACATACTGAAACAGGCCAGATCACATACATAACACATATATTACATCACACAACTTACCATATTACCAAACAAACGAGGCCACCAACTTGCATAAAACGGTTCCTCATGACTCATTACTGTCGGTCCAAAAAGAAAAACTGAGATGTACCAGAATGCTAAACGATAAAACTTCACGATTCAAACCGAGTTCTGAACGAATCAAAGAAACGCAATACCGATCAGAATCACTTAACAGAATATCAAACCGCCTCAAAACGCCTGACAAACGAATAGGAGTAACATAAGTCGCGCCCAAATCATATGAAGTAAATGAACCTTCTCAGCCACTGGTTGAATCATGTCTTCGTCGTTGCGTCTTTGGTTGATTCGTCCAGCTCCCTCCAGCAGCATCCTGATGTCTCCAGCAGCACGACAGTCGGGTGTGGCTTCTGCTTCACGAACTTCTCCAGCTCAGGGACTGTTGCAGCAACGCAGGTTCGGCACCATCATCTTCGGCTCCGCGGGTAGTCTCCATCTGACGATCGACAAACGGATGTGCGAAGACAAATTAATAAAATTCGATGCGAAAAGAGGAGGGCCAACTCAGTGAAGACAAAAGAATACCGAAGTCAAATCTGAACGACAGTCAAAAGGAATCGAAAGATATATGAACAGACGGAAACCTAATGTCTACCCAATCCTCACAGGTCATAGCCTAAGCCCTAAGGGTCCTAAAACCTAGAGCTTTAATACCATAAATTGTAACACCCCAACCCGACAAGGGCAAAGATGTCACAATACGGTTTCATATCAGAACTTTAAATACTGTACAATAGCGGAAGCCTTTACAAAATATTCAAAAAGAAAACATAAATAGCTAAAGTTCAAAATAAATCTAAGATCTCTATGGTCAAATCTTGCTCTCAGCTCTACTCTCAACCCAGATCAGCTATCCCATAAGCTCATCTTGAATACCTAAAAACCTGCCGCATGAAAAGAAATGCGGCTGAGCTTACAAAGCCCAGTGAACAGATATAACAAAACGAAAACTAAACAAAAACAGAAATACGAAATGAAATAAAGAAACGAATAATGAAGTCACAACGGAATGAGGATAATGAATCACTGAGGATTCTGCGGAAACACAGACACACAGAAATCTGGAAGAACAACCAACAAATAAGAACAAACACATAGCATATTGATGACACAAACTGAAGCACATCATAATCAACATGCAATTAATGAATCAGGCAATTTAAGTACATATAAGTCAAACGAAATACCGAAAGCTAGCAGAAACAACTACTAGAAGTAAACATGTCCTTTACACAAGTCAATCAATCTACATTTAACACACTTATCCAATATCGTAGCAGCGGAACAATAGCAGTCAAACGTGGCAGTCACACATACAAATAGAAAACACAGTAGGAAAACTATAACTAAATAAGCAAAAGACATAGCATAGCAATTAGCAATTTATCAAGTCAGATATCATAAGTTAAACCATTTCCCAGATCAAACTTTAGTATAGACAGAATTTAAACATAGCAGATCAAACATAAGCAGATACGAACACCAACGGATAATCAAAGTTCACGAATTATCTGAACAATTATACATAATGAACTTACAGAACAATCAATTATACACTAGCATAATCATCATACAGATCAACATGGTCACATAATGGTAAACTAACATATAAATAGATGACAACATGCGAATCACATTTAAGCATATTAATCATATCCTAGCATGGCAAACAATAGTCACATAAACATGTCAAAGCATACACACACTCAATAAACATATAATAATTCAGTATGTAAATGGAAACATTGACAAATACGGAATCATAAACCGAATATCTAACACAGAAATAACAGATACAGATTTAGTTATCTACCACGAGCCCAGAACATATCATATCAGAAGTAACTTTCTTATTCGGAGGGGTGACTGATAAGGTTTTAAAAGGTACCATTTTGAGGGGTCATTTAAGTCCTTATTTGATCACTTTTGTATCCGTTATTGCTTAATATCGTTCCTTTTCACTTTTTAGGTCGCGTGAAAGCAAAATGCTGGAATGGCACTTATTTGGACGGAAAGGCGCGAATATATGAAGAAAATGGCCAAAGTCGAAATCAAGGCACTCACAGTTGCTGATGTTAGAAGGCGACGGCGTCAGGTGCTATTTGCGACGCCGTCCCAGAATTATTGTGACGGGACAGAACCCAAAACTCGTATTTTCAAGAGACGGCGTCTAGTGGTGAAAGAGTAGGTCGTCGCTACTCAGACGGCCTAGATGCAATCCAGACGACGTCAGAAGCTGAAGAGGACGGCGTCACGGACATAAGGTGACGCCGTCGCAAGGTTAACGTGGCCAAGACGAAACCCTAATGGCGGCGACACGACGGCGTCACTAAACATAAGGTGACGCCGTCGCAATTGTAATCTTATATATAGAATCCGAATTTTTCAGTCTTTGTGTGGAGAGTCTTTGGAGTAAAAACCTAAAACCGAACCTAAGGTGTCTTGTACAGTATTTTAGGGTTTTTAACCCTATCTTACATCAAGATAAGTCTTTGCTTCATTAATTCAATTATGTCTTTGATTATTTGTGTGTATGCTTGCATGTTCTCCATGTCCGGCTAATTTATTTGTGTGTTTGCTTAGGAAGTATGAAACTTAATTATTGAATATTGATTGGTTGTTTCTTATCTTAGTTGATCTATGATCTAGTAATGCGATAGGTCATCCGTTGTGCACTTAATGCTTTATTCATCTTTGTGAACCTTAGAGTATAATTACCTGAGTGATTGTAGGCTAAACCATCCGAAGAGCGCCTTAGAGTAGGAGTCTATAATCTCTAGTGGGTTTGTAGACAAGACCCTTTGGTAAGTTCAAAGAGTTAGGGAGAAACGCATACCCTACAACTTTTGACACACAACGCAACTAGGAATAAGACGTGACACTCAACCATCAATAGGAGATAATTAAGGAGTAATACAAACTAAGTAAACACATCTTTAAACTATCATACGAGCACACATTAATTAGACATAGACTCCCACAACCTTAGTTTAGATAATTAGATAATAGTAGAGTAATCGGTAGAAATACCAACCCCCCAAATCCAATACCCGAGATTCGTACCTTTCCATTTTCATAAAATATAAAAAGATAAAAAATAATCTTCCTCAACCTTAACCTTAGCGTAGTAACTCCCTACTAGCATTCCTATTCCCCTAGAGAATGATATCAATACCCGTGGCTTACCCTAATTACTACACTACAACGATTAGGTTCACTGCCTAGGGTGTTATAAAACTTGCTCGAAGAAAAGGAAGTTCCTTTGACCCCGAACGACGCGTGTAGCGTTATCAAGTTTTTGGCGCCGCTGCCGGGGAATAGAATAGCTAGTTAGTAGTCCACCTCGTTTAGGTTTCTTTGCTTGATTCCTATCAAGTAAACTTTTTTTTTTCTCATTTTTTAGATTTCTCTTAGTCTATCCCCCTTCTTCGTGACCTTTGTTAGTAATTCCATCACTTTTCATCATGGAAGGTGATAACCCACTACCCTTCATCAACCCACCACCAAATGACCCACCAAGAGCCCGTACTCTTGGTGAATACTCGAGACCAAGCCACCTAGGCTATAGGAACACCATTGAGCTTCCCGACCAAGCCCAAACTACGGCCCTGCGATCCGACACCATCCGTTTGGTGCAAAACGGATGTGCATTCCATGGACTTCGTTCCGAAGATCCAAATCAGCATCTGAGGGATTTCCTCAAAATCGTCGATTCCATCGACCTTGATACTACTACTCGGGAGACCACGCGCCTGCGTCTCTTCCAATTCTCTCTACGGGACCAAGCTAGTAATTGGCTTGAGCGACTTCCCGCCGGCTCCATCTCAAGTTGGGATGATCTTACTTCTCGCTTCCTTGCTCAATTTTTCCCACCGGGGAGAACCACTAAGCTTAGGAATGACATCTTGATGTTCCAACAACGTCAAGGTGAATCTCTCTACGAAGCATGGACCCGATTCAAGGACTTACTTCATAAAGTCCCTCATCACGGCATTGATCTTTGGCTCCAAGTCCAAATCTTTTATGATCATGTCAACTTTCCCACTAAGCGATCCATTGACCAAGCGGCCGGTGGAAAACTTAGTGATCTCACCGCAGAAGAATCATGGGAAATAATAGAGGACCTCGCCCTCTATGACAACGAAAGTTGGGATGACCCCCGTGAGCTGCCCAAAACCGTCAAGGCAATCTCCTTGCCTCCTCCCGACCGTAGGATGATCGAACTTGAAGATCAAGTTAAATTCCTCATGAGCTCCTACAAAAATCCTAAGTCCTCACGACAAGTGAATCAAATCACTCTACCTTGTGAGTTATGCAGTGGTCCCCATGACACTCGTGATTGCACAAGGCTCTCCGAACAAGCTTTTGCGGACTACGCCTCCATACGTACCGACGGAGCGGGAGAGAAGTGGTACACTTTCAAACCCGAACAAAACAACTTAGGAAACTCATACAACCCCTCATGGAGAAATCACCCTAATCTTAAGTGGAACCAAAACTCAAGCACACCCCAAAGCTCATCTAGTTCGCCTAATAGGTTCAATTCTTCTAATACCGGGAGCCCTACTAATCTTGAGGCAATTGCATCTAGATTTTTGTCATCTCAAGAAACTCGATTGAATAAGCTTGAAGCCGATTTTAAGCAAAAACAAAGCGAGATGACAACCAAGCTTGATGCCCTCTTAAAAGCCTTCAATGAGCGGGAAGTTGGAGCACTCCCAAGTGATACCATAAAGAACCCAAAAGTGAATTCGATTGCATCGACTTCATGTTCTCGTTCACCATGGGAGAATGCACATCCATGCCCCTCTCATCCAACGATTCACTCGGTAAATGCTATCAAAAAGGGTTCCAAGTCATCCAAGAGATACCAAGGCCCGGCACCTTTGGTAAAGCCTACTCTTGAGAAAACCGTCAACCAAGAATCCAAACCTAGTTTAGAGGAGGAGTACAAGGAACTCCATCAAGAAAAACCGATTCTTGAAGTCTTAGCTCATGCACCTTATTATAATGCTTTAAAAGAAAAATATGAGTTAGAACTTAGGCTTAGAAAACATGGGTCCGCCTTTGTGCGAAACAACTTACCTAAGAAGTTAGACGATCCCGGGCTATTCACCCTTCCGTGTAGACTTGGGACTTCCAAGCCACTCGATGCTCTAGCCGATTTAGGATCATGCATCAATCTCGTTCCGTTGTCCCTTCATAGAAGCCTCAACCTAGGTAAAATTGAACTAACGGAAACTATCTTAGGACTAGCGGACGGTAGTATAGCACGTCCGGTAGGAATAATAAAGGACATGGTAGTACATGTTGGAGAGTTGACTCTTTTGGCCGAATTTCATGTACTAGACATGAATAAGGACCCGACATGCCCATTACTAGTTGGAAGAGGATTTTTAGCTACCGCTAGTGCCATCATCGATTGTAAGATGTCCAAAATAGTGGTAGGAGAGGGGAGTGCTAGATCCATTTACGATGTTAAAAAGCATACATACTATAAGGATGAGGAAATCCCACAAGAGATAGGGTTGGATAGAGAGCCTTCTAGATATGGACCTTGGATTGATAAGAACATCATAGGCCCCCAAAGGCCTTTTTACCTAGATAAGGCCTTTGCTAGTGCAGCAACTTTCCAAGAAAAAGAAATGGCTAGGGACATAGAAGTGAACCCGTTCGAGGACGCCTTAGTATTTAGGAAGATGACCGAGTTCCTAGGAAGCTTGCCTGTTAACCTTGTCATGAATAAATGGGTAGTTGAGAAATCCGAACACATGTGGAATTGGAATAGACCGCCTAGTGATGGTAATGGAAGGTGGCACATTAGGATACAAATCTATGATCCCGATGGTGAGATGTTTGAAAAGGCATATTTAACCGAACGTACTACTAGGAACTTGAATGATAAGTTTGATCCTTACGACATTGTTGAGGATAGACTTACGTATATCGGTACGTAGGAGCACGACTACGAGTCTAGCTACAAGACTCTTTAATAAAGAAAAGCGCTTCGTGGGAGGCAACCCATGCTTAATTGTTTGCTTGTTAGTGTCATATATCTTTTATTAATTGTTTATCCTCATGTTTAAATTTGTGAAAATGCTTTATTTTGTTTTTAACCTCGTCTTAATTGCATATAAAGGTATTTTACATAAGGGATAAGTGTAGGGAGGATTACACACGTTTTGAAAAGAAACGTAAACATGAGAATAACAATTAACTAAAAGATATATATGTTTGTTTGTTCGAGTCAAATGCTTGTATCGAGTCATAATGGATGTTTTGCAGAAATTTTTCCAGATTCTAAAGATGTAAATTTTCCAGAATTTTTTCCAGAAAATCGCAGACCAGTTTTTGTCAGGATAACCTGACGGCGTCAGGATTGCAACCTGACGGCGTCAGGAAGGAGTAAAAACATCAGATTACTTTTTCTCGTTTTCTGAGCTACTTATAAATTTTTGGAATTTTCCAGGTCTTAATTTTCTTAGAAATTCTGTAAACATCCATTCCACAAGCATTATATCCTAGTTTAAATCGAGTCTTATATATTATTACCGCTGATTTTACGTGAAGGTTTCGTTTGTTTTCTTCAAGTGTGCAGGTTTAGTTTGTCAAGAAGAAGTTACATAAGATTGGAAGGAGCTTTTCACGCAATAATTCTTCTTGAAAAGAATTTAACCACCACTTTACACGGATCCTACCGAGCTAATCAGGGGAGTATTAGTTTCTTTCGTTTTTAATTACCTTCTTTTATCATATCTTTGATACTTTCGGGGAACATTGGGGACAATGTTCAGTTTAAGTGTAGGGAGGGAAAATAAAACGGGAACTTTGAAACTATGCTTATCCTTGACTATTTGCTTTGTCCAATTGTGATTGTGTAATAAACCATGAGAAAATGTCGGTTAGGGTAATTTTGGCACCAAATTTAAAATTTTTCATGACATATAGGAGTGGGCCATTAGTCTTAACAAAAGCGTCTCACGGATAGGAAGTTGCATGACTAGCACAAAAACCCTTACCACCCAAATTCCACCCAAAATGTGAGGATCGCCCTTAGATTAGTAGGAATTAAAGCATTCATCTTTAATGCTTAGAGTGTGAACCGGTAGTATATTAGATTCTAGAACTTGTTTTGTGATGCATTCCGAGATCGCAAGTGAGGCTACACTTGTGTAGTTAGGAATAACTAAATGATAAGAGGCATTAGGATAACCCTTGTTTAAATACCCATAATATAATTACTTCTTCCACATCGGTTGAGTAATTCCCCCACACCCTTTGCGTTGTACTCATTTTTAGTACACGATACCCCTAGTTAACCCCTCAGAGCCTATCCTTTTCGCGGTTCTCGTGATATTTCGGTTTTTCCGGAATATCAATGAAGAGCATTGTTTACACCCCACCCCCAAATATACACCCAAATCGCCTTAGCCTACCCCTTATGCACTCACTTTTAGTGCAAATGTTTGTTATCACCCTTAACCCTTAGTTCAATTATCTAGTTGCTTGCATAAGTTGCTAAGTCGAGTCATATCCTTTGTATACAGTTTTGGGATGATTGGGATTCATGGGAAAAGTTAAAGTTTATGAAATGACGGGAAGGGAACGTTAAATTCAAATTCCCTTTGTTTGCGTAATAATGTACCCCAAGTGTTTTGATCTTTTCAATTCGGGTCAAATTAGTGTTAGAGTAATAAAAACTCAAGTGTAGGGATATGCTTATAAATCCCTAGTATTTTGATGTTATCTTAGAGGATGGTAGAGTAAAAGTGTATGAAAAAAAAAAAAAAAAAAAAAAAAAAAAAAAAAAAAAAAAAAAAAAAAAAAAAAAAAAAAAAAAAAAAAAAAAAAAACGTACGGGCTACCATCCTACATCTATCTTTAAATTTATGTTTGTTTATTTCAGTTATCTAAAGTTTAGAGTGTCGAGTCTTGGCTTAGCAACGCCATTCTTCATATGCATTTAACATAGAGATTTTTGACTTGCCACCACTAAATAGCCTATCCCACCAAACCCTTATTTTCCTACCGTAAGCCTAACGTTACAACCCTTTAAAGACCTCTTTGATAGTCTTTCCTAGGTGCTTACGCCAAAGCGATGGAGGTTTGATCTATTCTCAAGCCTATGGTAATTTATGTACTAGGACCGGTTAATGAGTGTTTATCTTCCATTTCCTATATTGTTATATTTCATTTATACACCTGAGAGAGATGTGAGTATCCAAACACCCCATGTGAGGTGCTAGTATGTAATTTCCGTGCTTGTTATGACTTTTGCGGGGCTTATATGTGTTGTGGACCGTTTTGAATTAATGTTTCATGACCCCTAACTTATAAATTAATTGGCTAAAAGCACATTTGCTTGAGGACAAGCAAATAACAAGTGTAGGGATATTTGATAAGGTTTTAAAAGGTACCATTTTGAGGGGTCGTTTAAGTCCTTATTTGATCACTTTTGTATCCGTTATTGCTTAATATCGTTCCTTTTCACTTTTTAGGTCTCGTGAAGGCAAAATGCTGGAATGGCACTTATTTGGACGGAAAGGCGCGAATATATGAAGAAAATGGCCAAAGTCGAAATCAAGGCACTCACAGTTGTTGATGTTAGAAGGCGACGGCGTCAGGTGCTATTTGCGACGCCGTCCCAGAATTATTGTGACGGGACAGAACCCAAAACTCGTATTTTCAAGAGACGGCGTCTAGTGGTGAAAGAGTAGGTCGTCGCTACTCAGACGGCCTAGATGCAATCCAGACGACGTCAGAAGCTGAAGAGGACGGCGTCACGGACATAAGGTGACGCCGTCGCAAGGTTAACGTGGCCAAGACGAAACTCTAATGGCGGCGACACGACGACGTCACTAAACATAAGGTGACGCCGTCGCAATTGTAATCTTATATATAGAATCCGAATTTTTCAGTCTTTGTGTGGAGAGTCTTTGGAGTAAAAACCTAAAACCGAACCTAAGGTGTCTTGTACAGTATTTTAGGGTTTTTAACCCTATCTTACATCAAGATAAGTCTTTGCTTCATTAATTCAATTATGTCTTTGATTATTTGTGTGTATGCTTGCATGTTCTCCATGTCCGGCTAATTTATTTGTGTGTTTGCTTAGGAAGTATGAAACTTAATTATTGAATATTGATTGGTTGTTTCTTATCTTAGTTGATCTATGATCTAGTAATGCGATAGGTCATCCGTTGTGCACTTAATGCTTGATTCATCTTTGTGAACCTTAGAGTATAATTACCTGAGTGATTGTAGGCTAAACCATCCGAAGAGCGCCTTAGAGTAGGAGTCTATAATCTCTAGTGGGTTTGTAGACAAGACCATTTGGTAAGTTCAAAGAGTTAGGGAGAAACGCATACCCTACAACTTTTGACACACAACGCAACTAGGAATAAGACGTGACACTCAACCATCAATAGGAGATAATTAAGGAGTAATACAAACTAAGTAAACACATCTTTAAACTATCATACGAGCACACATTAATTAGACATAGACTCCCACAACCTTAGTTTAGATAATTAGATAATAGTAGAGTAATCGGTAGAAATACCAACCCCCAAATCCAATACCCGAGATTCGTACCTTTCCATTTTCATAAAATATAAAAAGATAAAAAATAATCTTCCTCAACCTTAACCTTAGCGTAGTAACTCCCTACTAGCATTCCTATTCCCCTAGAGAACGATATCAATACCCTTGGCTTACCCTAATTACTACACTACAACGATTAGGTTCACTGCCTAGGGTGTTATAAAACTTGCTCGAAGAAAAGGAAGTTCCTTTGACCCCGAACGACGCGTGTAGCGTTATCAGTGACCTCGGAATACCTTATATAATATGAGGGGAGACCTCAATAACAAATGGAGTAGCTAGCTCCCAGAATTTGTGAAGACGCGTATTGCACACGACATCATTCACCAGACAAATCATATCAGATAACAGATCAGATCTAGGATGCATCCATACGCCCCACAGACAGATATTGGTCATATAACATAACTTGAGCTCATAACAGATAAAAGATAAGGGACGTGGCAGAACATCACTCTACTACCCTAGAGTCATGTCAGAGGTGCATCACTGACACGGACATGGAACCCCCATGACTAGTGAAATATTGGCTCGGGTGTCAAACTAACTTAGGTCAAACAGATTGTCATAAATGACACAGATCATAATTCATCATAAAGGTCAAACAGATTTACAAATCTGAGTTTTTATATCATAAGTTCAAATCAGATGTTTCATGGTTCAATAAACAGAGATTTCAGATAAGCAACGGATCAAACAAATCAGAAAGGGTTCATATAAAATGTTCAGAAATCAAAGGTTCATATCACAGTCACATATCTTACGTTCATAATTAGAAGTTCATAATCAGATGTTCATAATCAGAAGTTCAAAATCAGAATTTCATACTCAAACATAGCAAGGTTCAACAAACAGAAGTTCATACAAACAGAGATTCACATAAACAGAAGGGAATCATAGCAATGGCATAGGGAATCCTAATAAGCATAAGGAAATGACAAGAAAAGGAGATCATGAGAAAACCTTTACTAAAAAGGTCAGAATATCTGTACCTTAACGCAAATGAGAGAAAAGCAAACAAATGAACGAACACGAAGATACGACGCCACGTCTTCTTCAATAAATCTACACGGATTACGATTCGTATAATACTTATTAGCTCCTTTTATAAGCTTCTTATGCCTTTGTAAGTATGTTACTTATTGATATCATGTTTTATCTGTCATTTTCTTAAACTCATATTTGGACCAGACTTTAACGATTTTTATAAAATACTTACTTAGCTCAAATGAAATCAAGCAAAATCCCAGGGGTTCCCATATGATTTAAAAGACTCTCCAAGAACTGGTGGGTTCTATTTCCATGCTAAATGGCCTACGGAAAATCATAAGTCCAGACCGGTCCAGAACTCACCCAGATTTACACACACCAAAAATATGACCCCAACAAACACACTCACCCTACTCAAAACATCAAACCAAAAGCTACAGGTGTCACACCATATATAAATATCATATCCACCAAAGGAAAAGTTCCAGAACCTCATAGATTAAATACTAAAAATCATTTACTACATCATAAATTTCAACTCAGCAATTCAGATTCAGACACCCTAACTCCAAAAATATAAAAATCATACTTCCACGTTTGCAAATGATACAAGACCTATTTTTCCAGAAAGCTATTTCAAAGTAATACAATTTAGACTCAAGAATCACTCAAAAACATGCAGGTATCATCAGATAACACCTAGATGAATCCAACCTAAATTTCAGACCCGTTTTCTCAGCTTTGACACTTGATCTTGTAAAATTCAAAAATACGACTTAGACAACTCCAAATTCGACCAAACCACTTGGAAAACTTAACTAAGACATAAAATAAACTTTTCCAACAAAAACCCAGATTATTGCACTCATAAAATTCGATCCATGACACACACAAATTCGACATATGATGCTGTCCAGTTTTAGGGTTTATTAAAACCAATATAAGCACATGTTTAACCTACCCAAACGCACCCATGACCCATGTAAGCCACACAACCTGTTTTAACCTCATAATAACATGTTTATAAATCCATAATTCAGTCCTATAAAACAATACACACCCGCTACACTAGTTAGCGATCCAACACGCACACAACTCTTCACATAAAATCATAAACACCAATGATTATAACGACTTAGGGTTTCTACCTTTGTGATAACATATTAATGGCCATCATAACTGATTTTTAGGGCTTGATTTATTCATGTTCATTCGTATGGTTTATTATATATCTCACAGTTTCAAAGTTAGCATGCGACGTATAATTGAGAGGGAAGAAAATGGTTATACCTTGGCTAGTGCTCGGCTCAAACTCACACGAACACAAAGGGATGGCAGCCGGTCGATCGGAAAAAGAAAAGAGAAGCTGGAACTTTTATGTGTGCCGTGACTTTGTATAACTAGGGTTTCAAAATTTGATGTTGTGTTTGTATATATACTACCCGATCGGTCCTAATGGGTGGGCTTTTTGGTGTGTGGATCGGCTTGCAAGAAAAGAAAAGAACAAGGCCCGACCTGGCCTAAAGGGGGTCGGATCACAAACCAAACCGGACCCAAAGGTCTCAAGTGTATACTCGGCTTGCACCAAAAATAAAAACGACCCAAAGCTCAAGTTGGGTATTCTGCTTACAAAAACAAACGAGGCCCAATGATTTCCATGCGTGACTTATATTTTTCATCGTACCAAAAGTCGATCGTCTAATATGCGCGTTAGGTTTTTAAACATATATAAATTAGATTTTAATTTTCGTTTAATGTACGTTAATATATTTTACGTATTTTATAATTTTGATTTTAAAGGGTAAAATAGTCTTTTAACATCTTTCGTATTTTTAGGGTTTTACACTAATAGTCCTCCCCTGAAATGTAGCTTACTAACTAATATACTCCAAAACACCTGACAGAAACTCCTTGTTTCCTGTCATGCTCACAGAACAACCATTGTCAACAATAAAATGATCTTTAAGCTCCTCTTCTGGGTTGTCCTGTCTAATAAGATGAAAGAGTTAGTTGTTTTGGGGAACCCAAGCCATTACTGACTTGTGTTCCCCTTGTGGAGTGACATACTTACATTCTGTTTTAACACTTGGTTCCTGTGATCTAGATCCCCTATGTGAATTGTAGTACCTTTTAGGTTGATAATAGCGAGATCTCCTAGGATTTCTGTGCCAAGAGGTATTCACAGTACCTTGGTTTGACTGAGCAGTACTTTGAGAAGGTACTGCTTGTGAAGGTACTGGTGGTTTAGAAAAAGGTCTTCTCTGGTGGGGGTACCTATGGTCTGGTGAGAAATTGATGTGATTGACCCTATTAGAATTATTCCAAACTGGTTTGTTGTCTCTAGGTTTCTGGTTAGCAGACCTATTCTTTGAAAATTTCCTAAGGTATTCTGAGTGATGTTCACAATCCTTGATTAAATGATTAGGACTAAAACACACAAAACACAGTTTTTCACCCATACTCCCAATATGACTTCTTCTATGTCTATGACCAAAACTATTTTGCCTTCTAGGTGAATGATTAAATCTGTTTTGAACAAAATTATCCCAAAAAGGTTTAGCAGTACTGTTTTGAAAAGGTTTTCCTGAAGGTACTGCTTGTGGAGCAGTACTTTGAGTAGAAGGTACTGCTTGACTTTAAAAATTTGTTTCAACAGTTTCTTTTGGGGTTTCAGACCTAGATTGACCAATAAGCTTCTTCCTAAACTCTAGACTGTCTACACCAAAACGTGAAACATCAGGTCTTATGGGTTGATGACTACCAACTGGATGTGGAGCAGCATGATAACCTCTGTCTTTCTTATACTCAGGAGGTGATTCACTAATTGAACCCTCATTACTATCTGTGTCTACATAATTAATGAGTTCATCATCACTAGTTGTAATATCCTCAAAATCACCCTGATCACTAGATGTGTTTTCTTCTATGTTATCAAAGTCCATACCAAAACCTAAGCCAGTTCTAATGTATGCTCTTCTCTGTTTTTGAACATAAGTAACATGTGACAGACCAGATTCTTTCCAGGCATCAAACTTTGCTAACAAATCATCTCTCTCCTTAGTGAGTTTCTCAATTTCAGCAATTTTACAGTTTAGTTTCCATTCACTAAGTTTTAACTGGTAATCTTGTTGTTCATATTTTTCAGCCCAAGCCATTTCATTATTTTCATGTGTTATAATTTTAGATTCCATTGACTCTAAGGTTATTTGATAACCTGCTACCTCAGACCTAGCCTTAATACAGTTATCTCTTTCGTAAACATAAGCATTAAGTACTTTTTGATAAAAATCATGACACTTAGAACATACCTCTGTGATAGGAGTTGATGCAGCTTCAGTCGACATCTTAGAGTTCTGTTGAAGGTTTTAGGGTTTCTTCTTAGTCAGAGTTTCCACACAAGCTCTGATACCACTTGTTGGATCGATGTACTCTAACCAAACTAACTTTAATAGCATGTTAAGGTTTAATAACCTCGGATAAATCCTAAGTTATTAACAAAGAAACACTGAGCAAACTCAATTAAGTATGCGGAATTTACTTAACAAAGCTAAGAAGAATAACTTTAACTATGAACGATTTTATTAATAACTCTAACTCTGCTTATTATGCAGATCTTTAACAACTCTAATAATATCGAACTTCTCTCTAAAACTCTAATAAAATCACGTACATCTTATGCCAATCTAGGGGTCCTTTTATAGGCTCAAGGATACCTTAGTCGGTTTACAATATGTATCCTTGTACGTCAAGTAATCTAACATAGAATATTCTAGAATTACAAGACTTTCTATAAACGAATAATACAGTTCTTTGATCTTGCAGTACTTTGACTTCGTATGCAGTACTTTGACTTCGTATGCAGTACTTTGACTTTATCATTTAGCAGTACTTTGACTCTTTGACTTTTCCAGTACTTTCTTATCCCAACAATCCTCCCCTAACTTGAATTCTACTTGTTTGACTTCAAGTTCCTTTGTGACTTTATCTTTATC
>BPTQ01000004.1:306175676-306241218 GCA_019973895.1 Chrysanthemum seticuspe
CTACTAATCCGCCCGAAGGCACGACAATTAATAAGGGTAAACCCTTGCCTTTTCCAAGATTCGAACATGGGGTTACCAGGCCCAAACCCCTTCATTAAAGGACTACCTTGAAGGAAAATCCCTCATTCAAACCCCTTGCAGGATTTGAACTCACGACCTCCCTCCCCCAAGAGCCCCTAAGGACTCCAAAGGTGGCCAACTGGGCTAAGCCAGTTGGTTTATGGACAATTTTCTAATGACTTTGTTTCAAGTATACTTGAAGAAGCCTTCCTGTCCTTCCTGTCATTTTACCAGGGTGAAAAATCCCTTTTACCCACAAAAGAAGCCTTCCTGTCAACAACTTGTTCATTCTTGACTGTCATTAAATAACTTCTTGTTTGTACCAGTCCTTGTGATCGAGTCCATAAAAAATGAAACCTTCTTGACATAATATATCTACGACAATTTGTTAACATTTTCTTGGAAAGGCTATTAATTATAACCACAACTAATTTGTCACATAACGAGTTGAGCTGAAATGCAATCGTGCTAGAGTAAGTACACAAAAGACAGGTTCCTTTGCACAAAATATGAATGCAGAAAATGCATATGTTTTTCACGGCTTTGCTTATCTTAACTCCAAGTGCAGCTTTAAATACAACAACTACATTTAGCATATCACCAACACCGAGTCGCAGAAATGATGAAATTCCTTATTAACTACAATAACAAAATGTTACCTAAACACCAAATATGAACGAGAATGGTTTGTTTCATGATGACTAGTGATATGCTAAACGTAGTTGTTGCTACAAAACTCCCCATGCTATAAGTCGTTGTTAAATATATTATATATATGATCCCCATTCAGAGATGGAACTTGAATGTCTTTGTTGGAGGGGCCAACTGAAGGTAATCAGAGGTTCACGCAGTAGGTATGTATACGACACAATACAGAAAAATAAGGAACAGGAAGAATTTGCCAAACACGCAAAGACTTTTTATTGAAGAAACTTAACTCAAAACTCCAATACGATACAAAGGTAATTCCCTACCCTCCACGGTATATATAGACTAACCTATTCTAGTTAGACTATAACTAGGATTACACATTAAACCTATCCTAAACCAATGAGGACTACTCCATGTTTAGGATAACCTTAGGCTAATTGGACTAGCACTCCAATTATCATACAGAAACCTGATCCATGCTATAAGCCACAATCAGACTTCGATTAGGAATTCATCAACAATCACCCCCTGAATTTCTGAGTCGAAGAGGGAAATTCTTGCACTCCAAGTAACGATCTCATCTCCTTGAACCTTATGCGCGCCAAGGCCTTCGTCAATGGGTCTGCTCTTTGTTCTTCACCGGATACATGCTCAACAATTACCTGCTCATTCCCAGTCACTTCCGCCAATAACTCCCTTAGCCAAATTGCTTGACACGCAGCTGTAGTAGCCGCCATGAACTCAGCTTCACACGAAGATAATGCCATGGTAGTTTGCTTTTGTGAGCACCATGTAATAGGTGATGTACCGAGATAAAAAACATGTCCAGTAGTACTCCGTCCATCATCAATATCAATATTATGACTGCTAAATCCCACAAGTCTTATGTCATTACAACGATTGTATTTAATTCCAAACGAAGTTGTACCTTTAAGATAGCGTAGGATTTGCTTGATTGCACGAGCATGTGATTCTCTTGGACTTTGCATATATCGACTAACCACTCCAACCGAGTAAGTCAAATCTGGACGAGTGTGCAAGAGGTAATGCAAGCAACTCACAACATTTCGATATTGAGTAGCTTCAACTTCTGGTTCATCTTCTGCTTTTGTCAACTTGAGTCCCGGTTCCATCGGACATAAAGTTGCATTGCAATCTTCCATACCAGCTTCTTTCAAGATCTTCCTTGCATATCTCTCTTGCTTGATCTCCATGCAATCCTTTTCTTGTGAGACTTCGATACCTAAGTAATAAGTTAACTCACCAAGATCCGACATTTCAAATTGAGACACCATTCTCCTTTTGAACTTATTTATGAGGTCTAAGCTTGTCCCAATCACGAATAAATCATCCACATTAACCGCAACAATGATAAATTCTCCATTGGGCACCTTTCTATAGATCACATTTTCGTGCATGCATTGTAGAAAACCCATCTCTTTTAAATTACTATCGAGCTCCTTTCGATAACCATTTAGAAGAGCCGTTCTCATATCCAAGTGATGAATCTTCCATCCTTTCCCGGCTGCGAGAGCAATCAAGAGTCGTATGGTCTCGAGTCGAGCTACCGGCGCGAATACTTCATCAACTTCAATAACAGGTTGTTGTTCAACTGATTCTCGTTCAACTAATTCTCGTTCCTCTTCGTTTGTATCTTCTTTACCAACTTTTAGTTGAGCTTTATAAAGGCGATTTGCACTACGTGGGACCTTTATAAGTAAATCTCCGCAACTATCTCGCATGGTTAAGAAATCACCTCGGATACTAATATCATAACCAAATATTGTAGCTTGTCCAAGACTTATCACATTACTACGAAGAGCGGGAATATAATAGACATCTTTCAACAACTTTTCTTCCTCCGATTGAGTCATTATTCCTGTAGGAATTATCGGTTCTAGCATAAAGCAAGTTTTCTTGAGCATCGTTTGCTTTATCTTCTTCTTTGACTCTTTCTTCATACGCTTTCAATCGTCCAACCACATCCTCAAACCCCGTTTCTTTAAGATCTAAAACTTGCTCTAGGGCTGCCACGATATGGACAAAACGTCTAGGAAGACTTGTGAGAAACTTCTTTACCAGCTTGTGTTCCGACATGACTTCTCCAAGCGTGGTTGATTTAGACGCAATACCTGATAACTTTGCAACATATTTAGGGTTACAAACACAATCAACAACAGTAACTCCTAAAAATTTTATACACAACGCTAAAAATACCTGATAACTTATATAGTATTAATTTTAGGGAGGCCGATATACACAACGCTAAAAATTTTGTATTAAAAATGACTAAAACTATAAATAAAAAGGTATAAAATGTACATAGTGTCAAAAAAAAAAATTGGGGGGGGGGGGGGGGGGGGGGCGTAACCCCCCTCGGCCCCTTATATGTTCCGTCCCTGATAGCTTTGTTAGTTTCTTGGGTCCCTTCCTTTTGTTTTTGGTTTTGTTCTCTTAATATATGTTGTCTTTCTTAAAAAAAGAACACCACTTATTAAAGAGAAGAATTATTTGTGCCACAAGGCGACCGATGGTATGCTATAACCAGACGTTGCTGCAAGAACAATTTTCATTATTAGAGCTAAGGAAGCTATGAAATTCGAATCAATGAAGTGGGAAAGTATTTGTTGCTCATGTACAACTTTCTATGATAATCAATTGATGTACCAAATCAAAACATGAAAAAAAAATGAAAAAAAAAATATCGTACGACAGAAATCCTATGTTGGTATTAGGGTGAGATAATCAAATATTACTTGAATAATTGTTGAATTGTCTCTGGAACCACAATGCCGAACCAAGATTAATTGTTATTGCCTATATTTCTTTGATTTTCTGTCTTTGGGAAATTTTCTTGCTTCGTGGGTTGCTAGGACCCAGAGAGTAATATATATGGTTAGATAAAAATATTAACCTTATTGATGTTTGAATTTTCCAAAAGTGGAAAAGCCTAGCAGATGAACTAACAATTTTGAATCGCTAATACCACCCTACAATCTTGTGGGACCTTAAACTTATAATGAAATAGAATCACTTCTAAAAGAAGGCGTCCCTTAATCTTGACAAAAACGAAACAATTTGTGCTTAAATCTACATGTATCAAGTAACTGATTTTGGATATCAATTAACTTCGTATAGCTCTTGGTAAGAAAATTTTGAACTAAAAAATTGTAGGGTTTTACCCTAATAAAAGGGAACCCTTCCAGAAATTCTCGACGGCTAAGGCAGAACCAAAGCCGAGGAGGGGATTTGGAAATAGTTTTCAACCAGCAATTGACGCGCCTCGGTTATTACCTCATTAGCTGCGTCATTGCCCCAAGCGCAAAGATAACTTTCAAGGAAGCCAGAGCATGGTTTTTACATGAGGCTTTCTTTGAATCATCTCATGTGTCCACCAATGTGGGATTTACAAAAGCCTTTTTCCTCTCAAGCAAATGCTATCTATATGCTTGGACTATCTGACTTCATTGTGCTTCATGTAAATATGTATGCATCCTTCCATGGTTAGTGACATAAGTTTTTGTTTCGGTCATCTTTAGTCTTAAATTTGTTGATGAAGTATTAGACTTGTAATCTATTTTTAAAGTGATTCTTCTTGCAATAAGTTACAATACCTTGCGAAGACGTGGGTTTAGCTATTGTTTAGGCAACTTTTAGTCGTCGTTAGAGTTTGTTCAAGTCGCTATGTATGATTATTTAGAGCCCTTGGGTATTAGAACCAAATCAATTGTCTTAACTTGATGAGCAATTAGTCAAACTTTTGATCATCTTTGTAGCTTTTTTTTTATTGGCATCATTCTATGATAGTTTCATCTCTGTTTCAGCTTCAACTGTTAGCATGTTATCATATTTTTTCCCAAAGATGTGTCACTTTGTGCCTGAAAATACAAGGACAGATCCAAAACGTGCGAATAGTACAACTCTTACCTTTAATGCAACTATGTATGCTCTCTGTGCTATGCTTCCCCCGCTCCTAAGTTAGTACTTGAGATAGGAATCAAGGATGATATGTAGTACTAATCTATGATCACCACCACTTTGAAAACTTAAAACATTTATGCCAATAAACTATGAAATTGACCAACAGAGACCTCTATTACACCAAAAGGACATTGGTGACCAAAACTAACAATCCTTGCCAGCAATCACAACACTGAAAAAGCCATTCGAAGAAACAACGTAGCGGTTTGAGATAACAGTTAGTATTTAATCATGCTAACTTATTTTCTTTGAATCTTGATCGAATTAGAACTTGATGAACCCAACAAAACCCTTCACGCTGATGGAAAAAATATAACTTAATTGACCAAAACACTTTATAAAGTTCATCAAGTGATGACCTCGAACACCCCTTACAAAGTAACTTGGTTTCCCAAAAATAAAATTTTAATTAATACTCTTGGCTTTAATGGAGTACTACATTTACTTGCTTTAAAGTATTATTATCTTCATAAGCATTTACAATTTAAAACTAGGTGCGATTACATCACATTTTAACTAGACTGGATGGGTGAGCCAGGCCAAGGCATTAGTGCAAAACCAAGGCGACTGGCAAAGACCCAAATAGCAAGCTATTAAGATGTTTCCCCATAAAAAATAAGGTTAATATCGAGTGAGCCAATGGCTCACATATCAGATATTAAACTGATAAGAACAGATACTACACTTGATCTTAGCCAAAAGGCCGAGAAAGGTATGCTTTTCCCTATCTTGGGCCGCTGTTTTTATACCTGCTGCTATCTCATATGCAACCTTCTCTCTGGCAATGTGGGATGCATTTGAACAATACTTGTGTACACACAGGAATGATTTCTTCTACAATTAAACCATTTAATATGCATTTTAACTGTGTATTCAAAATTCTAAAACTGTATATTCAAGGTTTTGTACTTTTGCCAAAAAAATGTTCCTCTTAGTAGTAGATCTATTAAGCTTAGAGTTGATGGGCTGCAGATACTAGCAGAACCCTACATTGAGAATTTGAGATTAAAACACGGACCTAACCACGTCACTTAAAAATACATTGCTTTTTCGGCATTTGACGTGACTTTTTTCTGCTTTAAATATTTAGCAAAAATATTGGTAGATGAATTCACCTAACATGCTAGAACTACATTGGTTCAGCCAAACGAGGTAACAGGAACCTATGAGTAAATATGAACCATAAAACTCGTAAACAATGAAGAAATACAATTTTCTTAATTGATACAAGACCGTCAAATGCCAATGTTTCAACAAGAGGGCTTCGACTAGCTTTATACAAGTGGCAGTTACCATCTTAAGCCTGATACACTTCAATGGTAGTTCAAGTATGATTGAACTCAGGTCCACATTCTGAACCAAATAGATGTGACATGAACAAGAGGGCTTCGTCTAGGTTTATACAAGTGGCCGTTACCATCTATTGTGTGTTAGAACCTACTTAACCATGTCACATCTATTTGGTTCAGAATGCGGACCTGAGTTCAATCATACTTGAACTACCATTGAAGGGTTGTATCAGGCTTAAGATGTACAGATAACCAAACAGATACAGGAATATACTGCACAGTCTTATCAGTGAAAAGTGAAAACAGCTCACAATTTTATGCTTCCAAAAATAAGAAACCGAACATATGCCCTTACCTAAACCATATTACTTCTTGAATATTAATATACATAATACATCCCAAAGTCCTCTTTATCCATAAAATGTGTTACTCTAGCTCAGGTGGTGTCGGAAACTACCAAATGATATGACATGGGAAAAGCAATGTGCAGGACTATGATCATTTGTGCACCCTACAACATCAGATATACATTTGGTGAGGTGCACCCTGCCTAGAACAAGGAAACGTTTGAGACCGAATTGGAAGCAACTGTGACTTCGTATAAATAAGATTATATATTTACACGTAATCATGTTTCCTAGCAGTTGGCGTTAATTAATAATAAAGCCAACAAAAAAGAAAAGAGTACGAGTCTTAAATCGCCAACATGTCGTCTGATTGTTTTGTTTTTGTAAATGAGAAGAAATAAAGATTTACTATAATCCTTGCTTGAAATATTTCTCTAAACTGCCCAAGCGCGCTCTCCTTATCAATGGAAAAGTTTAGGTTTATTCTAGTTGACTTGCTTGCAAATCGTACATTAAAATAACTTGTCTTGAAGTTGCTATGGTGGCGTATCTGAGTTATACATTAAAATAACTTGTCTTGAAGTTGCTATGGTGGCGTATCTGAGTTACTGTAACTCTCGAGTCGTGATCTTGGTGTTGTCCACTTTTAACATGTATATTGCACTGTGCTTCCACTTCTGTGATTGCGAAAGCTTGTCATTTTCAACAAGTTCAACAAGTCCACTTTGTCAACATGAGTTGCGTCTATGTAAGTTGCTGTTTCTGTTCCATTTGTTTGGACTTATTATGACTCAAATTTGAAATGTCTCTCTCGGCTTTATTTGATTAGTTGCATCGCCAACATTTAACTTTTCTTGAGGTTCATTAGCGGAAGCCTGCTAACAATTGATCATCCCTTAGGGCTTAAGGTGTTTATCACAGAACGACAGGTTATACTCCCAACCTGACTCATTATATTTTTGCGCTTTTTGAAACTGACTACTGAGAGCTACTTTTGTTTTAATTTGTCACTCCTAAGATCAGAAACAGAAAATTTAACACTATAAATTGTAGGGTTTTACCCTAATAAAAGGGAACCCTTCCAGAAATTCTCGACGGCTAAGGCAGAACCAAAGCCGAGGAGGGGGTTTGGAAATAGTTTTCAACCAGCAATTGACGCGCCTCGGTTAATACCTCATTAGCTGCGTCATTGCCCCAAGCGCAAAGATAGCTCTAACGAACAACAAAGCTCACGTTTTATACAATCTCTTAGTACACCCACTTCTCATCACCCACCGATGTGGGATTGACGCTATATACATATTAGTAGCTTTTTTATTTTTATTTTGTTGAGAAAAGTTGAAAATTGTAACAAATATTGTGCGTCACAAGCTTTTATTTCTTATTTTAGTTTATTGCAATGTTAAGTATATGTCGTTAACAATTATATGATATATGATAATACTTTTTTTTTTTTTTTTTTTTTTTTTTTTTTTTTTTTTTAAGCCGACTAATCTCAGGGCGACTATTGTTTTAGATAGCCCGTAGTCGACGTAAATGAACCATGGTTTTCAAGATCGGGATCCTACCTATGATCGTTTTCGTTTTTGCAAGATCGTGATCATAAGATCGAATCGATATCCTAAGATCTTACTATGATTTTATTTTTTTAATGATCTTTGTAATATTATACAAATCTACAAATTATTATATATTATAAACATGAAATTATATAAATATTTCATGAAAATGATGTCATAAATTATGAATATGAATATGAAATGTTTAAGAAGAATCACATGTTGTTCTTTAAATTATATAAAAACATAAACCATAAATTTGTAGTTTTTAGTTTGCGCTTTGAGAAAAGTAAAATCGGATCGGAGTAGATCTTAAGATCCGATGGTCAAGATCGGGATCCTATAAGATCTTAAGCTTGTTAAGATCCTACATAAGATCCCGAATAGTTTTTGCTTTGTAGAATCGTAAAATCGTAAGATCCTAAGATCAGGATCGGAATCTTAACAACTATGAAATAAACCACTGTAGCCACAAAAAGATTGATTTTTTTCTCGTTAGATTCGAACCTTTAACTTCCTCTTTAAAAGGTCGATATTCTTACTAATTATGATACTACTTCTGTTACATTTAGTGGGAAAAGTTTGAAGATTTGTTTAGGGTATGTTTGGCAAAACTAGCTGTAAGCTGTATGCTGTAAGCTGTAAACTGTAAGTTGTAAGTTGTAAGCTGCAAAGCTGTTAACATGAGCTACAAGCTGTATCTTCTTTTTAATAACAGTGTTTGGTAAATTAGTTGTTAAATGTAATTATAATATGTAAAATGACATAAAAGGACAAATCTATAATTGTAAATAAATGTTTGGAGGGTATATTAGTAATTTAAAGTTTTAACAGCTAATAGACATTTAAAAAGCTTCATGAATCAGCTTTTCATTTTGGAGCTATTTGTTTAAAATAAAAGCTTGAAGTTGATGTATCCAAACAGAGCTACTTGTTTTGGAGGAGATTATTTTTGTAACAAAAAGCTTACAGCTCTAAAAAAGCTGCGTACCAAACAGGCCCTTAGCGTTGAAATACCTTTTTATTACATCATGTATCAAATCTTTTGTTACATCTTTTAATGAAAAAGTCAACATGTAACTTTACAGTCTAATCACTTTCCTAATACAATATATTTATATTTTTTACGGAAAACAAACGATATAAAATGAGAAAGTAAAAATTGGAACATAAGGTCTTATGTACCATAAATTGTGAAGTGCGGTTTTCCCACATTGGGTTTGTTGACAAGAATAAAAGTGTATTTATAAGTGATAAATTTTCAGAACTTGAAATGATGAGAAAACTATTGAAAGTTACACATCTAAATATTTCTTCCAAAGGCTTTCTAAATCATAACAATTAATTGAAGAGAAACTGCAACTATAAACACCTTTGTTTTCCTTCACCCCACCTATGTGGGACAATGCATCACACAATTTGTTACAGTAATAAAAAAACCATAAGCTGTAGCATTACTCCGGGTAATTAGTTATAACTGAGCAGCGTATATCGTCGATCACTGATATATATATCTTTTCATTTTAAAATTAAAATCAGTCCTTTCCATCAAAACTATAAAGATTGAAACCTTGTTGACATAATGCTTCATTATATGCACCATTGTCATTGGGAACCCATCAAGAATGAATTGTGTTAGGCCTTAAGGTTTACTCAAGACGCATGATTAATAATAGTCACAGCAATGTCATCAGAAACAATACACCCAAAATAACAACAATTACTTTTATCCTATCACCGTCACCAAGTGGCAAAAACAATACACGCCCTCAATAATTGGTGAGTGAATAACAAAAAGTTACCACTTATTAAGGAGGATAATTGTTTGTGACGCATGGCGATTAGTGATATGATAAAAGTAGTTGATGCAAAGCCCTTTTTACTGTAGTGGGTATGATTGATGAACAAAATCAAAACAGTGGCTGATATCCTAAACTAAAAACTACCTAATGGGATCGAAAACTATAGTCTCTCAAGTAATCTTTAGTACAAGCTTTAAAGCCGAAAGCTTTAAAACAATGGAGAGTTTCTTCCCCAAAAGAAGAACTCCAACCAATCTTTAGTACAAGCTTTAAAACCGAAAGTTCAGATGGCTCTAGATTACCGAGTTTGTTGCAGCCATGCAATTGGCACAATGCAAACTGTTTTTCTGTTTAGAAAACTGTGTCTCATAGTGCATAAGTTTGTAGCCAAACAATACTAGTATTTGAAACAACCATAATCCTTGGGATTAAATCTGATGCGATCATGATAGGCTAAGTACAATGAATATTGTTCAACTTAAAAAAAATATGCTTGCAAAAAACACACATTTTCCATATCTTCATTGGCTTTAACTCGAAGTGGAGATGATTACCAATATGCAGATGGGGAGATGATTAATGTATTAACATGGATTTTAAATACTTGTGTAGTGGCTTTTATGTGTGCGCGCTCTCCCTCTCTTTTTATTTTTGCAGTTTATTACCGCTGCTAACCAACATACTAAAATTTTCAATTTTGTTTTTTCAGTTATATGGGTTTCTGACTCGATATTGCGAGCCGACTAATCTCAGGATGACTACCCTTTTGGATAGCCTAGAGTCGGCTTAGGTGAACCTACGTGGCCACAAGGGGATTGAGTTTCTTCTCGTTGAATTCGAACCTTGACCTCCTCTTTAAAAGGCTGGTATTTTTACCACTTGATCACCTCTTGTGGTTAAAATTTATGATCATCGAATATAACCCCCATTTATTTATAAAGTAAACAATTAGATAAACACACAACACAATAGCCAAACGATGTATATTCAAAAAGGGATTTGAGGAGAATTTTGGATAAACAATCGAATGAACAATCAAAGACAAATAAAAGAGACCACTTCGATGAACTATTATGATATTTTTTTGTCTTTATTTGTTTTTTATTAAGCGACCAATAAACACTGACCATGCTTGCTTAAGCGGCCATTGTGATCAAGCATGGTCAATATATATTGATAGCTTAATAAAAAGGGTACAATAGTTAACAAATTTTTGTTTAATGATTAATAAAATATTTAAAAGTTTATAAATAATTAAATTAACAATTTAGATAAATATGTCAATTTTTATGTTAAAAAAAGAGTACATATATGAGATTATGGTTTTCATGTGGGTAAAATAAAACAACATATATACAAAAGAGATGCCTGTGCTTATTGGGTGGTTAATCCCACATCGCTAGATCACTACAAGTTGAAAGTCATGAAGTCCGTATATAAAACACCAAGCATTGTAGGAAATAGTTGCGGCCCCACCTTATTCAATTCTTTTTGCATAAAGTGGCATACGTCTCCAATTTTCAGTTTAAGATTTTGCTTGTACGTCCCCTTCTAATTGACTCTACAAACTTGCTTGAAGGAAAATATTTCAATGGATTCGTTAACCATAAACACATCTACATGGTGTGTCTTAATACCAAAAAAAACTTTTTTGTACGACTTAGGTGGTGTTTGATATCGACTTAATTGACTTAATATAAAAAAAAAATGAATTCATTAAGTCATATCGAAAGTATTTGTTTGTGACTTAATAGTTAATAGAGTAGAATGACTAAAATATTAAGTAATAAAACTGAGGGTGTCTCCATTAAGTCGTATCTTAATTAAACATGACTTAACAAAAAAAATTAACAAACAAGCCCTTAGTGGTGGCTGAAAATATAAAGTGAGTGATAAGGAGGAGGGTTTTCACATTAACTCATCTTTTAGTTAAACGTGACTTCATCAAAATGTTAAACAAACAAGGTCTAAGTCGTATGTTTTCTATAGCTTAACTTGCCTTTAACTTCTGTGAGGAGCTAGGGTAAGACGTATGATTCCTTTGTAATGAAAGCTGATATTGCATATGTTTTCTATAGCTTAACTCGCTTTTAACTTCGGTGAGGAGCTTTAGTAACAACTAAGGAAGATAATCGTTTGTTCTAGTGGCAATTAATGATATGCTAAAAGTTGTTGCCACAAAGACCCCTTTGAAATTAGATTTCTCCAAGCTTGCTTACAATTTCCAAAAAAACTATAGTAACAACTACTTTTAGCCTGTCTTTTTTGGGTACCTTGGTTTGGTTTGTCTGACTTGAGTTTGTTCAAGTCGTCATTTGCCTTGTAGCATGTTTTAGAGGGTCTCATTCCCCTCTACTCTTGTACTAAACATTATTTTTCATTATTTACTTTTAGCCTGTCACCACCACCGAGTCCCAAAAATGATACAAGTCCTTAATAATCGGGAGCAAACAATGAAAAGTTACCCAATCATCACTTATTATGGAGGAGAAATATTTGTCCATAGGGTTACTACTCATATGCTAAAAGTTATTCAAATTGCCCCACTAGTTTTTTTGAACCGACGGCAAGACCTTTTAAGTTGTAAACAGTATGTGTTCTCTTCTTTTTGCTGAGTTGTGGCTTTTGGCGCATTTGGTTTCCTTGTGCTGTTCTCCCTTGGTTTGCGAGGTCTTGCGTTTGGTTCCTCTGTTTATAATACTGATCTTTTAAAAAAAAAGTAATAATCTTCACTCTTCGAATTTAATGTATCTTGCTTTTATCGATATCCAACAAAATACAAAAATGTATTAAAAGGGGTATCAAACTATCAATCCAATGAAAAGAAAGACATTTTTGCATTATAATTAATAAAGTAGCCAAAAGGCCCAAAATGAAATTTATTGTAACAAAAACTATGTAGCGGTAAAAGAGAGATTTAAACAACAACAAAATTTAAATCATAATCTTTGTTAAAAACAACTTTAAAAAGAAGGATCAGTAACAATGGTGAAAAGTGAGAAACATGAACACATTGGTTAAGTCGTGGAAGTTGAGAATGAGGAAGGCTGTCTATAAACACCAAGCTACATTAGATGAAAGGTATTCAGCCAAGCAAATAAGTTTCATTTAAGAATACTGTCTGCTTGTATGAATTGGCATATATCTATTTTTTCAGAGTTTGTTTCTTTAAGAAAAAGCTCTTACTAACCACTAGTTAATTTTTTGATTTTTGTATATTTAAATCAACGGATTTTTAGGAAGTTATAAATTTTAAACAAATTATGAGTTCTCTCTTCTTTCTCAAGGTATCCAAAAAAAAAATATTGCTTAACTTTACAAAAAAAACAAACGAGCATATCCTTAATAGCTGGTGACTACATATTAAGGCACCCATTCACAAATTAAGTATGAGTTTCCACTTGGCGACCGGTGATATGCCAAGACTAACTACTGCTGCAAAAATTCCTTTTAGAGTTAAAGGCAAGGAGGAAGACATGGAGGTGATATGTGTTTTTCGCATGTATAGTATTATGTAACTGAAGTTACTTCTTTGTATTTATCGAAGTCTAATTTTAATTGAAGCTTATGGACAGTTTTCTAATGACTTAGTTTCAAGTATAATTAACGAAGCCTTCTTGTCAACAATTTGTTCATTATCGACTGTCATCAAATACCTTCCAGTTTGGCCAGTCCTTGTGATCGAGTCCATAAAAAATGAAACCTTCCTGACATAATATTTCTACGACAATTTGTTAACATTTTTTTGGAAAGTCTATTAATTACTAACAGCAACTAATTCGACACATAACGAGTTGAGCTGAAATGCAATCGTGCTAGAGTAAGTACACAAAAGACACGTTCCTTTGCACAAAATATGAATGCAGAAATGCATATGTTTTTCACAGCATTGCTTATCTAAACTCCTAGTGCAGGTTTAGTTACAACAACTACATTTAGCTTATCACCAACGCCAAGTGGCACAAACAATGCAATTCCTTATTAACTAATATAGGGATTTAATCTGCTGCAGTGCAATCATGATAGGCTAGGTACAATGAATATTGTTAAAATTTACAAAAATATGCTTGCACAAAGTACACACATTCTCCATATCTTCATTGGCTTCAACTCCAAGTGGAGTTTTTACAATACAACTACTCTTATCATATCATATCACCAGTCAGTCGTCAAGTGGCACAAACAGACATCATCAGAAATAAATGGTGATTGGATATCTAAAAGGCACGCCAATCACAAAATATTAAGGATGAGTAGTCTTTGTGGCACTTGGCCATCGGTGATATGCCAAGACTAATGGCTGCTGCAAAAACTCCTTTTAGAGTTAGAGCCAAGGAAGATATGGAGTTGGTGTGTATTTTTTGCATGTATATTATTATGCAACTGAACCTTCTTCTTGTACTTATTGAAGTCTGATGTATTCTTGTTTAGGGGCAAGATTCTGATGACTTAGTTATGAGCACAATTAAAGAAGCCTTAGAGAAGCCTTCATGTGAACAATTAGTTCATTCTTATTGCCCGGTCTAAAAAAAGTTCATTCTTAATGTATACTAACTACTAAGGACCGTGGTCCAAGTGGAAAAGTCGTATCTTGAATTCACGTTAGGCTACTGCCGATTCGAGGTTGTTCAATGTACTTAACTTTCCAGGATAAGTAAAAGAAGATGGTTCAGTTGTACCATAATTATGAAAGCAGAAAGTACATATGTTCTCGTTAACTTCATTGGCTTTAACTCCGATAGGACTTTTTAGCAGCAGATTCCGCTATTAGCATAACACCGGCTAGTCACCAAGTGGCACAAACAATAATCGTTCTTAATAATTGGTAACAGGATAACGAAAGGTTACCCAATCACGAATTATTAAGGAAGAGAAATGTTTGAGCCACTTGGAAACTGGTGATATGCTAAAACTAGTTGTTGCTGGTAAAACTCCATAAGAGAGTCAGAGCTAAGGAAATTTTTGGAAACATATGTATTTTCTGCATGTATAATTTGTTCCCTATGAGCCTTCTTCTTTGAGCTTAATGAAGGTGCTATCACGACACATTGTAGCTGGTCTGATTGTAGTATGGTACATGATGAATCTAATGTTGTATATTAAAATCAAAGTTAACAGGTCCATCTCACGAGAGCACCTTTTAGACCCCACCGGTTACCTCCTGCAAGGGGTTTTTATGCATGGAGGTTTGTAACCATACCTTCTGTCCTACAGTAATCGATAACCTGAGCATCCCAATTGGATTTAGTCATTTAGCATAACCTCAGTTGGGAAAATCTATACACAGAACTTTGCAAAGGACCAAATACATTAATGATGCGCCAAACACATTCAAAAATGGAGTGCTAGAGGGGAGCAACTTTAAGTCATTATAGTGAAAACGGGTCAAGCGGTTCAAAAGTGTACCAACGTATATTCAGGTGTTTACCACTCACTCAATATTCACTAATTACTGGATCAATATTGCTTTAATAGTTTTTGTAATCATGTTTATTACTAGCAGTTTTTAATGGAATTCAAAAGACCATGAGTAAAAAAGTTAAGCTGGTCAAACTGAACCTTGTCTGACCCGTCATATAATTTTACCCATTTTGATAATTTACCAAACATAGGCTTATTGTCACCAATTCCAGCAAAACACAAGGCTTGGTAGCTCTATCATGTACAGAAACTTTGAAGTAACTGTATGTAACATTGCAGCAGTGTGTTGAAACAAAGAATAATTTAACTGAATCAGATTTTAGAAGTAGTAAATGGGAAGTGGGAAGGCAACATACCAGGTCAGTCTGTTTGTAGAATGCCTCCAGCCTTGCTTTCAGAACTGCCTGTCATCTTCATGTTGAATCAGAGCTTCATTGGCTTCGACTCTTAGCATATGACCAATTACTAAATGGCCCAAACGAACTGGGTCCTTAATACCTGGTGATTAGATATCTGAAAGGTACCCAATCACTAATTATTAACAAGGAGTATTGTTTGTGCTATTTGGCGACACGTGATATGCCAAGAGTAGTCATTCTGCAAAAACTCTTCTCGGGGTTAAAGCCAGAAAAGCCATGAGAAATGTTCTTTGCAAGGGTGTTGGGTTTATCCCACATCGGTTGGGTAGTGGAAGTTGAGAGTGAGGAAGGTTGTATATAAGGACCAGGCTGCTTAAGGTGAAAAGCACGCAGCCAAGCAATGAGCACAAAGCGAACTATTCTTTCGCCTTTTACTAAAGAATACCGTGTGCGCGTTGTATAAATTGGCATACGCCTATTTTTGGAGAGCTTCTTCCTAAAAGGAAGAACTCCAACCAATTCCAAGTTTTAAGTATTTTCTGTTTGCATACATAACACAAAATCATTTTCATACCAAAAACTTTGATTTATAAAATATTGCTGTAAAACTTTTAAGTTAGAGTCGATAGTTTGTGCTTCTGAAAAACAAAGTTGCTAGACGGATGTTAGTGTAAATCGATATGTAATATAGCTCAAAAGTCAAAAACTTACACTAGTAGTCCAAATTTTGTAAATGTTGCAAATCGATGGTCCATCAATAGACAGATGATGTGTTGCACATGAAGGTACATTAAAGTAGTGAAAATTACCACAATATATTCTCATGTCAACGCACATTGCAAACATCTAATCATCACTTATTATGGCCTTACAAATTATAGATCATTGGTATGCAACATTGCCAAAATTTGGAGGAAAAAAAAAAAAAAAAAAAAAAAAAAAAAACGCATACTAGAACTTGGAATATTTTAAATTTATTCGAATTTGGGCTATAAACCGACATGGTGTTTTCCTTAAATATTTTTCCCCATTTGGCAGAATTGGTCCTCAATCTTTTACATTTGTCCATTTCAGATAAACTTAAAAAAGTTCTAATCGGACACTTCTCATGGGTTGCATAAATAGAAATCGTACATGATGCCATATTAAAGTGAAAGTGCAATTATAAACAATTTTAATTTCTCTCCTCCCACCTATGCGGGACAATACACCGCACAAATTTGTTAATAAAAACCATAACCTCTAACATCACTTAGAGTAATAACCGAGCAGAACATAAATCGTCACAATACCTTTTCCCTATAAAAATGCAATCCTTTCGATCGAATCTATCAAGATTGAAACCTTGTTTACATAATGATTCATTAGTTGCACCACTGTCTTTGGGGAGCCATCAAGAATGAAACCTTTTAGACCTTAAGGCTTACTCAAGGACGCATGATTGATAATAACCACAACAATGTCATGAAAAACAAGTTTTCCCTAACCAACAATTCAACCAAAATATTAACAAAGTACAATTCAGTTTGTATAAATATATGCACCCAAAAAACAATACATTTTTCATGGCTTCGTTGCTTCAACTACAAATGTCTTATACATATGCAATTTCACTACAAGTTATAGTTTTACATTTAAATATGTATAGAATTATAATCGTTTCATCGGGTGGGACTTGTTTGAAACGGCCCCCATTACCTCGCACAACCATAATGCATGCAATTGCACAGTTGCAAACTCACTTTTACCTCACAAAAATGTTGTTGAAACTGGAGATGGTGTTGGGATTATAAAATTTGATTTTTAGAGACTATAGAATATATATATATATATATATATATATATATATATATATATATATATATATATATATATATACTAGATTTCGAAGCCCGCCCGACTTATAATTTATTGTTTGTTATTCATTGTTAATTTAAAAGCTATATTTATAATTGTTTGTAAAAAGCTTAAAAATTATTTTGTTTTGATTTAATTGTGTTTTAAAATTTTGTTTTGTTAATATTTATAAAAAATATTATTTGTGGTGTGTATGTAAATTATAGAAACGTAATGATATAATTTTAGTTAGTGTATGTTTGTATTTTGTTTATTTATAATTGTTTTATAAAAAGTTAAAACTTTATTTATAATTGTTTGTAAAAAACTTAAAAATTATTTTTTTTTGATTTAATTGTGTTTTAAAAATTTATTTGTGGTGTGTATGTAAATTATAGAAAAGTAATGAAATAATTATAGTTAGTGTATGTTTGTATTTTTTTTATTTATAATTGTTTTAAAAAAGCTTAAAAATTGTTTTGTTTTGATTTAATTGTTTTTTAAAATTTTGTTTATTTAATATTTATAAAAATTGTTATTTGTGGTGTGTATTTAAATTTTAGAAATGTAATAAATAATTATAATTAGTGTATGTTTGTATTTTGTTTTATATGTAATTTTTTAGTAGTATAATTATTTGTTTGTTATTTATTGTTAATTTAAAAGCTTATTGACTACAATTTTGTACTAAAAATGTGGTTCCATGATTATTTTTGTGGGTCCTAATTATTTTTTATGGGTTCCTGAATTATTGTTAGTGTATTTTTAATGAAGGATTGTAGCTAATATATTCCATACTTATAATTGTTTTAAAAAAACTAAAAAATTATTTTGTTTTTATTTAATTGTTTTTTTAAATTTTGTTTTCTTAATATTTATAAAAAATGTTATTTGTGGTGTGTATGTAAATTATAGAAACGTAATGATATAATTATAGTTAGTGTATTTTTGTATTTTCTTGTATATGTAAATTTTTATCATGTAACATAAGCGTTTTATTTTAGTTATGTTGAATAACATTTAAAATAAAAAAAAGTTATAATTTATCATGTAAAAGTATTTTGTATGTTGTTGAAAAACGTATTGTTCGGAAACTTAAAAGGATATATTGAGATACGAATGACAAATACCTGTCGTTACAAAATACGACATGTAAAAGTATAACATAAACACATTCTTATAAAATTGACTTTTGTGGTATTTTACTAATGAGTAGATGGAATTTTATTAAATTTGTATGTTACCTATCATTTGGTAAGTTATAAAATACCTATCAATTTGAAAAGTTGTATTTGTTTTGTGTGTGTATGTTTTTAAATAAGTCTACATAATACACAAAAGAAAATATATTACTGCTATCAATGCATATCATCATTGCTAGAAGAAGTTGATATTAGTTTTACATAGATTAGGGTATGATTTTTTGTTATATATTGACTTTTGGGATCATTAGTATGTTTAGTCTTTCCAAGTCACCTACTCTTTCTTCTCGAATACACCATCAAACACCGGTTAGTTTGGGTTGATTTCTATCATATGTGTTCGTCGTTTTTATTTTTCTTTTCGTTGTTTTTTATTTTGTAGTTTTACTTGATCTATCAATCGTTGTATGATTATAGCATTGTTAGAAGGAACAATAAGATGATTTTTAATATGCGATATATATTCCGATCTTGAATGCATGCGTGGTTTAGCATAAAATTTAAAGGTGTTTGTTATCATATTCGTTGTTAGCCATGAAGAAACATTGTTTTTTGGTAATAATAGTGATTATCAATTTTTGAGTTATGATATTTGGTTTAAAGAAGATGTATATTGTAATTTGTAATATGACTGTTGAATTTTTTTTTTAGATTATGAGTTGTTTTTATCAACTTTGTGATTTTAGTATATGATTTTAGTTGAGGCTTTAGTTGTTTTTAATGAAGATCAGTTAGTTGCGAGATTTAATTTGTTATTAGTAACATCAGATGATTAAACATGTTGTATTAGTTAATGATTATGTTAATGATGGTAGATGTTTGATATGGTTAAAATCCAGTAAAAGTGAACGGTTATTGGTTGTTAGGTTTAGGTGATTAGTAGTTGTGTTTGTATGTTTGTAACATAAATTATTACGTAATATATTATTTTGAATTACAGGGAGATGTTTGTTAATAACATTGTTGTATTTGAAGGAAAATTGAAGCATGATTGTATTATAACATTGTAGTTTTTGAAAACTTACGTTTTTGTTCTAATAGACGTTTGTTTTCTGATTAAATAGAATGACGACTCAATTTATCGTTCCGGCAAACACACGTAACTTTAGAACACTACAGGTATTTTTTAGCCGTTGTTACTTATAGTATATATATGTTACTAAATTTTGCAATATGGATATAAAGAAAGTTGAAATTAATTGACGTAGTGTGTTCTTGAATGCAGATTTTACCAAGTGTCTTTACGTATGAGATGTACACAGGCAGTCGATGGCTTTATTTAATTCACAACAAATGTACAATGCACAAAGTGTTTATTAAGAAAGTTCCTGGTAACCTTTATGCACTGTTTTCGGACGAATGGAAGCAGTTTGTTGATGAGAGTCGTTACCGGAACGTGGCAATGCTACATTTCATACGTCAAGGAGAAGACATGTATTATGTAACTGCGTATGATAATGCAGGTGCTGAAGTTGGTGGATATAAGAATGCTGATGTTGGAACTCGTAAAAGGCGGTGTTTTGGTATGTTGGGAAGGCTTGACCAGTCAGATGTAAGTTATTTTGCCTTAATTTATTGACGGTCATAGTTTAATTGATATTGTATATGCTATGTTTATCACATATTTTCTTTGTTATGCAGCTGATTCCTCAGCAATTTATGCCTCAAATTAAGAGAGTAAGAGTTATGGTGAGTGGTCGGTTGGCTGCGACCGTCACACAGAATCGCATTGATCTTCCTGGTAACACACACGGATATGTTTTTAGTGGAGTTGGATGGGATTTGTTGGTTTTTTTAGAAGGATTGAAGGTTGGATCGCGTATGGTGTTCACTGAGATTGGAGAAGGAACGGTGTCTATGATTTCATTTGCTGACGATGGTTTAGGAATGCGTTTGGAGAACATACCACGTGTGATTTTGAATGACGAAAAACCGTTTAAAAAAAGCTGCATTGACAAAGGTATGTTTTTAGATTGTAATTCTCAATAACATGTGTTTTGATGTTATTTTGAGATTCATAATAATATAGTTGCATCTTTTAATATCATTGGAATGTACAAAATGTAGATCCTCGTATGAAACATAAATGTGACTGGTTTAATCACTCTGATCATGATGATGAAGTTGATTGCTTTTATCAAGATGTTGTGGCTTACGTAACTGGCAGAGGTCGGCTGGTAAGTGTTTGTTATATTTATTGCGAAAATGTTTTACGTATGCAACATACAGTTTTGTGTTACTTTTTGGATTGTGCATTTTCTTATGTTTTGTATTCCAAAATAATTTGTTGAATGCAGACTATACCATGGGATTTTGCTGGGCCTTATGAAATGTATAAGTACCACAATGCAGTGCTGATTCACGATGATGAAACTTTCTATGTGAATGTCGATTGGGAAAAACATAAAGATAGGCCTGACAGTAAAAATCATGTGACTATCAAGACTAATTGGAAGGATGTTGAGAAGAGGTGCGAGTGGGACAAAGACAAAACTGTGAGGTTCAAATTGATTAGGATGGTAAAGGATGAAAAGCAAACTGTGAATGTACGTATGCCGGTGATGATTCCGTTGTTTCATATGTGTTAGAAGAAGATGGTTTGGATGGTATAATATATTTTGGTACCGTATCAGACGAAACCTTTAGTATGTTGGATTTGAACATATTTTATGTTTTTGTTTATTTGCTGGTGTATGTTTAATTTCTGTTTGGTTTTGTATGGCATGATAGTTTTGTTGAACAATGCTACCTGATATGGTGGTTATAAGTTAACCTGTGTTATGTATGTCGTATTAAACTTTAAAGTATTGTTTTGAATTGCCACAGACATCAGTTTTATGTATTTGGATGTTCTGTATCTGAAGTTATTTGTCTGTGTTGGCAGGATTGAAATTGGTATAGATGGTGAAGCATGTATTGGTAACTTCACAACTGAGACACTGAAACATGAGTATATTGCATATTGAGATTTAGAGATTAATATATTAACATTGAGTAGTTAATGGATTGAAGTGAATGCAGGTTTTTCAGTTGGTGTGTCAAATATTTGTTTGACCCTATCATTACATTTGTTTAAATAATAAAGGTGTTTAGTTTGTATAATGAAATTTATTAGTTTTTGTGTAACTGTAAACCTGTTTTGGAGTTTTCCTTCTTGGTTTTTTTTTTTGCTTTGTGCAAAGCGTCGTTGAGATGAATGCGAAATTAAAATTTAACCCTTGTTTATGTAAAGTGATGGATTGTTAGCATGACGTTGTATATAATTTTGTTTATGTTAATGAATCGAATGTTTTTTGTGAAGGTTAGATAACGAAAATGTATTAATGTCATATAACGATGAACTTAAATTCTGAACAAAGCTTCTTTGTAGACAAAATTAGTAGTTGATTTTGCGTACTTCCCTTCTTCGTCACAGCATAAAATCTTCAATCCTTTTCTGCTTTTGACCCTTGAAACTGCTACGTACAGTTGTCCGTGTGAAAAAACTGGCCGTTGTAGAAACAATCCAACTTGTGTTAAAGTTTGTCCTTGACTTTTGTTTATGGTCATTGCAAAACACAATGCAACCGGAAATTGTCTACGATTGAATTTAAACGGGATTTTATTATCAGAAGGACTTAACACCATCCTTGGGATTGCGCAAATTGTACCCACATTACCACCTGATATAATTTTGGCTTCTATTATGTTTACTCCCATCCTCAGCACTTGAAGCCTTGTTCCGTTGCATAATCCCGCCATTTGATCTATGTTTCTCATACACATAACTGGAGCTCCTATTTTAAATGTTATGGAATGGTGTGGAAGGCCAGGAATGCGAATGCTATTTAGGAACTCAGTTGTGTAAAGTGATTCGTTAAAGTTCGCATCCATATCGATAATACCAACTGAGTCGTAGCTGTTGTACGTGTTAGATTCTCCTGGTAGTTTTTGTAGCATTCGATCGTTGATCATATCCACAAGCTCATGAGTCGGTGCTAGGATTGCTTTTTCTTGGAAGAATTTTGGTCTGTAGAGGTTTTGGACCAAATCTGGGTATGTTTCTTCGATGATTTGTGCGATATGGTCGTCTGAATCTGGTATCAACATATCATCCGGGAATTCAACCGTCGCTTCTCCGTCGTTCTTTCCACCGATTGTACCGTTTCCTATGCTTAATATCCAATCCGCAAAGTCTTGTATTTCTTTTCTCTCAGAGTTAGTTGATCCTGTTCCAAGCCTGATGTTTATAGTTAGCCGCATGACTTTGCAATGTTGCCACAGATATGAAGCGTTGATCGAAGCATGAACGACATCATATCGGCTGCCGTTTGTAACGACTGGCAATATTTGTCGGAAGTCTCCGCCAAAGAGAACCACTTTACCTCCAAATACTTGTTCGGATTGTTCGAATGTGGATGTCCGACATATGTCTCTTAGCGTCCTATCGAATGCCTCATAACAGTGTCTGTGTGTCATAGGAGCCTCATCCCATATTATCAGTTTACACATTCTTAGCAATTCAGCTAGGTCACTGTCCGCTGGAATATGACATACTGAATCTTCCACAACGTTTATAGGGATTGCGAATCGAGAATGTGCGGTCCTTCCGCCTTCTAACAAAAGTGATGCGATGCCACTTGATGCTACGTTAATGACTATTTCGCCTTTTGATCTTAATGCGGCGGATAATGTTTTGTATAGGTATGTTTTACCGGTCCCACCATATCCGTACACAAAGTACATTCCTCCTTTTTCATTGTTAACAGCGTCCATTACTGTTCGGTATATGTCTTTTTGTTCGTGTGTTAATGTCTTGAAAAGCGTTCCGTGCTGTATTCTCAATTCGTCTTTGTTGTATTTAAGCTCATCATACACCAATCTGTTGTAGTTGCCCATTGTTAACATCTCGTTAGGGTATGGCATGTTTGGTATATTTTTTAAGCTTTTGTTGTTACAAAGTAGCATGTGCTCAATATATGTTAGACATATATTCTTCCTCTCAATGTCTGTAAGCTCCAAGTCTGCAAATGGAAACAAATGGATAGGTTATGTAATTTTTTTTATAATTTTATTTTTGTATTAAATGTATTTCTGCATGTTACACAGTATATCAAGTTGCATTGAACTTAGAAGATAGGCAATCATTTCACCTATTTCTTTCTCCACATTATATTTACTTATAATTAAGACATTGTTTTTGTTTTATTTTTCTTATAAATTATTAATCTTCCACCTAACTTCTTCCTCCACCGATTCTCCGCCTATCAATCTAAGGTATTTTCGGTTTTTTTTTTCGTACGCCGTTAGTGTAAATTATTTTTCTGGGTTTATAGACTTGTACTGTTGTTGGTTTATAATTATGTTTTAATGTCGCCATTGAGTTGTTGTTTTATTTTTCCGGTTTGAATAGTGATTGTTAGTTAATATTTTTTTTTAAAAAAAATATAATAAGTGGGGTATTATGTTTACAAATTGTTTGTTATTTGATTTTTATGTTTGATTGTTGTTTGGTTTTATATTTAAAAAACGCCTAACTTTTGTAATGATTAAAACTGTAGATGTGTTTGCTGTTGATGTTTATGTTTTGGTTTTATTGGGTGGAAAGTGTTTTATATAATAATGTATTGAATACAAATTGGTTGTTTTGTTTTGATGTTGTTCTATGTGGTTTGTGTTTGTAATTTAATTGTTGTTTGTTGAAGTATTGTTTTAGTTGCTTCTGGTTTGTTATTTGGAAGTTTGAGGTTGTGTAGCTTTGTGTTTTTTACTTGTTTTGTGTACATGATGTGATTATTGTTTGTTAAACATACTTTAGAAGCTTAAGTAGTTTGTTGTTCTACATGTTTAATTTTTAGTTTGACTTGTTATTTGAGGTTTTTTTTTTTTTTTTTTTTTTTTTATGTAATATGGTATATGAAATGGAATAGTCATTTTGGTTTTATACTTTTGACAGAGTTGTCGTTAGGTAATTACGTTTATGAGGTATATGTTGTTGTCTTTAGATAATCATAATGGTGACAACACATTTTAATAAGTTATATGTTAAATGTTGTGTATAAAGTTGACGTTAAAAATGGTGTTAAATTGAAGATACGTTTTTTTTTTTTTTTTAATTTGATTGTTTATGATTATTTGTAAATATTTAGTTCTCGTAAACTCATATTTACGTCTTGTAATTTTGTGTGTATTGCGTTTTGTTATGTTTGTTTAACTTGTATTGTTTCAAATTGATAGGGAAATGGCTATTGAGTTTGTTACAATGTTGGATGTTTTTACTTTTCCTGATTGTCAGGTATTCATTGGTTTATTATGGTATGCTCTTTTATGTTTATTAATTTGATTAATATACGCTTTTTTTTTGTAGGTCCTTCCGTTTGTTTATAATTTGGAGGCTTATAATGGTAGTGACCACGTTTATATTGTCAGCTCTGATGGTTATCGTTTCAGAGTGATGTTGAAGAAACCACGTTATGGACAATGGTACTTGTGTGGGGAAAGATGGAGGGAGTATTGCAACCGATACCTTGATGAGGAGGTTCAAGTTTTACACTTTGTGGAGGAAGGAAACGATTGCTTTTACGTGACTGGCTACTATAGCAACGGCAAAGAAGCTTATGGTTATGAAGGGCCGTTTGCTTCGTTTAATAGGTTTAAGATGACTGTGATGCCGTATCCGGACGTGCTTCAGGTTCTGTAGTTTAATGCTATTTGTTTGTTTTTAATTTTTTAAAACATAATATTTTTGTATGTTGTTATGTGTTAAAATTGTAGGATTTAGATTAACGTTTGTTTTGTTGGTGGTTTTCAGACAATTCCGGCTGAGCTAATGTTTGGATTAGGAGAGGAAGATGAAATAAGAGTTTCTGTAAATGGTGTTTCTTTTGGGTGTAATGTGAGACGTGAAACCGTAACTAATGACTATCAGTTGGTTGCTGATTCATTTAACGCTATGATTGAAGCAATAGGACTTGAACCCGGAACATTATGTGTGCTGACCAAAAACAGGGGACGGAGATTCTGGTTTGATGCTTTCAGTGGCGATGGGAGTATTATTACTGACCCTGTTTTCAAAGGAGCAACAACGTTAAGAAGGCAGCAGCTTCAGTTGACGTTTGATGAAAGGCGTAAGTTGAGTTGGTTATATATTTTTATTCATATTGTTTTTACAGTTGTTTGCTTAATTCTTTTAGGATTTAGTGTTTATAAATTAGTTTTTTGTAGTTGATGATAGGATGAAACATGTTTGCTACTGGCCGTTCCACATGGATCATTTTGGAGAAGGTCACAGGAGCTTTTATAAGAGTTACGCGCATATTCAAGCTAAAAGCAGATTGGTATGTGTGGTGTTTACTTTTTGATAGAATGTGTATGTTTTAAAATATGTGGCATTCGTATTTGTTTTAACTGTAATTTTGTCCAGGCCATTCCTGCGTCATTCCAAGTGAACAACCCTATGCACATTTACAACAGAAGTTTGATCATACACCAAGAATACAGGGACGAATTCCGAGTACGTATGGAGTTTCACCCAGAAAATCCTACCAGGACTAACCATGTAAATGTGTTTGGGAGGTGGAAGCTGTTAGCGGAGTCATGTCGGTTCCCGTACTCAAAGTTGATCAGGTTTAAGTATGTTGGAAATGGTTATACGGTGGATGCTCCAGAAGGTGAAAACCCTGAATATCCGATATTCCATATCTGCTGAAAAACAGAGTATTTGTTGTTGCTGTTAAGGGTGGAAGATGCACATTGTGTTTTGCGTTTTGGTTGTTGGTTCAAAGATGATGTCGTATGGTTTAGTTGTTTAAGTGTGTGCAGTTTATTTCAGAAAGGTGTAGATATGTGTTTCAATATTTCCTTATGTATTTATGTTTAAATAGTGTGTTTGGATGTATGTTGCTGTTTCTTGGTTGCGTAATATGTAAGTATGGATGTTAATTAGGTAGACTATGTTTCTGGTTGTGTAAGATATTGTAATGTTATATAATTATGACGTGTTATTTTATTTTGTGTTTGTACCCTTTATTTTATGTTTTAAATGTATTTTACACATTATTATACCCTGGACGGTGTGTTTTTAAAATGATGAGAGCATCATATATTTCGTTGTATATTTGAATGTGTAATGACATTATATTTTTTTATTATTTTGTTTGGTTTGCATAGGTTTTATTGTATTTTTGTTATTCGAAAGTTGTTTGTTTATTGGTTGTTGTATTATGTATGTGTCACTTGAGTTGTGCATCGTTTTGTTTTGATGCGGCAGAGTTTGTTTTAGTGAATACCGTCTTCAGTTTTGGAGTTTCAGGTTTGTTTTCTTTCAGTGGTATATTTTAGTTTTTTGTGTCAGTATTGTGTATTTTTTAAATTCTATTTTTGACTTTTATTGTTTGCGTTCAGGGAATTGGAGCTAAAGGCCGTCTGTTTAGTTTGTTCTTCAGATGTCCGGGAAGTATTCTCTGGTGGATGTGGTTGCATTTTTGTGTAAGTTTTTTTATTTTTTTTTTAATATTTTTTTTTGAATTAGTAGTTTAGTGTTTGCTATATGGTTTATTTACATTTGTATATGTTATCCATTTATACATTTTGTCGGTAAAAGACATAAGTACCTTTTCAGTGATGTGGGTGGTGATTGTTAAGTTTAATATGTGTTTGTTTTGATTATTTGTAAGTAGAAGATACTTGTTGTAGACATACCTGGGTCATTTCTTTTTTTACGCTCGATATATATAACGTCTTCTGCCATTTTTTCCCATGTTTTTTCGTAAACAATCTCTGGCCTAGACATGCTGTCCGTCATAAGTAGCATCACATAAAAAGACCGCAAGTAGTTTCCTGTTCCCCAATTGCTGGCTTCCATCAAACCGTCTATATATTCTTTGTCATCTTCCAACAGACCGCGTGCTTGACAGGCCTCTTTATATGTTGGGTAAACCACACCATCGTACTCCTTAAAGTCCTTCCAATCTGTTGCTCCTCGAACCTTGTTTAGCAATACTCTTAAGTAGAACATTTCTCCGAAAGAAGGTGGCACATGATGTACGCGTCCAATACATGTGCCTTTTTGCCTTGGAAGCCAGATCCTTTCTTCTTGCTTCCATACATAATGTTCAGGAAACTCATGGTAAAGAAGTTTCTGAGCTTTTGTGTCGGTTTTGTTTCGTTCCATCCATGCAACAAACTTTGTTTCATTGACAGAAGCCTTTTCCAATGCAAAATCAATGCTTTCTGTTGCCTCAAATATAACAGATTGCTCTCCTTCTAAGTGAAACGGTAATCTTTCTACAGGTGGGAACCTGTAGTGTATGTCAAACCCATAGATCCTCCAAGCTGCTTCGCACGCCGACAGATATCTACAGTCGTAATAATCTTTGATTTCATCGACATCTTCATCTTCAAGTGCCATTGTGGCTCTGTCCGGTCCCTTGTTAATATATTTGAATAGATATTTTATGGAACCAACTTGGTTGCACCACTCTACGTTTATATGTGATTGAAAACGCCTCAGTAAGCCTGGATTGTACGGTACAACATATCCGTTATGCAAATCGATTCCGCTCTTTTTTATTGTTGTACTGTCATTTCTTCTTTTATAAATTGCATATCCAGACTCATCAATGAATGTTTTATCATTAAACTCCTTTGGGAATTTTTTGGTGCATTTGTTCTTTACCGTGCACGGACAGGTCGGTCTATCTGGACCACATGGACCGTGGATCATGTGTTCTGTAACAATTTTATAAAGTTCTGGATCTTCATTTTTGTCCGGAATTTCAGATGAAATAAACCGATCTATTTGTGCTGGATATTTTATTTTGTATTCTTCTTCCAGAAATAGCAAGATGTGAGCATGAGGGAGTCCTCTCTTTTGAAATTCAATGGTGTACACAGCTGCGTGAATAACAGAATGTCAGTGATTGTTTTGAAATTGACTGTTGAAGAAAGCTGATAATGTAGCATTAATTACATTTTTGTTTTTAACATAAAATTTTTAAATATAAAAACCTGCTTTCAGCCGACCGAAGTAATGTTTGTCTTTGAATTGTCTCATCATGGTGTCTAGCTTTTGCTTAAAAACACGTGTTATCACATCCGGTCTGTCTTCTGATTTCAATCCTTTTTCAGCAAGAAAGCGCTCAATCTCTGGCCAATTTGGGTTGCATGTGAATGTTATGAACAAATCCGGATATCCATAAACCTTGCAAATTGTCATTGCGTCTAGGAAATTCTGCATCATATATCTTGGGCTTCCTGTGAAAGATGATGGCAACACAACTTTTTTCCCCCTCAACTTAACTCCAGAGTTCTCATCTTCGGATAATTTTGCTAATTTGGAGTATGTTTCGCACCTTAGATCTTTTTGCTGGTTTTTGATGTATGACATCCTTTCAGATTCGACCATCGTGTAAGCGTCTACTATAAACTGTTGACATAGCCTCCGTGCATTCAAAACCATTGAGAAAGTACCTGGTCTTTCTTGCAATCGGTATGCAAAATATTCCTTCATTGTAACTCTTGTTTTTTTATTTGTTGGTGTTCTGTCAGTGATACCAAAGTGGTAAATATCTGTTCGATAACCATCTTCAGCGTACGGAAACAACAATGGGTATTGCAGTGCAAGATATGATGGATGTAGCTCACTTATTCGTTTTAGTCCACCTTCTTTCATGTGCAAGATGATGTCTCTTTGATTTGTTGAAGAGTCAAAGTCTCCTACAATTAGTTCCGCCACCTCCGTAGATGTTGGAAGGTTGTAATTTCTTCCGTCACGCTCTCTAGTGCCAATAAGTCGTAATTTGAAGTTATTTTTTTCATTTGCTTTTTGAAAACGTTCTCCAGCCATGCGGAAATTACGGACTAATGGGTTAATTCCATCTAGCATGTCTCGTAAATCAACTGTTAGTTGGTGGTCGAGCATATGGTTGGTGGAGTTGTTTTCTTCGTATTTGCTGTAATGCACATTTAAATTAACCATTATATAATAACATTTTATTTTATCGTTAAATTAATTTTTTTTATAAATATGTATCAAATAATTGTATACAAAAACATGTTAACTGATTCCTACATACCTGACACCGTTAATTCTATTTTGTATCTCATTTTCTGGATCATAAATATATTGTTGGGCAAACGTTGGCGGCTTTCCTTGCTTAGGTAACAAAGTACCTATTTGATGGTAATTTTGCCCTTGTATCCTATAGCAATATGGTCCTCGACCATCAGTGACTGACATGTCTTGTTTGGCGCCCATTGAGGTGAATGAGAACATTGCGTTATACCGCCGAATATTCTCAATGAATGTTGCGCTTTTTGGATGGTCACCGTTAAGAAGATCCATCAACAGTTTTGGTGGTGTCTGGACTTCCTCTCCTAATGTTATTTTTCCTCTGCTACAACACATCGAATAGGAATCAGATGTTGAATGTGTGTTGCCAATCATACACTCAGCATGCCATAATAGTGCGCTACATGATGCACATCGGAAAGTTGCATCTCCGTGATCTATGTAATCTGAAAATAAGAGATATTTTAAAAAAATTTATTAGTATTGTATATGTTTAAAGAATGTTAGTATGTTTGTTGAAATTAAAAATAGAGTGTTAGTACCGTTTGAAATTCCAGCGAATGAATCTCTCTGTATGTCACGTTCAGTATTTTTGTTACTGTCACCCAACACTTGTTGATGAGATGTTTTCTGTCTTACAACTTTTGTTTTGTCTTTTAATCTTTGTGACTTGCGCTTTGACGAATATCTTACCGGTTGATCATCTTCTGCATACGTTGATGTTTGAATTGTTGCTGCGGATTGAATTTTTTTTAAATTTATGTTTTTTGTTTAAAATTTTTATAATTCTTGCGGAAACTATTACATAATATTCACCTGAGTGGGTTTTGTTTTTTGGTGGCCGTCCCCTTGGTCGACGTGTTGTACTCACTTCTTCGTTTGTTGTACCTGAATTTGTTGATGAATATTATTAACAATATACAATATTGTTTAACTTTTTGGATGCCTATAAAAAATGAAATTTACTTACATGCTTTTGTTTTTTTCGTTGGAGGGTTGTCAATATTAAAAGGAAGTATTTCATCGTTGTTACCTGACATAAGTACAATGAATTAATTTTTGAACATATATTTTTTGTGTAAATACATGGAATAATGAAATTGTGAATTTATTTATGTGTGTTTACTTACTTGAAGGAACAGAGTACGATGTCTGTTTGTTAAGCTTTCTCCCAGGTCTTTGAATTCGCAGATCATTATTGTCAACTGTTATATTTGAGCATTTAGTTCCTGTAATTTGTGCATTTTTGTAAACACACATATTTATTTTGCAATATCAGTGTACCTGGTTGGTTTGGATAAAATGATGGTTGTGGCGTTGAAACTGGTCCGTTTGTTGTACGTTTAAATTTGAGTAATTGTTCCTCAGATTCACTTTCAGGTAACGATGATGAAGTAGAAGATGATGTATGTTTCTTTGTCTTTCTACCTCGTCTTTTAATTGTTATAGCATTTGGATTCTGAGAGGCACTTTCAGGTAACGATAATGAAGTAGAAGATGGTGCATCTTTGTTAGACTTTCTACCTGGTCTTTGAATTGTTATATCATTACTGTGTCCTGTTATATGTTTAAAATTAGATGCCCTGTTTTTTGCAGTTACGTAAGTGGATATATTTAGTTTGTAGTATAACCGTACCTTGTCTGTTTGGATTTTCAGAGACACTTGCAGGTATCGATGATGAAGTAGAAGATGATATATGTTTGTTTGTCTTTCTACCTGGTGTTTGAATTCTTATATCATTACTGCGTCCTGTTATATGTTTAAAATTAGTTGAGGTGTTTTGTGGACTTATGCAAGTGGATATTTTTAATATACAATATAAGCGTACCTTCTTTGTTTGGATTAACTGAGACAGTTGCCGCTAACGAAGATGAAGTAAAAGATTATGTATGTTTGGTTGACTTTCTACCTGGTCTTTGAATTGTTATATCATTACTGCGTCCTGTTATATGTTTTAAATTAGTTGCTCTGTTTTATGCAGTTACATAAGAGGATGTATTTGGTTTACAATACACGCGTACCTTGTTTGGTTTGATTCTGTGGAGACATTGTTGTTGATTGTGTTGCGGTAGATGTTTGTTTTCTTTCTGTTGGTTGATGCTCAGAGACATTTGTGGCTTCAGATAAACAATAACAATATGAGGTATGTTTGTTAGTCTTTGTACATGATCTTCGAATTTTTTGATAATTAAACACAAATGTTATAAGTAAACAATTACTTATTGTGTTTTTGACAGTTACCAAAACTTATTTATTTATTTTTTTCTTAAATATCAGTGTACCTGGTTCTTGTGGATACGGTTGACGCCATCGTTGCGGTTTTGGTGATATCGCTGTATCTTTTGTTATTGCTACTTGTTCCAGAGACATACCTGCAGGTTCATATTCCTCCATTCTTTTAGTTTTAAATGTAGCTCATATGCTGTAGAGAATTTTATTTGTGTGGCTGTTTATATTTAATGGATAAGTGATATTAATTTTGTATGATAATCTTATGTTAAATTTGTTTTTTTTAAAAAATCTGAATAATATAAGAATATAAAGTAACAAAATAATTACTTATAATAGATAATTATAATATTCAATCTATTCATTATCAAAATTGGATATATAATAATTATTCCTACTTTATATGAGTAAATAAAAAATTTGAATTAGCGTTTGTCATGGGAAAAACCAACAACATAAATTTCTTCTTGTGTAGGTTTTGAAATAAGTAAAAACATTAAACACATTGTGTTTTAGAATATCAATTTTATTAACAAAGCTACTTAATCAAAAGTAATATCGTATAATATAGCGGTTTTTAAATTCCTTTTTGTTTCTGTGTTACTTTCAGAAATTTTTAAATCCTTTATTCAGAAACAAAAGTATTATACGTTTGCAAATAATTCGTTCAATGCAGCCTTACTGAAATAAAATGTAGTGAATATTTTTGTTGGTATTCGTTATTAAAAAAACAACAAAAACACATACATTTGCAGAATGGTATTTAGAATTTAAACTATGTAATTCTTCATAATATAAAGAATGTAAAACATGATTAGAAAAGTGAATTTCTATTATTAAACAAACATTATTTCTGTCAGTTGATCCTTTTATCAAAAGATTCAACTTTAATTATTCTAAAACAAAAATCCTAAAGGAAAAAAAAACTTGTAGAATGTTGGTATGTAATCTTAAAAATCGTCATCGTTGTTGGAGTCATCAGTTGTTTCATAATCCATAATTGCGTCGTTTATGAAGCTGTCATCATAGTCTCTACTGGATGCTGATGATTTAGTGTATGCATCCGAATCAACTTCCCAAGCTTCATCATCGAAATAGCTTTTATAGGCATGTTCACCATTAACCATTCCATCAACATCAACCATATCACCCCACAGGTCTTTGTTAATGTTTTCATCACATTCAAGGGATTCATTGTTGCGTTCATCTATCGCTGTGTATTTTGAGTCACCTGTAAATTAAACATATCATAAAACATCAGCATGATTATACGTTATATAGTTTCTGTTTAAGTTACAATTGTTCATTAGTTATTCAATTAAATGAAACCTGTCAAAGAATCTTCTTTGATATCTTCATCTAGGATAGTATATTTGGGTTTGTTGTTATCTAAATCATAGAAAGGCTCATCAAGATCATTGATGTTAACCCAAACACCATCTTCTTTATCGCTTTTGTTGGTAACGTATTCGTCATCTGTGTCTTCATCACATAGCATATACTTGCGGTTGTTCTGAACATTATAGCCTTCACTTCTTTTTGTACGCTTAAACTTGATTGGTTTTTCATCATCAGATTCCTAGTTTAAAAAAAAAATTCATACATGATTATTGATCAAATATATGTCTTTTGTATCTTAAAAAACTTAAATATGTTTGTGAAAAAAATACCATTGTGTCAGCAAATTTTGTAGTGAAAAAAAAGTTGTTTGTTTTTTTATGTTTGTTGATGTCATTATCAGCAAATTTCATGGCATTATTAACCTTGCTGCCATTATTCTGATTGCTGGTTTTTCTTGGTCTTTTTCCTAACGCTGGAGTAGGCTGCAAACATGTCGCAAATTAAAGTTATGTGTAATTAAAAAATTTGTTGAATAACTTACAGAGCATACTCTTTCTACATCTTCATCATCTGATAAAACAATTGTGTTTCTGTCCAGATTGGATAAATCAATAGCTGCAGGCTGCAATTGTTTAAAATTTTATCAGTATTATAAAATACCATTGTGTCAGCAAATTTTGTTGTGCTAAAAAAGTTTTTTTTTTTTTTTTATGTGTGTTGATGTCATTATCAGCAAATTTCATGGCATTATTAACCTTGTTGCCATTATTCTGATTGCTTCTTTTTCTTGGTCTTTTTTCTAACGCTAGAGAAGGTTGCAAACATGTCGCAAATTAAAGTTTTGTGTAATTATAAAATTTGGTGAATAACTTACAGAGCATACTCTTTCTACATCTTCATCATCTGATAAAACAATTGTGTTTCTGTCCAGCTTGGATAAATCAGTAGCTGCAGGCTGCAATTGTTTAAAATTTTTTCAGTATGTTGCAAACATGTCGCAAATTAAAGTTTTGTGTAATTATAAAATTTGGTGAATAACTTACAGAGCATACTCTTTCTACATCTTCATCATCTGATAAAACAATTGTGTTTCTGTCCAGCTTGGATAAATCAGTAGCTGCAGGCTGCAATTGTTTAAAATTTTTTCAGTATTATTGTTTAAGGTATTCCGAAAGATACATTTAAAATTTGTTAATCATACTTCATCATCATCTGATATAAGTATTACAGAGTTATCGTTGTCTTGAACATGGAAACAGGTAACCTCTACCTGTGATATTTTAAAAGATACGTCAATTTTGTTTTCATTATTATGTTTTAAAAGATACAACTTTAAATTATAAACGTTACCTCCTCATCATCTGAGATGACAATATGTGAGATGTTCTGGTTGTTATTGTGGGAAGATGTTGCAGGGTTATGTGTTGAATTTCCACTTGCCATTGTATGTTTTTCCAGAGCTCAGCTATTCAATATTTAGGTTTTCAAGTGTAATTTTAGGCTTTATTTATAGGCTGTTAAGATAAACTATACTTAGTAACCAATTTGTTTCCTAATATAGTTGCTGTAAAATTAAAGATTATCTTAATATTCTGTGTATATATTAGGTATGAAGATAAACATTATATACATATATAAACAAATATATATTTTTTTTTGTATATTATTTTCGTTTTTATTAATATTATTTAAATATATATATAATATTTTTTTTATTCTATACTTATTTGCAACAGTTATATCTGTAGTGTTTTGATTCAAATTTGACATTTGTCGTTGCACGCTTTGCTTAGTCAGATTACATTGTTTTTTGTAAGTGCAAGTGCTGTTGATAATGGAAAACTTTGTTTCATTTGTTTTATCTATAAATTAATGCTTTAGTATTTGTGAATGTATGTGTCTTTTATTTGTTCCTAACAGAATTTTAAATCATGGCAGAGTTTCAGTGCCTTGCTGAACTTGGATTGGCATGTCATAGCCAGGTTTTGCAAGATCAAATTGTTTGGTTCTTTCAAATGGAGGTTCTAGTTGTACGTGAATGGGAAAGCATGTTGCGTGGTGGTTCTTTAGAAATTGAAACGCGTGTTGCATATTTACAAAACCTGAGCCAAGAGGTTTTGCAGCAATGTGATAGTTTGGTTGTTCCTGATTCAGTAAGATTTTTGAGAAATGTTTATAATCACTTACGTTGTAATCAATCTGCATTACAGTGTTTGTTATGTGAACCCCATGTTGCACTACGTGATATTGTTGGGTATATCAACAATATTCGCTCTTTCTAATTTTTCTTTATGTGTATTCTTTGGATGTCGTAATTATTGTATTTGTTGTTCAATTGAATGTTGTTATTGTTATTCTCCTTGTTATATGTCGCAACTCTGTTGTATTTTTATCCCTTTAATAAAACTTACTTTTTGTTGTTGTTATCATTTGTGTATACAATCATCAACAATGACCATACATGTAACATCATCATAATCATGTAATATGTGTAATAGTTAAAATTTTTTACACCAAAATAATTTTGCAACAATTAGGAAAAACAAACTTACCGAAACGTTGATAAATTAAGGGTTCAACCCAACATATTGACGTTGGGTTTTTTCCCGTTTACTAATGCAACATTTACTAACGTAATTTTTATTTTTTGCTTTAAGCTTATTGCAACAATTAGGAAAAACGGTCTTACCGAAACGTTGATAAATTAAGGGTTCAACCCAACATATTGACGTTGGGTTTTTTCATGTTTACTAATGTAACATTTAATAACGTAAATGTTTTAAAAGTAATTTTCATACTTATGACCGATATTTTAATCAACTTTAATGTTTTTATCCACACGGTTTTTAATTTTAAATTTCATAACTATGACCGATATTTTAATAAAATTGCATTTTATTTGCATATATTGTGTTTGATTTGCTATAAATTTTTATTTTTAATCATATGACAAAGTAGTTTTCCAATATAATGTAAAGTCAATTGCAATTTAAGAAACATATATGTTTGGTATAATATGTGAACTTTTTAAATTATTTTGTATTTGTTAATAAAATATTAAAAACCTACCATTAAATTATATTTATGATACATATACCTAAATAAACAAATGTTTCCTACAAATTTAAAAAACAAATATGCTTTCTACAAATACACTATATACACACATATATGCTTTTATTTTATTTATGTTTCCTACAATATATATATATTTTTTAATGTATTTTTAAATTACAAAAAACTATACTTTGTTAGGTATAAAAAATTATTTATCATATTTTATTCAATATTTTTCAACTACTTAAAACACAATAAAAACCACATACATAAACATAAACACACTTTGATTCAGATAGTCCGGATTAACAATTTCAATCATGAATGATGAAAGGTAAATTTTACAACAAATGAATATTTTAGATTGCATTACATTGTTAGTGTGTATGTTATATGAAGTTGTAGATGTTGATTGTTATTTAAAACTTATACAAATTTAAATAAATTAGTTTTTAAGTAGAGAATCAAAGATAAAAAGTTGATTTTGATCTTTATATACGCATATGTTTATAGTTAGGAAGTTGCATGTTGCTTAATAGTTGGTTTAATAAAACGCCCAAATATAATTTAGGTTTTTTGTAGTTGATCTGTAAAATGAAGAAGGTATGCCAAATCTTCTATTTTGTTTTTATTATCTTTATAGGATTAGCATAAAAAAGTATTTGTTGAAGGCGAAGCATGACTTTCGTCTAATGTACTCTGCATATTTTTATTTATTAATTGTAATTTATTCACTTTCTTGCATTCTTGGCCAAAAATGCTTCATCATGGTTGTCTGAGCTCCACAGCCGTGGTATGACCTTTCCTAAATTATGCACATTGTAGAAGAAAATGATGACTAACAGTCTTTCAAATGACCTTACCTAGCTTGATGTTGTTCACGTACCAACAAAACTGGCATTCCGAGTATACTTCTGAGTTATTCATCTCAACTTAGCTAATCAAAGATAAAAAGTCTATTTTGATCTTTATATACGCATATGTTTATTCACTTTCTTGCATTCTTGGACAAAAATGCTTCATCATGGTTGTCTGAGCTCCACAGCCGTGGTATGACCTTTCCTAAATTATGCACATTGTAGAAGAAAATGATGGCTAACTGTCTTTCAAAAGACCTTACCTAGCTTGATGTTCTTCACGTTCCTACAAAACTGGCATTCCGAGTATACTTCTGAGTGATTCATCTCAACTTAGCTAATCAAAGATAAAAAGTTGATTTTCATCTTTATATACGCATATGTTTATAGTTAGGAAGTTGCATGTTGCTTAATAGTTGGTTTAATAAAATGCCCAAATATAATTTAGGGTTAAGAATATGTTATTTACTGAATCAAGATGTTAATATCTTTTTAAAATACAGTAATTTCTGATTGTATAATGAATAATATAGCCAACTTTCTTACTTCATACTTACCTATAATTATATGTAGGATAATGGCTATGGAATTTATTGTTCGTATTAATCGGCAAGGATTTCCTGCAAAACAGGTTCTTATCTAAAATAATTCATGATATAAGTAAAATTTAATGTGTCTGTTTAACCCTTTAAAAACATGTTTTATGTTTGTTTACAGTATCTTCCAGATGTGTTTAGTGAAAAATGTTACACTGGTAACAATCATGTTTACTTGACAAGTAGAGAGAGAATCAGGGTTAAAGTTGAAATAATCAAAGTTCGTGGTAACAAATACGAATTGACCGGATATAGATGGTCCCAGTTCTGTTTTGCATTCATACCAACTGATGCTGAGACATTACACTTTGTGCAAGAAGGGGACGATTCGTATTATGTGAGCAGCTACGATGCAAATGGATATGAAACAGGTGGTTATGAAACAATAGTTGGACGGCCTAGCAGGTATTTGAGTAGGATTGTCCCTCAACATAACATGGTTCAGGTATCTTTATCCTTCCTACGTACATTTTGTTTTCCAAATTTGTATAATTAAACAGAATTATTCAATTTATACAAAACTACAGATACTTCCAGTTGATTTCCTACCGGGTTTAAAGAAAAAGGACGACATCAAAATTATTGTTAACAAATGTAACTACAATGTTGTTGTGAGACGTCAAAAAGATAAGCAAAACAAAGGTTGTTATCAATATATTATGTCTGATGTTGGTTGGAAAAGTATTGTTGAAAGATTCAATCTTAGAGTAGGCGATTATGTAGTGTTCATGAGGGAGAGGAACAACTACTTACGTTTACAGGCCTTTAATATGTTTGGTCGTCCAATAACTGATTGTCATTTTCTTGGAGCAACAAAACTAAGAAAACACCAACCAAACCTTGATTTTTGGGAACATGGTATGACATGTTAAACCTTCTAATACTTAAAAGACTAAATGTAATGATATATCATATATGTTTAAATTTGTTTATTGTTGTGTGTCATTACAGCTGATGATAGAATGAGGCATCAATGTTTTTGGGATAAACACATGGACCACTTTGGTGAAAAAACACATTCTTTTTATGTGGCTTATGAAGATACCATAGACAGACAACGACTTGTAAGTACTTATACCTGATTTTTAATTTATTATGATGTCAAACTTAATAACATATTATTCTAATTTTTACACTTAATTACAGTGCATACCAGCTGATTTCCTTGAGAAACATCCAATGCATACTTATAAAAAGTGTTTCATAAGACACAAAGACATAGTTTATAAGATGCGTATAAAAATGGTACTTCACTTAGAAAATCCTGACCGAACAAACCATGTAAACATCTTTGGGGAATGGAAGAAGTTTGCTCAAGTTTGCAAATTCAAGAAGCACAAAATGCTAAGGTTCAAGTACATGTTAAATCTGGAGGAGTTGAATGATCCTGACACAGGTGTGTTCCCTGTGTTTCATGTATGTTAGAAAACAATTTGCAGGAATACTTTGGTTATCTTTTGGGCAAAACAAATGCTTTTACTCTTTTGTAATTTGGTACATTCAAGCAAGTGTTTAATCTTCTACTTTGGTCATATGTATTCTTAAGTAAGATTATGGTTTCAGTTGTAAAATATTATATGTAAGATGATATATATTTTATGTAGCAACCATCAAATTTTGCCATGATTTGTTTTTACGCTCGACCTTTATTTAAACGGTTAACCATTTTCTGATTTTAAAATAATCTTTGATAATTTTAGTAGTCAAATATGATACGCATGCACAGTTTAAGAATTATTTTGTTAATTGATGATACGTGTTCATGTTAAGTCCAATCAGTAAACCATCCACACATTGTCCGAATAAAAGACAGGTGACCCAACTATATCATTGCTTTTCTCCATTACATATGTATCAACAAAATTATTAAACAGTAAACAAACACAGCTTTTCCAACTAAAACACAACTGAGTCAGCCATGTCATTGCTTTTATACACCATATTAAAAAACACACATCTGCAAAATTGCTGGACCACAAACGACCGTAAATTTTATTCATATTCGACATAAGTTACAAACATACCACCAAAGATTAACAACACCCTCTTAATGTAGGACATAACACCATCCCATTAAACATACAGGCGATGAAACAAACCATCAAAGACACACATAGGATGCTTTCCTAATCATACAATTCCATTGTAAACACATGACGTCTTTTCTCAATGCGCAATTCCCTGGACAGATCAAGAACCTGAATCAGTGCAGCAAGAATCTGATGGTCCCTGTCCTGCGTCTCCTCCAGACATTCAACAACGTCACTCGATGCATCATTGTGGCCACTCAACCAGCGTCCCTCCTGCAACAACTCAATCCTCTTCTCAAGTCGACGGCAAACATCATCGCATTTCTCACCAAGCATCATGATGAACCCCTCATTTTAACCTTGATCCTGTAAAAACAAAAACTTAAAAGCATTGTGGACTTCATTGGACCCACATAATTGCAAGGTTGCATATATATTAAAAATTTATAAGAACCATAAACATATTAAAAAATACTTAATACTTGTCAAATAATAAATTAAAACAAACTCAAATATGTAAACTAAAAACCAAATTCAAAATTATCCAATAATAACCTAAATAATAATATGTTTGCAAAAAACAAAAACTAAAACAATAGATTGTTTATCAATAACAATAAAATAGATAGGATAAATAAGATGCATTGCATGCTCTATGCATCATTGTCTTCTATATCATATGTTTGCATCTTTTTCTTTACTTGAACATCTTCCTCATCAACACAATCATTGTCTGTTAACTCTTCTATTCTACGATTTCTTTTTTTCAAAACATCAACTGGATCAATCATACTAACAACAACTTCTTCACCTACAACACTGCTTGCATTCTTTGCAGATTTAGGAGTGTTTATTTCAACATTCTGCAATGTACAACAATTACTAAGTCAGTTTGAATTTTTTGCTATGAAAAAAACAATTGAAAACTGTATTTAATTAATAATGTATACTACCTCCTCAATATCAGTTGTTGATTTTGTATTCAAATTCTCAACATTTTTTAAATGATTTTCTGAATTCTTTCCAATGCCTTCTAAATCACTTAAATCATATGAACCATCTTCAATATCAACATGAGGAGTATCCAAATCTTCTTCACCAATAAAAGATTCTTCAATATCATGTTCATTATCATCTGAGACATTGTCAGAATTCAAACAATAATCTTCTTTATCAGAATCAGCTTCATCATTGTCAGAATCGTCTTGACCATTGACAAACTCATCTACATTATCATCTAAATCACCATCATTATTGTGTAACACATCATTTGCATTGTCTGAAAATTCTTTCATATTGTATTCCTCATCTTCTACATCCTGTCATGTGTTACAATTCCAATTTATATTTAAAACTATTATATACAATTTAACTTTATAATAAAGACTGGAAAATCACCAACTAATTTAAAATGCTAATATACATACCTCTTCATCTAGGAAACCGTTTTTGAAATACATGATCGTATCAACATCATCAGTCACCTTTTCAGTTCGATAGATATGACTGTTGTTGCTGTGGTTAAATTCAGAATACTTTATTTTAAATAGATATTGTTTGCCAATAATCTGGTTAATTTCATATGGGAAGTATTCTTCAGAGTCCATTCCATGCTTGTCCATAATTTGCCACGCAGACAAATTAATCATCTTGTGTACATTGTTATCAAATAAAACAACCTGTGCAGTTCCACTATCATCAACAATACGCACAATGATCTTGAACCTAAAACAAACAAATCATAATGTTTTAGTATTTCAATAATTAATCATAATAATTTTATATATTCAAATAATAATTAAAACACATTGTTATTAATACCTCGATGCAACAGCATAGGTTTCACCGTGTTTCTTACAGAACCACAATTGCTTCTTGTTTCGATTATTCATTCCACCTTTTGAAGAAACTGCTGTTACTCTTGTGTTACATTCTTTACACGCTGTATACGTCCAACCATTTTCATATTGGATGCTATGCACAGTAGCAAAAACAACACAACATGTATCCTGCATTTTCAATAGTTTTATTTATCATAAGCAAATACTATATTATGACAGATGTTTTATGCTTTTTCATAATTAAATAAATGACATAAAATACTATTGTCTTACCGGTTCAATACTTCGGATCATACCAACAAAACTCTTTAAACAACCATGCATAAATTCTGATGGTGTAACAACAACTTTCTCTTGATTGTGCAACTGGATCTTGAATTCATTTGCATTATATCCTTCTTGTGATTCGTACCTTTTATGTTTCAAAAATATATTACATACACACTTAAAGATAAATTCATATTTATATGACAACATAAAAAGTATAGTTATTGTCAAAACCTTTTCCGGAATAACAATAACGGCGGAATCTTCCTGTTAATAAAAATCCTACTTCCAAATAACGCATTATGCACAGCTGGTTTATCTGATTTTGTACAAACAACACAAAAACAAATAAACAAACACAAAAAATATTATATTAACAAAAAGCATACTATTTTACTGTCTTGTTAAATATTTATAAATAAATTCAAAAAAACTTACTGTCCCAATATTTGACCTTCCCAAGCATCAAAAGAATGTCTATATGACCAATTTCTTCCAATCTGTTTTCATAATCATTCCACATTAACGCCCAATTATCCCAAAAAGTGCACTCAAGCCTGTAGGATCTGCATAATATGATATAAATAAATACATTTACATTGTAAAATTGTATACAATATAACTATCATATTAAAGTTTTCATTTACTCAGCATCTTCAATAACAATCGTTCTGCGGATTTTTTGACTACCATGGTTGTTCACACCTACGATTTTGCCAATAGCAACCACTGTTCCAATCACATCTGTTCAATAACAAAGGTTAATGTTTTTGTATTTACAATACTAAATACAAATATCTATTATAAGTAGGTGTCAATGAAATACATACCAACACAATCATGATCATGATACTCATTCACAGGGTCTAATATCCGGGAAAATGGCTCATATATAAAACCAATGACATTATCATTTATTTGCTCAACACGTGTAACGTTAGTCCCTTTGAAAAAAGATATTTTCCATCTGTTTGGTAACAATGGTAACCTTCCACCATTTTCCGCAACACCAAAGTTAGATAATATATAGCATTGCCCTTCTTGAAGCAAAGGTTCAAATTTAAACATTAACTCCTTTTTGATGTAAATCTGGATTCGGTTGTCCTGGATATACATTGTTAAAAATTAGTCGTCATTTATATTAATTTAATTAAATATACAAATAACCAAAAATAAAAGACTTACCTCTACATCTTTGAAAACACAGTCCAAACTATATGGATCATGTTCTTCATTTAATTTGTGAGAATGCCAAATAGAAATACATCTTCCTTTGATTGCCATATTTGTAGCCATAGGATTAACGTTTCTTATCGGAGTTATGATTCGATCCTTCAGTCTTTCATCTATATATTTCTAAAGATTAAAAATATAGCAAACAAAATTTAAACAACAATTTAAATTATACTAAAATATAAGAATATACCTGATGAACCACTTCCAATTGAGGAAGTATGCATTCCATTACCCTTTTTAGAATAAGATTTACCTGTTTTGAAACAATAATATCATAAACACTTCTTTACTACCTGTAGCTTATAAATCCTTTAAAGTCTGATTCATTTATTTATTCTTGTTAAAATAATCATTACTTGTTCGTATAAACTAAAATATAACGATATACCTGCTGAAGAACTTCCATTGGAGAAACTATGCATTCCATTGCTTTTTTTAGAATGAGATTTACCTGTTGCAAAACATTGTTATATATAAAATGCAATTACAAAATAACTTATATTTCAAAAACAGTAAAACACAAACCATAAGACGAATTTCCAAACGACGTAGAATGTACACTATAATCTTCTTTTGTTTGATGTCTGCCTGACAAACTATTATTGAACCCAGACTTAGGTGTCTCTGAGTAGACTTCTTGATAACCAAATTTGGAATTTCTTGACTTCAAATAAGCAGCACTTCTAGGATCTTTTTGCTGATTCCTAATGTATTCCATCCTTTTAAAGTTCACAGTATTGTAATCAACTGACCCTTTTTTACCAACTGATACATATATACAATATATAAGTACCAACTCATTCATAATATAGTATATGTTTCTATTTAAAAAAATATTGTACCTTTTTCTGATCTTACACAATCAACAATGTTAGATATATCCTTATTAGCAGGTGTGTCACTTTCTGAGATATCATAAGATGTCTGAGACTTTAAACATGGTAGTTGCTTTCCAAAATTTTTCCCAATTGCAGGTTTAACTAAGACAAATAACTCAAAATCAAACACTTATATTATCAAATTTTAAAAACAATGCACAATATAAAAACTCAAATCAGGTTTACCCTTTGATGCCATTGAAACAGTTTGCACATGAGTTCCAGATCTTTTTCCGGGTGTGTCACTTTCAAATAACGACATATCACAAACACTCTTATCACCTAATGGTGCAGCAACTGTTCAACAAACGTACCAAAATTTCAACAAAGGTACGAAAATTGTGTTTGGTTTTCAATTCAATTGTAAGAACAACAAAAATATATACACTATAAAACATTAATATTAACTACCTGTAGAAGGATCTCTAATTGTGCTTGTCTCATTTGTATCGTTAATCTTATCTGTGTTATTTCAGAATAAAAGGTTATAAACATGTATGCAAAAACATCAAACACATAAAGGTGCAACACTAATAAAACCCTATAAACATGTATGCAGATAAACACAAAAGCTTCAATTATACCTAACTATATAAACCTTATAAACATGTATGCACTATGTAAACATGGATAATGAAAAAACATCAACTTCTTTAATACCTGCAGCTTATGGAGCAACATTAATGTATGCAGATAAACACAAAAGCTTCAATTATACCTAACTATGTAAACCTTATAAACATGTATGCACTAAGTAAACATGGATAATGCAAAAACATCAAACATAATAACTTCTTTAATACCTGCAGCTTGTGGAGCAACATTACTGTTTTTACTTCCTGTTTTCTTGTTAAGATCCAAACAATTTGTTCCTGTAAATTCATTAATTAAAAAAAAAAAAAAAACAAAAACATGAAATCTACCATTCATGCAACATGCAACAATAATATCATAGTAACTTATATATTACCTGCATCTTGTGCATCAATTCTAATAACATTGATTTGTCTCTTCTTGTTAAAATCAGAAGTACTTGTTCCTATTAAACCATAAGGCAAATAGAATAAATCATATAATACTTGTAGTTGATAAAGGTTTTAAATTAAAGAACATGTTACAAATTCTAAAAAACTCAAATTGTTACCTAATGAAGTTTTTGTAGCCACTTTCTTACCAACACGTTTTTTTGATCCAGGAGCATTCATTCCTGCAAATACATAATATATAAACAAAACAATCATATTCTGTTTTTAAAAATCAAATTTCTAACTAATAAACAACCTGAATGTTCAACAATCATTGACTTACCTTCTTCGGATTTTTCAGAATTGATATTGTGCTTGGCAGTTGAAAGCCTCTTTGAGAACCTCTTGGACTCCATATTCGACATTCAAGCACACACACACACTCACAGTCACTACCACCACCATGCCATCTGCACCTTCACCACCACCACCGTCGCCACCATCACTGTCACACCGGCACCGGTCAAAAACACATATTCCGATCATAAATCACACACAAAATCGATTAAAGACAAACACACTCCGATCAGAAACACACACTTGGATCAAAAAAGACACACTCCGATCATCAAATAATCAAAACTTGAAGGATAGCAAGTGACCTAATTCCGTTCATTAGAAAAAAAAAGTAAGTGTTTAATTATAGGTTTATTAATTTATATGTTATTTTAGTGCATCATTGTGTGAATTATAAAATAATTGGTGTTATTGTTGAATGAAATTACATATTAAAGCATTTGTATGTATTGAATTACAATTTAGTGCATCTGCCTTAATAATATGTTACAACATTAGTTTTTCTGAATAAGTGCATCATGATTCATGTTATTGCATCTCTTACTATGGTAAGAGCATCATCTTATAAGTTAGGGCATCTGTTTGTTTGATTAGTGCATCAAAAAATGTGTTACGACATTTGTTAGATAAGATCATCATGTTATAAGTTAAGGCATATGTTTGTTTGATTATTGCATCTAAAATAAGCGTTAGTGCACCTGTTAGTATAACTAAGGCATCAATCGACTTGTCACAATACTTTTTTGTATAATTAGCGCGTTAAAAAAATGTGTTACAGCATCTCTTTGTATGATAAGAGCCTAATTTTAAATTAGGGCATTTGTTTATTTATTTAGTGCATCAAAAAAATGCATTAGGACATCTATTAGTATTATAAGAGCATCATGTTATAAGTTAGGGCATCTTTTTGTAAGTTTATTGCATCGTTGCAACTACTCGGGCATCTGCTTGTATATTTGCATGTATATTTAGTGCATCAATGAACATATTAGGGCATCAATGAGTGAGATTAGGGCATCGTTGAACATATTAATGCATCTATATTTGTGTTTAGTGCATCCGTTTAAAATATATGTTTAGTGTATCTCTTAGTATGATAAGAGCATCAAATTATAAGAAACAAAAACGAGAACTGAACATTTCTTGTTTTGAAAAGTAGCATTATTATTGTGTAAATGGATCATCTGTGTTCACCACTGCCCCTCTTTATTTACAAATACCTTGATCCGGTTCTGTTTCTTTTTAGCGACAACAGAAATTTGTCTTAAGGTTATTTTTTTATGCATAAATAAAATTTAACTTTTGTGGATCATAAAATCATATATGACCCAGTCCGTCAATTTAGTCAACATTACGAAAAAAGACATTGGTGATCTTACATATTCATTGTTCAGGATCGACAATCAGTTGATGATGAAGCAATGGTTTTGGATGAAGAGTTCATAAAAGCACTTGAGAATGGTCTGCCACCAACCGCAGGTTGGGGTTTGGGTATCGACCGACTTGCCATGTTGCTCCAAGATTCACATAATATCAAGGTTTGTGGTTTTCTTAAAGGTCCTTATTGTCTTATATTAATTCATTAAAGACGTGGGTACTGATCATATACTGGTTAACAGAAAGTCACTTTATTTCCAGCAATGAAACCATTTATCCAAGTTTCATCAGCAACACCAAGTACCAGTTCGTTGGATGCTCACAGCACAAGATCAACTTATAGTGGACAGGTATGTTAAATCTCTAAATTGGTTGTTGTTTTGCTGTCGTTTGCTTCCTTTTCCTCTCTTGTTATGTTTCTCTTAAGTTTATTAGAGTCTTTTGTTAATAAATTTTATGCCTTAAAAAAAGATTTGACACATGTTTGGTGGTCCCGGGAATCCTCTTGCTCTAGGTGTTGTTTATGAATATTCTACTAATTAATTAGCTGTAACGGGTACTGATAACTAGTCTGTTTCATTCCTTTATCTTGCTTAAGATATACCACAACCCCAAGTCGTTTGCACATAAGCAAAAGGGTCGAAAATGGATGAAAATGGCAATAGTAGATTAAATGGGAATTAGGGCATCTATGAGTATATGATTAGGGCATCGAAAAGGTAGATATAAGTGCATCCATTTGCCTATTTTGTGCATCTGTTTAGACATTCGACTGTTAGTTTGATATTGTTCGGGGTGTTGCTCTGCTGCTTTGCTTCTTGGGTGTTTGCTGCGTATATTTCAATAGACATATGTATTTTGTACTTCGTGAATACGTTATTCACTACTTTGTTGCTTCTTATGATAAAATGTAGTTTAATTTGTTTTAATGGTTGATATTGGTACTTGGGAAGCTCTTTTAGCTAGTAGTAACTTATGGGTTATCAAATTGTCATCCGCTTGTTGAGATGCGTTGTTGTGAAGATTCTGATGGTATAATGGAAGTGTGTTGTCTATTGTTCTATATTTGAGTTTTTTTTTGGGTTCTGGATTTTCTGTGTTGGTTACAGATGAAATATCCATCTGGTTTGTAGAGTGCGTAGACGATAATAGATGAATCTTGAGGATATCCAGTATTGAATGTTTGCATAATCGCTGCTTTGAGTTTTACATTATTGAATTAAAAAAAAATGTTTGAATGGTTTTGCTACAGAACTTTGATTTTACAATATTTAGTATAATCTAGGCGCGTATGTATTTAGCGTTCCATAAAAATGTTGTAGAAGCTAGATTCGAAATAGTATTTTACAAGTTTCGTTGTTGTAGTTCAGTTTGCTGATATGGCATACTTGGTGATTCTATTTGTTAGAACACAACATATCATATAAAGCATTATAACGTTTTACATTTGTGAGAATTTGTGGTTTTACGCATATAAGATGGGTAGACCAGTATGGAAGTCAGGGTATGTAGTGCATACTTTGACTAAGATTCATGTGTGGTCTTCTATGCCATACCATTACTACAAATATGTTTCTAATTCTTGTTATTTCCTGTATTGAAGATTGTCAACATATATGTTCATTGGGCAAGAGGGGATCATGAGAATATTTTCCCATCTGCCATCACAAAAGATGGTAGTCCTATAATGACCAGGTACAGTTTAAGATGTTTATTTTACATATCGTGGACCAATGGGTCAAAAAGGTTTTTCAGATTCATTGCTTAAAGATCCTAGTATCGTTTGCAATATATGGATCATATGCAGTTATTCACAGAAGCTGCAAATGTTCTAGAAGAGTCGGGGAGGATCCAAGAATGAAATAGACTCATAGTGTGGGATAGTTGTTAAAATACATAAATCTTCAGTAATGATAGAATAGGAGAATCCTGTTAACATAAATTTATATTTAGAGAACCCATGGAGAACTAATTAGACTACCTAACTTTTTGCTGCATACCCTCTTGTTTTAAAACATTAGTGCATCAGGGTATCATGAAAAGAGCATCTGTTTTTATATAAAGAGCATATTGAAATTATTTAAGGCATCTGTTTGGTTAATTGTTTGATTAGTGCAGCAGGGTATCATGAGATATCATTTGTTTTTCATTATACCTTGTAGAACGTTGACTTCTTGGTTTGTATTATACCTTGTTGAACGCTGATTTATTGTTTATTTTGCCGCGTTTTATAGCCGTAGCGACCACACCTGCTAACATTTTAGAGTCTTGTATATTTGTTGCTCACTATGACTGCAATGTGCATGTTTCAGGATTTAATTGGATAGTACAATGTTGATCCCTCAGGAGTTTCAACTGTAGGAGCACATTTGATTTGCCGCAAGATTTTGGGTTGGACTACAATATTGGATTAGATTTCTTGGATTATGATCAGTGAGAAGAATTTTTGGTCCACCATCTTTAGTCCATTCCATAAAACTTTACACCATTTTTTATCCCTACAAATATGTGCTAGAGGGAACTGCTCTGCAATTTTTTCACCTAAATAGTCCATGAAAAAATGATCTTTTGTTTCTAGTTGTAAACATTTCCAGCTACTGGAAAGCCTTATATGTTCTCCAGTATTTATACTTGAATGATGAAAATCAGTTTCTTAATGAAGTTTGTACTGATATAGAGGTCTGTTATTGGATGTTTAGTGCATTTGATGTAATTGTTGCTGTTTCATGTTTATTTCAAGCACTTTTTCTTCACGACAATGCTATTTCATGATCCTAATTTTGATTTCATGTGTAAGTTACTGTCAATTCATTCAGTTTTGATATAAAGAGCATCCCATATTTTGTATAATCTCGTTTAGTTACATGACTTGCATCTATCATTACAACGATTCAATAGTTATTTGCTACAGTTTCACCTCTTTGTAAGCACAAATAAGGAATGATGGTGCAAATACAAGATAAGTAAATAAAACTCACAAGTATTATTTCTTAAAAAATTTAGCTACAATATTTTGCTCATATCTTTCTCTCATTCAAGCACGGGTAGAAATATTCTAAAACATAACTAAAGAAAACAATAATATATACAAACCCTATGTAGTCATTTTTTTATGATTATGTGCAGTCGTTCAGATCAGATTCCAAATCAACTCAGCACGAATAGTTCATATTCCATTGTACTATGACCCTTCATACAACATTGCATTAAATTGAATATAAGCAATTTAAAATGTAAAATGAAAGCAGGTCACAAAGCTTCAAATTCATTATCAGTAAACACCAACTGGTCATAATTTTGGTAGCTCCATATGCCAATTAAAATTTGATGATGACCTGAGAACCATGCTGATCACAAACAACTAATCTTGGGACAGGAAACCGGTCATGAATAATAATTTCAACATCATCATGTGGTGATTGTAACAACGGTGCAAACGCCTACAAAAAATGAAAAAAGAAAATACGACATCACATTTTATGCACAAAAAAGCTTTAGAAAAACCCAAATCAAGAGGAATGAAGTTAGTACGAACGAACCTGGTGTTCAGGCTGATTCTGATAAACCACGTTCCTCCAGTGAGCTATTTTCATACAATGGAATATAACTACACTGAAGTAAGAATCTAGTAAAAGGATTCTATCAGCTAAAATGGATACTATGTCAAGCAATGCGGGTGAAGGTAGTGAATTAAAAGAATATGATATTAATGAAGGTTGCATCATGACAACCGCATTGGTTATGCTCTACCAGTTAAGCATTATACAGAAATAAGCAGTCTCATCTGGATTATTATTAAATATCTGTCATGTAAACATAATTAGAAGATATACTATGATTAATGGGTCAATTCGGGTTACGTTTTACATCTAATCGGCAAAAACATTTTTTTCCTAAAAGGGAACAAGTCAAATGAGAAAGTCGCTCAAGTGAGTAGTAACAACGCCTCTTAAACCATTTTATTAAAAAAAAATACGATTATTACTCGGACCAACAATCACTTTTATCATAAATTTTGACAGATTACATTTCAATATTTTCAAAGGAAGCATATTATTAGGTGTCTGGTACCTAAATTTAACATGTTTTAACCTGAAATTGATATGTTTAAATGATTGAACATGTGGATGAAGTAATAAATGATGTGTATTTACCTGCTCAAATTGTGATCTTCGAAGATTGAACATAAACTGAGGGAACAACGAAAAACAAGGGTTTAAGGAAAATGAAGTTGGATCATCTTTTTGGTAGTCACAAAATTTAGAACAGTGTCAAATGAGGTTTCTATCTAGCCATCTTGTTACATCAAACAACTTTTGTAACTAACATAATTCCATTAGATACATAAGATATAGTAAGGATGCATAGTTAGGTTTTTCGGTTGGTATTGTTATTGATTTAGTACCTTCATTTCCAGTTTATAGGAGGTAAATTTGGCCATTACCACAACATCGGCCTCTTGATCAAAACCTTGAACCAATTCCTGTAAAAAAATAAATAATTTTGATCAAAACTATACATAAGATTTTCAAACCCGAGAACATATCATAAATGGTCACTATCCCCGGACACTAAATTAAAAGGATATATAGTATAAGGGCTACACAAAGACTACTTAAAATGTTTATATCTATTGCCTTTGTGATAGCGGAACTCTCTAACCATCTTCTAGTAATGGTAGTTACTCGCATCTTCGATTCTCCATCAATGGTCTGATATAAATTAGTTAACCTCATGCACACATGAGTAAAGCAACTACATAAAGAAACACACTTCACAATTTATACAAAAAAATATGTTACCTCGTAACAGGTATGTACAACTGTGGATTTACATTTCATGAATAAAATTATAGCATCGCAATTACTAACTATGTGGCTTCACCATTATAAACAGTTGATGCATCACAATATGAAATTAGTGCATTACAGTTATAAATTTCATTGAGACATTTTATCAAACACCTTTTGTGCAGTTTTATAAACACGTTTTTCAGGCATTTTTTTTTTCAATTTCGTTTCAAATATCTATTCTCTACCATGTGTGGCACACATTCAATTCAGGTACTAAAACCCGTTCCACTACAAAAATGACCAAAAAAAAAATTGATAAGCAATTGATGTTATCATCTCAAAAATGGTTTTTCCATATAATGGTTTTTCCACAGCCCTTACCACAAGCCATTTTCTTGTGGGCTAGCCAACTCTTCACATTACTGATATGGTGAGTTGATTACCATCCAACTTATTAGCAAGTTGTCAACTAAAAACGGATTTGATATATCTTTACCAGAGCCGTTTGCTCATGGATTAGTCAATCCTTTTGTAACCATGGTGGATTGATAACCTATTGATGTTATCATCTCAAAAACCATTTATTCAACCTTTGTTTCAAAATTATTTGTTACTTAACAAAAGTTTTCTTCAAAAAATCACTTAACTGGTTTAAAGCTGCAAGCAGTACTTTGATTAAAGTACTGTTTGATCAGCAGTACTTTGAATAAAGTACTGATTTATCAAAAAATAATTTATTCAATTAAGTCACATACCAGTTATTCATTATCTTCTGCAATAGTAGTCCAGTTGATAAACAAATTGATAACCATACAAGCAATTTCATTGTCCTCTTCAACCTCCATTCCATGCTCTAGCATCCTCCTCATAAGATCAACAGAAGACCTCAATATATCTAATAAAAATTCGTTATGTGCTATTTGGTATATTATTGACTTTGGCTTACACAATCGACTTATCGATGCATGTGGCTCATCTACCTTGTAGGTGAAAGCCCTAGTTAATGTATGCATTATTTTACGCCTAGAATTGTTTATTAGGTTTTATCAAAATAATTATGCATGTGGCTAATTGTTTTACATATGTTAAAATTGTTTAGTTATATGTTTATATTATTTGAGTTTGTTTAATTTTTTATTAAAGTGCTTTTTTGTTTATATATTGTTTGACATGTTAGTAAGCAAAAAGGGGTTTTTATGAATAGAAAATTAAATGGACTAAATAATGGCGAAATTGATTTGTTTTTCTAAGTATTAATTCTTGAACTTTTAATCGATTGATGCGACTGTACTAAATGGTTAGAACGGCTCACCCAAAAGAACAAACTAGAAAGGGGGTTTAAAGAAGTGCGCATAGTCACACTGAAAGGATGTCTAAGGTTATGCTTTTGCGCTTACCTGGTCCTCTGCCCCCCTGTGCGTTCGATTGGAGCTACCTAGTATAACCATTCTATGTACGAAGCATCTTAGTGCAAAGTTGTAAGTTTCTCAACGCATCGATTAAAACTTTGTAGAATTTAATCTTAGCAATTAAAATATTATGTAAGTTTTTTCGAAAATTTTATGCTATAAAGTTGTATGCATGCTTCTTTATACATAAGTTTTGATTACACATAAAAAATTGCACCCTTTAAATTTAAGTTTATGCCATCTAATGATATGAAACACTTGAAGTTGTAATTTAGTTATGTGAGACCTTGAGCTAGATTACGATAACAAGGTGAATATTTATGTTGTGTGAGACCTCAGCTTAATAATTTGCAGTTTATAAATTAGACAACTTAATTAAGTTAGTTAGTGAGACCTATAACTTAAGGCATAAGATGGGATAAAACATGCTTACGTTTTGCATTAATTATTTTGGCAAAATTGTAAATCCCATAATTTTTTGGAATTGAAAACTTGTTTGTCAATTATTGTTTTTCAACAATTACCTATTCTATACTTTCACCACTAGCAGATCAACTGATGTGGTGAAACTATGATAATGAGGGTCCTAAATTCAAGGAAAATTCTATGGTTAATATGAATATTGACCAAAGGGTATTTTATTTTCTTGAATGTTTATTTATCGAAAATACTAACTTTTGAACTTTTATTTCTGTAGAAATGGCTCAAGCTGAATCTACTGCACTAGCCTCGTCGTTCAAATCTATGTTTGATCGAGAGAAATTGACTGGTAGCGCGAATTTCAATGATTGGTATCGGCAACTCAGAATTGTCTTGAGGGTTGCCAAAAGACTAGATTATTTGACTACGCCTTGTCCTCCTGAACCTGCAGTTGATGCTACTGCTGAAGCACGAGCTACATGGCAAACAGAGTATGATAGGTATAATGAGGTCGCCTGCATTATGCTTGGGAGTATGGCTCCAAACTTGCAAAAAAAAATTGAGAATTACTTCCCTCACCTCATGCTCGAAGAATTGCAAAGGTTGTTTGAAAAGCCTGTGACTGTAGAGCTGTATGATCTGATAGATGCTCTACACAGTTGCAAGCAAGGGGACGGGAAACCTGTGAGCACCCACTGTCTGGAAATGATGAGTTACATGGACCAGCTCGGGAGACTCAATTATGTCTACCCCAATGACATACAAATTAGCCTTACCCCAATGACATACGTTTTGGACTAGCTTTCTAGTAGATGGAGTTGACTATGATAATCCTACACCAGTCAACTTAGAAAACACTGATAACACGTATCAAGAACAAGAACCTATACCAGATCCACCTTCACCAATCACACCACCATCATACACTTACAACCCTAACTCAGAAGATGAAGAAAGAGCTACTATAAGTTCATTTGAAATCTCAGAACAGAGATATGATCATAGACCTATACAAGGTTTAAAGGATATTACGGAAATTTACCAAACTGCACGTGAAGTAGAAGCACCTAGCTTATTTTTCACAGAAGAAGAACCACGTAATTACAAGGAAGCATCAAAAGATAAGAAGTGGATTGAGGCCATGGAAATTGAATTAGATTCAATTAACAAAAACAACACATGGACCCTTACCACATTGCCTGAAAATCAGAAGGCAATAGGACTTAAATGGGTTTATAAAACCAAGAGAGATGCACAAGGAAGGATCATAAAGTATAAAGCAAGATTAGTAGCAAAAGGTTATGTACAAGAACAAGGAATAGACTTCGATGAAGTGTTTGCACCAGTTGCTAGGATAGAGACAGTTCGATTAATATTAGCACTAGCAGCGTATCATGGATGGCAAGTACACCACTTAGATGTAAAATCATCATTTTTACATGGAGAATTGAAGGAAGAAGTCTATGTTACACAACCTGAAGGTTTCATTCAACAAGGAAACCTTGGAAAAGTCTACAAGCTAACTAAAGCTTTGTATGGCTTAAGACAAGCACCTAGAGCTTGAAACGTGAAGCTTGACCAAACCTTGAAGTCCTTAGACTTTAAGAAATGTAATCTCGAACAAGCAATCTACACAAAGAGAAGCAAGACTTCTACACTTATCGTTGGAGTATATGTAGATGATTTAATAATCACGGGCACTCCAAAGAAGGAAGTAGACTTGTTCAAGTCCCAGATGGAAGATAAATTCGAAATGAGCGACTTAGGTTTGCTAGCATATTACCTTGGGATAGAAGTTACACAGACAGGAGGAGAAATTACGATTAAGCAAACTGGATACATTAACAAGATCTTAAAAGAGACAAGCATGACGGATAGTAATGATACGAAGACACCTATGGATCCCGGCACTAAGTTGGTCAAGGCTGAAGATGGAGACCCAGTTGACGCAACTTATTACCGAAGCCTAATTGGAAGTCTCAGATATTTACTACATACAAGACCAGATCTTAGTTACTCAGTCGGACTACTCAGCAGATTTATGCAAGACCCGAAGGATCATCACCTGAAGGCAGTGAAACAAGTAATCCGATACATCAAAGGAACGAAAGACCATGGAATAATATACAAGAAAGAAGGAGGCTGCAAGATTACAGGATACAGCGACAGTAGTTATGGAATTAATACAGATCAAGGAAAAGGAACTACTGGCATAGTATTTTACTTTGGAGAGTCACCCATTACTTGGTGTACTCAGAAGCAAGCGACAGTAGCACTCTCATCATGTGAATCAGAATTCATGGCAGCTACAGCAGCAACATGTCAAGCCTTATGGCTAAAACGATTACTCGGTGAATTAACTGGATTAGAAGAAAAGAAGATAACGCTTAGAGTTGACAATATATCAGCTATACAACTTGTAAAGAACCCAGTTTTTCATGGAAGGAGCAAGCACATAGACATTCGCTATCATTTCATTCGTGAATGCGTAGAGAATGGTCATATCAAAGTAGAACACGTAAGTGGAGAACTACAAAGAGCAGACATCTTAACGAAAGCTTTACCAAGACTCAAGTTCGTGACTATGCGACAAATGCTCGGAGTTCAAGACTTAGGACGAAGCAACGATCAAGATTAAGGAGGAGATTGAAGATGCTAATCTCGACATTGCTTCATATCAAAAGGACCATACTTGCTCATTTTAAAGTTTCCAACCGCCAAGCGGTTATAGTCAGTTTTAGTTAGTTTTATAACCGAAAAAACGGTTATGTAGAAGCAGTTATTTAACCGCCAAATAACCGCCAAAAACGGTTACACTTGAACCGGTATATCGTTTGGGAAATGCCCATTCGTTTAGTATATATAGGACATGTAATGAATCATTTATAAGTTAGACGATTTAGTTATTCAAAGATCCATATTGTTATTGTTTGCATATTTCATATCGACTCAAATCACAGCGTAGGGACCAACAGTTATGAGTATAAATAATGAAGCCTTGGAGAAGCCTTCATGTGAACAATTAGTTCATTCTTGACGGATTACTAAGGACGGTGGTCCGAGTGGAAAAGTTGTTCCATATACATCAAGCGACTAGCCTGTGGACATCGAGCGACTAGCAATTTAAGGTTTTCTTTTTTCAATATAGGACCTCAGCAGTTACCTCCTGCAGTAGTTTCTGCATGGAGGTTTGCTACAATACCTTTTCTCCTATAAGAATTGATAACCTGCAGACACCAATTGGATTTATTCATTTAGCATAATCATAACTGGAAATTCTTTACGCAGAACTTTGCAAAGTTGTATCTTGTATTCACGTTAGGCTACTGGAAAAGTTAGTTCATTCTTAACGGATACTAACTACTAAGGACCGTGGTCCAATTGGAAAAGTTGTATCTTGTATTCACGTTAGGCTACTGCCGATTCGAGGTTGTTCAATATACTTAACTTTCCAGGATAAGTAAAAGAAGATGGTTCAGTTGTACCATAATTATGAAGCAGAAAGTACATATGTTCTCATTAACTTCATTGGCTTTAACTCCAATAGGACTTTTAGCCAGCAGATTCCACTTTTAGCTTTATCACCGGCTAGTCACCAAGTGGCACAAACAATAATCGTTCTTAATAATTGGTAACGGGATAACGAAAAGTTACCCAATCACGAACTATTAAGGAAGAGAAATGTTTGAGCCACTTGGAAACTGGTGATATGCTAAAACTAGTTGTTGCTGGTAAAACTCCATAAGAGAGTCAGAGCTAAGGAAATTTCTGGAAACATATGTATTTTCTGCATGTATAATTTGTTACCTATGAGCCTTCTTCTTTGAGCTTAATGAAGGTGCTATCACGACACATTGTAGCTGGTCTAATATCTGATTGTAGTATGGTACATGATGAATCTAATGTTTTATATTAAAATTAAGGATAACAGGTCCATCTCACGAGAGCACCTTTTAGACCTCACCGGTTACCTCCTGCAAGGGGTTTTTCTGCATGGAGGTTTGTAACTTTACCTTCTGTCCTATAGTACTCGATAACCTGAATATCCCAATTGGATTTAGTCATTTAGCATAACCTCAGTGGGGAAAATCTATACACAGAACTGTGCAAAGGACTGAACACATAAATGACACGCCAAACCAAGTCATTATGGGTTATGTTTTATTGAAAACGGGTCAAGCGGCTTAAAAGTGTACCAATGTGTATTCAAGTTTTTACCACTTAATATTCACTAATTATTAGATCATTATGGTTTTCATTAATACTTTTTTACATCATATTTATAACTATCAGTTGTTTATGAAATTCAAAAGACCTGTACATAAAGAGAGTAGTCTGGTCAAACTGAACCGTAACAGACCCGTCCTATTTTTTGTTTTAACCCGTTTTGATAAGTTTACCAAACATGGGCATATTGCCACTAGTATCAGGAAAACACAAGGGCTTGTTGTAGCTTAATCATGTTCACAAACATTGCAATAATTGTATGTAATAATATTGCCTTGCAGTACTGTGTTGAAACAAAGAGTAATTCAGTTGTATCAGCTATCGCAATAGAAAATGGGAAGTGGGAAGCCAACATACCAGTTCAGTCTTTTTGTAGAATGCCTACAGCCAATTTCAGAACAGCTGACGTGTCATCTTCACATTTATCAAAGGTTCACCCGTGACATCCAAAACGTATGCCAACACGGGGCAGAACTTATCAGCATTATGATAGAAACAGGTTTAATGAAATTTCAAAAAGCTCAAAAAATATTATTGAAAAAGCCTTGTTGGCACAAACGCTTTTCCCGGTGTTTCATTAATTATAGCCACAACTAAGCCTAATAAAAACGAGTCATCCCTTAGCTGCAATGAAATCGTGCTAGGATAAGTACAGAGAAGATGGGTTCATTAATTAATGCGCGTTATGGAACCAAGTATAAATATATATAGGCTAAAATTGTAAAAGTAATCCGAATTTTGGGCTATAAACCGACATGGTGTTAGTTTTCCTTAAGGAAATTGATACTCACACCAAATAAATTGATGCACACACCACAATATCACATCACTAATGCATATGTTACAACATGATATGTGCATAATGGTGGTGTGTGCATCAATTTATTTGGTGTGAGTATCACTCCCCTTTCCTTAAATATGTTTGCCCATTTGCCAGAACTGGTCCTCAATCTTTTACATTTGTCCATTTCAGATAACTTATGGTGAAAAATTTTCACATACTTGCGGGTTCCTTTGCAAAATATAAGCTATATATCAAACTGGTGCTTGTCATACACCACTATTAACATATGGCAATCTTGATGGCTGGTTCTTATATATTTACATAGGCTATCTATATAGAAAGCTAATGAAGAACCACCTTGTATCATTGTAGAAATATGATAATTGTGCTAATGAAAGATATATTTAGATTTTTTACGGAAAACAAACGATATAAAATGAGAAAACTATTGAAAGTTACACATCTAAATCTTTCTTCCAATAGCTTTCTAAATCATAACAACAAATTGAAGAGAAACTGCAACTATAAACACCTTAGGCATTACTCCGGGTAATAAGTTATAACTGAGCAGCGTAGTCACTGATATATATCGTTTCCTTTTTAAAATGCCAGTCCTTTCCATCAAAACTATAAAGATTAAAACCTTGTTGACATAATACTTCATTAGATGCACCATTGTCGTTGGGAACCCATCAAGAATGAATTGTGTTAGGCCTTAAGGTTGTTTACTCAAGGACACATGATTAATAATAACCACGACAATGTCATCAGAAACAATACAGCCAAAATAACAACAATTACTTTTATCCTATCACCTTCACCAAGTGACAAAAACAATACACGCCCGTAATAATTGGTGAGTGAATAACAAAAAGTTACCACTTATTAAGGAGGAGAATTGTTTGTGACACATGGCGATTAGTGATATGATAAAAGTTGTTGCTGCAAAACCCTTTTTACTGTAGTGGGTATGATTGATGAACAAAATCAAAACAATGGCTGATATCCTAAACTAAAAACTACCTAATGGGATCGAAAACTATAGTCTCTCATGTAATCTTTAGTACAAGCTTTAAAGCCGAAAGCTTTAAAACAATGGAGAGTTTCTTCCCAAAAAGAAGAACTCCAACCAATCTTTAGTACAAGCTTTAAAGCCGAAAGTTCAGATGGCTCTAGATTACCGAGTTTGTTGCAGCCATGCAATTGGCACAATGCAAACTGTTTTTCTGTTTAGAAAACTTTGTGCTCATAGTGCATAAGTTTGTAGCCAAACAATACTAGTATTTGAAACAGCCATAGTCCTTGGGATTAAATCTGATGCGATCATGATAGGCTAAGTACAACGAATATTGTTCAACTTTACAAGAATATGCTTGCAAAAAACACACATTTTCCATATCTTCATTGGCTTTAACTTGAAGTGGAGATGATTACCAATATGCAGATGGGGAGATGATTAATGTATTAACATGGATTTTAAATACTTGTGTAGTGACTTTTATGTGTGCGCGCTCTCCCTCTCTTTTTATTTTTGCAGTTTATTACCGCTGGTAACCAACATACTAAAATTTACAATTTTATTTTTTCAGTTATATGGGTTTCTGACTCGATATTGCGAGCCGACTAATCTCAGGATGACTACCCTTTTGGATAGCCTAGAGTCGGCTTAAGTGGCATACGTCTCCAATTTGCAGTTTAAGATTTAAGATTTTGCTTGTACGTCTCCTTCTAATTGACTCCACAAACTTGCTTGAAGGAAAATATTTCCATGGATTCGTTAACAATAAACACATCTACGTGGTATGTCTTAATACGAAAAAAAACTGATTTTTACGACTTAGTGGTGGCTGAAAATATAAAGTGAGTGATAAGGAGGAGGGTTTTCACATTAAGTCATCTTTTAGTTAAACGTGACTTCATCAAAATGTTAAACAAACAAGGTCTAAGTCGTATGTTTTCTATAGCTTAACTTGCCTTTAACTTCTGTGAGGAGCTAGAGTAAGACGTATGATTCTTTGGCAATGAAAGCGGATATTACATATGTTTTCTAGAGCTTAACTCGCTTTTAACTTCGGTGAGGAGCTTTAGTAACAACTAAGGAAAATAATCGTTTGTCCTAGTGGCAATTAATGATATGCTAAAAGTTGTTGCCACAAAGACTCCCTTTGATATTAGATTTCTCCAAAAATATGGACACACATGATATAATTTTGCTTGCTTTCAATTCCGAGAAAACTATAGTAACAACTACTTTTAGCTTGTCACCATCACCTAGTCCCAAAAACGATACAAGTCCTTAATAACTGGGAGTAGCTAATGAAAAGTTACCCAATCATCACTTATTATGGAGGAGAAATATTTGTGCCACAGGGTTACTACTGATATGCTAAAAGTTATTCAGTTTGCCCCATTAGTTATTTTGAACCGACGATTGGACATTTAAGTTGTAAAATTTTAGGAGTATGTATGTGTTTGATCCTTTCCGCCAACCAACTACGAGTAATAATCTTCACTCTTCGAATTTCATGTATTTTGTTTTTATAGATATCCTACAAAATACAAACATGTATTTAAAGAGGTATCAATCTAATGAAAAGAAAGGCATATGCATAATGAAGTAGCCAAAAGGCCCAAAATGAAATTTATTGTATCAAAAACTACGTAGTAGTATAAGAGAGATCTAAACAACTTTTTTTTAATCATAATCTTTGTTGAAAACAGACCTTAAAAGGAAAGATTAGTAACAATGATGAAAAGTGAGAACTATTGAAAGTGGGGTTTTTCCCACATTGGTTGTGTAGTAGAAGTTGAGAGTGAGGAAAGCTATATAGAAACACCAATCTGCATTGGATGAAAGGTATGCAGCCAAGCAAATAAGCACAAAGCAAACTATTCATTCGCCTTTATCGTGTGTTTGTATGAACTGGCATATATCTATTTTTGTAGAGTTTTTTTTCAAAGAAAAATCTTTTACTAACCCTTAGTTAATTTTTTGATTTATGATATTTCTAAATCAACAATGTAACTATGGTGTTATAAATTTTAAGTAAATTATGAGTTTTCTGTTCTTTCAGTATAAAAAAAGATTGCTCAACTTTACAAAAAAATGCATGCACAAAATTCACACGTTTCTCCATAGCTTCTCGTTGGCTTTTACTCCAAACGGACTATTTGCATCTACAGCTACTCATATCTTATTATCGCCAAGTGCTACAAATAAGCAGCCTACTTAATAGGCTGGTGACTACATATTAAAAGGCACCCATTCACAAATTGTTAAGTATGAGTTTCCACTTTGGCTACCGGTGATATGCCAAGACAAACTACTGCTGCAAAGACTCCATTTAGAGTTAAAGGCAAGGAAGACATGGAGGTGATATGTGTTTTTTGCATGTATATTATTATGTAATTGAAGCTTCTTATTTGCATTTATGGAAGTCTAATTGTAATTGAAACTTATGGACAGTTTTTTTTTTTTTTTTTTTTTTTTTGAAAGGTGAATTTCTTATAAAGTGCTTCGTGTCGCGGTTCGACAGCGGGAGGTCTAGACTACGTTGTCTAAACCGGGTCCGCGCTAGAGAGCTCCCTCGAAGCGGAAATGCCTATTTCAAATACCCGATGGGGGGAAAACCCCCTACTAATCCGCCCGAAGGCACGACAATTAATAAGGGTAAACCCTTGCCTTTTCCAAGATTCGAACATGGGGTTACCAGGCCCAAACCCCTTCATTAAAGGACTACCTTGAAGGAAAATCCCTCATTCAAACCCCTTGCAGGATTTGAACTCACGACCTCCCTCCCCCAAGAGCCCCTAAGGACTCCAAAGGTGGCCAACTGGGCTAAGCCAGTTGGTTTATGGACAATTTTCTAATGACTTTGTTTCAAGTATACTTGAAGAAGCCTTCCTGTCCTTCCTGTCATTTTACCAGGGTGAAAAATCCCTTTTACCCACAAAAGAAGCCTTCCTGTCAACAACTTGTTCATTCTTGACTGTCATTAAATAACTTCTTGTTTGTACCAGTCCTTGTGATCGAGTCCATAAAAAATGAAACCTTCTTGACATAATATATCTACGACAATTTGTTAACATTTTCTTGGAAAGGCTATTAATTATAACCACAACTAATTTGTCACATAACGAGTTGAGCTGAAATGCAATCGTGCTAGAGTAAGTACACAAAAGACAGGTTCCTTTGCACAAAATATGAATGCAGAAAATGCATATGTTTTTCACGGCTTTGCTTATCTTAACTCCAAGTGCAGCTTTAAATACAACAACTACATTTAGCATATCACCAACACCGAGTAGCAGAAATGATGAAATTCCTTATTAACTACAATAACAAAATGTTACCTAAACACCAAATATGAACGAGAATGGTTTGTTTCATGATGACTAGTGATATGCTAAACGTAGTTGTTGCTACAAAACTCCCCATGCTATAAGTCGTTGTTAAATATATTATATATATGATCCCCATTCAGAGATGGAACTTGAATGTCTTTGTTGGAGGGGCCAACTTATATAGTATTAATTTTAGGGAGGCCGATATACACAACGCTAAAAATTTTGTATTAAAAATGACTAAAACTAGAAATAAAAAGGTATAAAATGTACATAGTGTCAAAAAAAAAATTTGGGGGGGGGGGGGGGGGGGGGGGGCGTAACCCCCCTCGGCCCCTTATATGTTCCGTCCCTGATAGCTTTGTTAGTTTCTTGGGTCCCTTCCTTTTGTTTTTGGTTTTGTTCTCTTAATATATGTTGTCTTTCTTAAAAAAAGAACACCACTTATTAAAGAGAAGAATTATTTGTGCCACAAGGCGACCGATGGTATGCTATAACCAGACGTTGCTGCAAGAACAATTTTCATTATTAGAGCTAAGGAAGCTATGAAATTCGAATCAATGAAGTGGGAAAGTATTTGTTGCTCATGTACAACTTTCTATGATAATCAATTGATGTACCAAATCAAAACATGAAAAAAAAATGAAAAAAAAAATATCGTACGACAGAAATCCTATGTTGGTATTAGGGTGAGATAATCAAATATTACTTGAATAATTGTTGAATTGTCTCTGGAACCACAATGCCGAACCAAGATTAATTGTTATTGCCTATATTTCTTTGATTTTCTGTCTTTGGGAAATTTTCTTGCTTCGTGGGTTGCTAGGACCCAGAGAGTAATATATATGGTTAGATAAAAATATTAACCTTATTGATGTTTGAATTTTCCAAAAGTGGAAAAGCCTAGCAGATGAACTAACAATTTTGAATCGCTAATACCACCCTACAATCTTGTGGGACCTTAAACTTATAATGAAATAGAATCACTTCTAAAAGAAGGCGTCCCTTAATCTTGACAAAAACGAAACAATTTGTGCTTAAATCTACATGTATCAAGTAACTGATTTTGGATATCAATTAACTTCGTATAGCTCTTGGTAAGAAAATTTTGAACTAAAAAATTGTAGGGTTTTACCCTAATAAAAGGGAACCCTTCCAGAAATTCTCGACGGCTAAGGCAGAACCAAAGCCGAGGAGGGGATTTGGAAATAGTTTTCAACCAGCAATTGACGCGCCTCGGTTATTACCTCATTAGCTGCGTCATTGCCCCAAGCGCAAAGATAACTTTCAAGGAAGCCAGAGCATGGTTTTTATATGAGGCTTTCTTTGAATCATCTCATGTGTCCACCAATGTGGGATTTACAAAAGCTTTTTTCCTCTCAAGCAAATGCTGTCTATATGCATGGACTATCTGACTTCATTGTGCTTCATGTAAATATGTATGCATCCTTCCATGGTTAGTGACATAAGTTTTTGTTTCGGTCATCTTTAGTCTTAAATTTGTTGATGAAGTATTAGACTTGTAATCTATTTTTAAAGTGATTCTTCTTGCAATAAGTTACAATACCTTGCGAAGACGTGGGTTTAGCTATTGTTTAGGCAACTTTTAGTCGTCGTTAGAGTTTGTTCAAGTCACTATGTATGATTATTTAGAGCCCTTGGGTATTAGAACCAAATCAATTGTCTTAACTTGATGAGCAATTAGTCAAACTTTTGATCATCTTTGTAGCTTTTTTTTATTGGCATCATATTCTATGATACTTTCATCTCTGTTTCAGCTTCAACTGTTAGCATGTTATCATATTTTTTCCCAAAGATGTGTCACTTTGTGCCTGAAAATACAAGGACAGATCCAAAACGTGCGAATAGTACAACTCTTACCTTTAATGCAACTATGTATGCTCTCTGTGCTATGCTTCCCCCGCTCCTAAGTTAGTACTTGAGATAGGAATCAAGGATGATATGTAGTACTAATCTATGATCACCACCACTTTGAAAACTTAAAACATTTATGCCAATAAACTATGAAATTGACCAACAGAGACCTCTATTACACCAAAAGGACATTGGTGACCAAAACTAACAATCCTTGCCAGCAATCACAACACTGAAAAAGCCATTCGAAGAAACAACGTAGCGGTTTGAGATAACAGTTAGTATTTAATCATGCTAACTTATTTTCTTTGAATCTTGATCGAATTAGAACTTGATGAACCCAACAAAACCCTTCACGCTGATGGAAAAAATATAACTTAATTGACCAAAACACTTTGTAAAGTTCATCAAGTGATGACCTCGAACACCCCTTACAAAGTAACTTGGTTTCCCAAAAATAAAATTTTAATTAATACTCTTGGCTTTAATGGAGTACTACATTTACTTGCTTTAAAGTATTATTATCTTCATAAGCATTTACAATTTAAAACTAGGTGCGATTACATCACATTTTAACTAGACTGGATGGGTGAGCCAGGCCAAGGCATTAGTGCAAAACCAAGGCGACTGGCAAAGACCCAAATAGCAAGCTATTAAGATGTTTCCCCATAAAAAATAAGGTTAATATCGAGTGAGCCAATGGCTCACATATCAGATATTAAACTGATAAGAACAGATACTACACTTGATCTTAGCCAAAAGGCCGAGAAAGGTATGCTTTTCCCTATCTTGGGCCGCTGTTTTTATACCTGCTGCTATCTCATATGCAACCTTCTCTCTGGCAATGTGGGATGCATTTGAACAATACTTGTGTACACACAGGAATGATTTCTTCTACAATTAAACCATTTAATATGCATTTTAACTGTGTATTCAAAATTCTAAAACTGTATATTCAAGGTTTTGTACTTTTGCCAAAAAAATGTTCCTCTTAGTAGTAGATCTATTAAGCTTAGAGTTGATGGGCTGCAGATACTAGCAGAACCCTACATTGAGAATTTGAGATTAAAACACGGACCTAACCACGTCACTTAAAAATAC
>BPTQ01000004.1:306245502-306423034 GCA_019973895.1 Chrysanthemum seticuspe
GTCGTACTACTACAACTTTAATAATAAGTACTGGCCAAAGGACAGGGTTCTAATCAACAAACACTAGTCGTACCAAGAGTCCAGTAGTAGTTTAAAATTAACCGTATACCTCGATGGTTTTAATACTGGTCAACCACAAATGACTATTACTTAAACTTCGAAACACTGGACGAAAGTAAAATGTAAAATTTAACGAATATAAGTTAAATTACGTTACAACATACTTCCCAGTATCATGTTACCTTATACTTGATAAGCACGACTGAACTAAACCTTAGACTAGACTTGCTGACGTGTATTAGTATTTTTTTACTGATGTATCCCAAACATATATAATAACAAAAGAAATCAATACAAAATCTTATAAAGATGGGCACGAACTTACTCTCTTTCTATACTCGTTTTATAACATCGATTTAAAAAATTCTTTATTATGAACACTCAAAATAAATGAATAGAACATAAACGTGGTAGTAAGGAATAAACACGAATGTTTCTCCACTTTGACATCGTTTATTGATAACTTAGCAACATTACTATCTACGTTCAGTACATTGATTTGCTCTAATATGTTTTATACCCTACGAGAAATATAGTTTTTTGCTCATATCTTTCTCTCATTCAAGCACGGGTAGAAATATTCTAAAACATAACTAAAGAAAACAATAATATATACAAACCCTATGTAGTCATTTTTTTATGATTATGTGCAGTCGTTCAGATCAGATTCCAAATCAAGTCAGCACGAATAGTTCATATTCCATTGTACTATGACCCTTCATACAACATTGCATTAAATTGAATATAAGCAATTTAAAATGTAAAATGAAAGCAGGTCACAAAGCTTCAAATTCATTATCAGTAAACACCAACTGGTCATAATTTTGGTAGCTCCATATGCCAATTAAAATTTGATGATGACCTGAGAACCATGCTGATCACAAACAACTAATCTTGGGACAGGAAACCGGTCATGAATAATAATTTCAACATCATCATGTGGTGATTGTAACAACAGTGCAAACGCCTACAAAAAATGAAAAAAGAAAATACGACATCACATTTTATGCACAAAAAAGCTTTAGAAAAACCCAAATCAAGAGGAATGAAGTTAGTACGAACGAACCTGGTGTTCATGCTGATTCTGATAAACCACGTTCCTCCAGTGAGCTATTTTCATACAATGGAATATAACTACACTGAAGTAAGAATCTAGTAAAAGGATTCTATCAGCTAAAATGGATACTATGTCAAGCAATGCGGGTGAAGGTAGTGAATTAAAGGAATATGATATTAATGAAGGTTGCATCATGACAACCGCATTGGTTATGCTCTACCAGTTAAGCATTATACAGAAATAAGCAGTCTCATCTGGATTATTATTAAATATCTGTCATGTAAACATAATTAGAAGATATACTATGATTAATGGGTCAATTCGGGTTACGTTTTACATCTAATCGGCAAAAACATTTTTTTCCTAAAAGGGAACAAGTCAAATGAGAAAGTCGCTCAAGTGAGTAGTAACAACGCCTCTTAAACCATTTTATTAAAAAAAATACGATTATTACTCGGACCAACAATCACTTTTATCATAAATTTTGACAGATTACATTTCAATATTTTCAAAGGAAGCATATTATTAGGTGTCTGGTACCTAAATTTAACATGTTTTAACCTGAAATTGATATGTTTAAATGATTGAACATGTGGATGAAGTAATAAATGATGTGTATTTACCTGCTCAAATTGTGATCTTCGAAGATTGAACATAAACTGAGGGAACAACGAAAAACAAGGGTTTAAGGAAAATGAAGTTGGATCATCTTTTTGGTAGTCACAAAATTTAGAACAGTGTCAAATGAGGTTTCTATCTAGCCATCTTGTTACATCAAACAACTTTTGTAACTAACATAATTCCATTAGATACATAAGATATAGTAAGGATGCATAGTTAGGTTTTTCGGTTGGTATTGTTATTGATTTAGTACCTCCATTTCCAGTTTATAGGAGGTAAATTTGGCCATTACCACAACATCGGCCTCTTGATCAAAACCTTGAACCAATTCCTGTAAAAAAACAAATAATTTTGATCAAAACTATACATAAGATTTTCAAACCCGAGAACATATCATAAATGGTCACTATCCCCGGACACTAAATTAAAAGGATATATAGTATAAGGGCTACACAAAGACTACTTAAAATGTTTATATCTATTGCCTTTGTGATAGCGGAACTCTCTAACCATCTTCTAGTAATGGTAGTTACTCGCATCTTCGATTCTCCATCAATGGTCTGATATAAATTAGTTAACCTCATGCACACATGAGTAAAGCAACTACATAAAGAAACGCACTTCACAATTTATACAAAAAAATATGTTACCTCGTAACAGGTATGTACAACTGTGGATTTACATTTCATGAATAAAATTATAGCATCGCAATTACTAACTATGTGGCTTCACCATTATAAACAGTTGATGCATCACAATATGAAATTAGTGCATCACAATTATAAATTTCATTGAGACATTTTATCAAACACCTTTTGTGCAGTTTTATAAACACGTTTTTCAGGCATTTTTTTTTCAATTTCGTTTCAAATATCTATTCTCTACCATGTGTGGCACACATTCAATTCAGGTACTAAAACCCGTTCCACTACAAAAATGACCAAAAAAAAAATTGATAAGCAATTGATGTGTCACAATCTAAAATTAGTGCATCACAATTATGAAATTTTATTTAGGCTTTTTATCAAACATCTTGTGTGCAGTTTTTGTAAACACTTTTTTTATGTATTTTTTTCTCAAATTTGCCTCAAATATCTAATTCATAAACAACATCATCTAACACAAAACTCTTAACTTGGTATATCCATGAACACACCTTATGATCACCGAAGAAAAACTCATAAAACAAAAACCTAACTCATAACAAACAATATTTTTTGCAAATACAATCAAACAAACACATCTACGATCTTTATATTTGATCTTAGATAACCAAAACTAACAAAATTATATCCAAAAAAGTTATGATACTTACTTTGATCGAAAATTTGAGAGATTATCACGGGAGGATCTACTGAATCTGATGAACAATTGTGTTTATTGTGTGAAAATTTGAAACCATAATCACCGTGTTTATTGAGTTCCTGGAGAACAATTAGAGAGAAAAAAATAGAAAAATCAGTTAGAGAAAGAAGAAAAAGAAAAAATGAAAAAAAATATGAATTATATATGATAGGTTTGAATTTACAAAACATTCCCTTTAAGAATGAAAGAAAATACAATCAGGTCCCTGTAGTTTGGTGTGAAAAAAGGGAGGGGAAGAGGGGGTGATCTAATGGTTGAGATCACTTCTCTCACTTTTCCACCAAGATCAACTTTTTAAAAGAACCAATTTCTATATATATATATATATATATATATATATATATATATAGAGTTAGGATCAAATAAGAAGAAAAATTAAAATGAGAAGGATAAGAAGAAACCATAACCACACATTTCAGATGCACCTATTAAAATAGATGCATCTCCCCTTGAAAATCTCTCCCTTATTTGAAATATGTGGCTAGAAATTCTTCTTATTCTTCTTATTTTAGTTTTTCTTCTTACCGGATCCCTTCCCTATATATATATATATATATATATATATATATATATATATATATATATATATATATATATATATATATATATATATATGCTCCGGTTCCATTGAGAATGTTTTTATTTTGAGAAGATTGAGAAATCTTCGTTTGAACAAACTGATTCATGTTTTTGATTTGATTCACAAGTAAACATCATTTTATGGTGAATCAAATCTATAAATCACAAATTTGATTCACAAATCATTGTTAAAATCGAGTTATGATGATGATTTATTAAATTTGTACAGATGATTCAGTATTCTACATATATCGCAAAATCGAGAGATTTTTAACATTGATTCAAATTTTTTTTTACACATTTTGAATTTTAATCACATTAAAATGAGTTTTACGCTTGAAAAACATGAATCAAAGTTACGAATCTATCGTTTTTGAAAACCTTCTCAATCTTCTCAAAATAAAAACCTTTCAATCGATCCGGATTATATATATATATATATATATATATATATATATATATATATATATATATATATATAGAGTTAGGATCAAATAAGAAGAATAATAAAAATAAGAAGGATAGGAAGTAACCACAACCATTCATTCTAGATGCACCTACAAAAATGGATGCATCTTCATTCAAATTTTCCCTCCTATATTAAAATGTGTGGCTAGAATTACTTCTTACCCTTCTCATTTTAATTATTCTTCTTATTGGATCCCTTCCCTATATATATATATATATATATATATATATATATATATATATATATATATATATATATATATATATATATACACTATAATCAAGAAGCTTCAGACTACTGTGGAGTGACCATAAAATGACACGTAGGCAATCAACAGTTAGCTACTGTTATACCTTTTCTACCTCTTTAATTTACTTTTCAACATTTCTTTCTTCCTTAGCCAACCATTTTCACTTTTGCCTCCCATATTATCTCTCTTCCCAACTTTTGCTCCGGCCATTTCTACAGATCTACTGCTCCGTAACCGGCACAACTAATACTCCCTCCATGATGCAGCTTAAATAAGTTGTTTTTGGTAGTTTCTTTTGTTGTTGTTTTGGATTCTTTAACTGCTCTCACCATAATGTATTCTTTTTGTAGGCTCCAATAACTGTCGAAGTTTGTGGTACCGACTATCACCGCCATCATTTCGGACAAACATCTTATTCCAGGTGAATTTTATATATCTTTTCTCTAGATTTGTTGAGATCTAAAAGTTTTTAGTTGATTCTTCTTTAGAATTAAGAGCTTGTGTTGGTGTTAACTTATTGTTTGAATATTTTTGTATTTTAGATTGTGCAGTTTTTTTTTTACCCGTTGGTTTTCATTTTGAAGATGATATTTATGTATGTTTTAGAAGAGTAACATAATCTCAATCACACAGGTACAACATATTGTTAATCTAAAAAAGATTACATGGCTTGGGATTCTTGGCTATTCTCTTTTATGGAGGGTCAACATAATTTGGATTAGGTTTTTTTTATAAGAGAATAAAACACTGTAATTTTGTGTTCAAGTGTATATTGGTGTTACACTTTTTTTTAATTTGATTTTTTTATGTGTGTTTCTTGGTTGTTTTTATTTACAAATAATTTACCTTCAGGTGGGAGTTGATGATAAATGAAACAGCTTATGATAATAACTTGCAGAGAGAAGTAAAAAAGATACACTATTTGTCATTGAAAGGTAAAAAGAAAGAATGACTGAAAGATATATGGAAGCTTATTGACCCAAAAAATGGTGAAGTTGAAATTAAGTCTTGTTAGAAAAGTGACTTAAACTTTAGGGGCTATTTGGTAATTTGTTCGACTTGTGCTACAAGTTTGTTTGTAATTTGGTAACTAATCTATGACGGTTAGTTTTGCCTATAAATAGGGATTATTAGCATTAGTTTTCTTTGTACCTTTTGAATAATAGTTTGGTACCTTTTGAATTAGAATTTTGCATTGGTGGTACCTTTGAATTTGGTTTGGTTATTTGATAAAGCTTCCGCTTCATTTGTTTGGGTTTGTTTGTTTGTTTCGTACTTTGATTACCAATTAGTGGTATCAGAGATAGGTTCGTTTAGCCATGAAGAGAAAGAAGAAGAAAAAAAATTGTTATTGGGTTCGTTTGGATTGAAGAATCGATCAGTGTTTGTTTTCATGGATTTTGGAACAATCGTTTTTGGTGGAGCGATTTAGTGATTAGAATTTTGTTTGACCATTGGATTTTGTTTGAAGTCGATTGTTTTTTATACAGTGCATGATCGATTTTTATTTGTTTAGTAAAGGGCCATTAGTTTTTGCCTTTTCGGGCAGTTTGTGGATTTTGGAATTAAATAGAATATTGGTTTGTTGATGATAGTGGAGAATGGAATTAGTTTCTTGGATAGATCTTTGTATGTGGAGATCTTTGGTGGTTCATTAGTTTTGCCCCTATTGAACTTTTTTTGGAATTTGGTTTAGTTTTAGGTATTTGTATTTGAATTTGGACCGTAATTTCTATTATATAAGTGGGTCATTAGAATTATTATCAAGTATTATATTTGGGGCGTTTGAATTTTAGAGTCCGTTTGTCAAGTTATTATTAACTTGAATTTGTTTGATACTTGGATAATAAATTTGAAGTTGGACCGTAATACTTATAAAATAAGTGGGTCATTGGAATTTGAATTTGGTATTTGGAATTTGAAGATCGATTTGGGGTTTGAAGACTTAATTATTGTTAGGTCGTTTGGAATTTGTTCGATCGTTGGAAATTTGTTAGTTTGAAATTATGGATCTTCGTTTGTCGGGCTTTTGAAGATGGTTGCTTGAATTTGATAATCTTTGTTGAAGATCGTTTGAGCCGATTTGTTTTGTTTGGCTGACCGAGTTTGAATTTGTCGGTTAACATTTTTCGACTTGTGCTACAAGTTTGTTTGTAATTTGGTAACTAATCTATGACGGTTAGTTTTTGCCTATAAATAGGGATTATTAGCATTAGTTTTCTTTGTACCTTTTGAATAATAGTTTGGTACCTTTTGAATTAGAATTTTGCATTGGTGGTACCTTTGAATTTGGTTTGGTTATTTGATAAAGCTTCCGCTTCATTTGTTTGGGTTTGTTTGTTGTTTCGTACTTTGATTACCAATTAGTGGTATCAGAGATAGGTTCGTTTAGCCATGAAGAGAAAGAAGAAGAAAAAAAATTGTTATTGGGTTCGTTTGGATTGAAGAATCGATCAGTGTTTGTTTTCATGGATTTTGGAACAATCGTTTTTGGTGGAGCGATTTAGTGATTAGAATTTTGTTTGACCATTGGATTTTGTTTGAAGTCGATTGTTTTTTATACAGTGCATGATCGATTTTTATTTGTTTAGTAAAGGGCCATTAGTTTTTGCCTTTTCGGGCAGTTTGTGGATTTTGGAATTAAATAGAATATTGGTTTGTTGATGATAGTGGAGAATGGAATTAGTTTCTTGGATAGATCTTTGTATGTGGAGATCTTTGGTGGTTCATTAGTTTTGCCCCTATTGAACTTTTTTTGGAATTTGGTTTAGTTTTAGGTATTTGTATTTGAATTTGGACCGTAATTTCTATTATATAAGTGGGTCATTAGAATTATTATCAAGTATTATATTTGGGGCGTTTGAATTTTAGAGTCCGTTTGTCAAGTTATTATTAACTTGAATTTGTTTGATACTTGGATAATAAATTTGAAGTTGGACCGTAATACTTATAAAATAAGTGGGTCATTGGAATTTGAATTTGGTATTTGGAATTTGAAGATCGATTTGGGGTTTGAAGACTTAATTATTGTTAGGTCGTTTGGAATTTGTTCGATCGTTGGAAATTTGTTAGTTTGAAATTATGGATCTTCGTTTGTCGGGCTTTTGAAGATGGTTGCTTGAATTTGATAATCTTTGTTGAAGATCGTTTGAGCCGATTTGTTTTGTTTGGCTGACCGAGTTTGAATTTGTCGGTTAACATTTGATTGTTCGTTTTGAAGTTATCGGCATTTGCTTTGAACCAACTTTGTTTTGGATTGTTTTTGGGAATCGATCGTTTGATTTGAATTTGGCTAGTATCGCTAGCCTTTGGAACTTTGAATTTGATTTGAAGCCGGTGGAGGAGTTTAAGTCCCGGTGGAGATTGTTAGAAAAGTGACTTAAACTTTAGGGGCTATTTGGTAATTTGTTCGACTTGTGCTACAAGTTTGTTTGTAATTTGGTAACTAATCTATGACGGTTAGTTTTGCCTATAAATAGGGATTATTAGCATTAGTTTTCTTTGTACCTTTTGAATAATAGTTTGGTACCTTTTGAATTAGAATTTTGCATTGGTGGTACCTTTGAATTTGGTTTGGTTATTTGATAAAGCTTCCGCTTCATTTGTTTGGGTTTGTTTGTTTGTTTCGTACTTTGATTACCAACAAGTCTAACCAACAATGGCCAACTATTTCAATGAATAAAAACCAGATTTGGTAATTTTGTGTTGTGACTCTTGTGAGTAGTGACAATTGTATTAGTATATTTCTTCATTATCTTGTGCAACAATCGTAATATTTTTTTTTAATATAAAAAATTGGACTATTAATCTTTCTTCATCATTTTAGTCAAATGCTTTTTGAAAATATCCACCTACTCTCTGATAACTCAATTGTACAAGCATGCGTTTGACTTCACCCTTGCAACTTGCAATGACTCTGACATTTGATTTTTTTTTAACAAATCTTACATTTGATTCAACCACCCATTTTTTTACTTTCTCCCAATTCACTTTGAAATCAATTCTTCATTTTGATAATAATGAGTACAATGAAAAGTTCTTTACACCAACAATTTATATTTAAAGAAAGATGAAATAGATCGTAGTTAAATAGATAAAGAAATGAAAATCTAAGGAAAAACGTTATAAAACCAATATATTCTTTGTTTAACACGAGTTCTGAATAAAATTAGAAAAATGTGGCTTGGGTAAAAAAAAAACTATGTTAACTTACTTTTTGTAATTATTTGGTGTCTTAAAAAAGCAACAAACAAGCCAGTAGATTATCATGATTGCTTTTAGCTATCATCGGATAACATAACATCATATTACACGTGCAAACAAGTTATAAATGGTATCATTCAAGTGAGCATAAATATGTATCTATCGTCTATCACCCATATTATTTTTGTAAATGTTGATTAAAAATAGACATAATTGCAATTCTATATTTAGACTAAAATCAGTGAATTTCTATGATGCATTAAGTTGACGTATACATTGTAGAGTTAATATTTAGGTATTATGCACTCAATAGGCATAAAGTTCTATTAACCAAATACTCACTGAGCGTAAAAGAGACAATAGGCAACACAAGCTTCAAAGCACCAACTCACTCTTCCAATGGTGCTTAAAAGATATTAGACAAAAACCGCTATATACAACGACAACAAAAGAGATTATATTGGTCGTTGGTGACAATAAATGTAAAACTAATGAAATTAGACGAAATTCTCGCATCGAATATAAATATTATGGGCCGTGCTTAGCACGGCCTAATAGACTTCCTAGTATATATATATATATAGGGGTGGGTTAAAATAAAAAGAAGGATTTTGGTAAAAAGAATAAGAAGGATTTTAGACCATTGATCTAAAATCAATGGATGAGATTAACTTTCATTCTAACTAAGTATTAAGGGCATAAAAGTAATTTTACATTTCAAGTATATTGCTAACAACCTATTTAATCAGTTCTCTTCTTCCCTCCACACAAAAACACGCACTTCCATCTCTCCCCCTACACACAGATTCTTATTTGATCCGACCTTTCAATCTTTCCATCTTTCAATCCTTTCAATCCGAACTTTTACAATTGTGATCGAATTACAATTGTGATCGAATTAGGGTTTGTAATCGGTTACAATTGAGGATTATAAAAAGAAGGATTTCGGTAAAATAAAAAGAAGGATTTTGGTTACAAATAAAAAGAAGGATTATGAGCTCAATATCGAATTATTCCATAATGTCAACAATTAATAATAGTGATAATCAAGGTATGTAAGTTGCTGCAATTTTGGATTTTTTTTTTAATAAATTAGAGTAAATTATTACACTAAAAATTAGTGTTATTAGTTTAGTTTTTGAAAATGATGCATAAATTTGTGTATTTGTGAATTTTACCTCACAGATTAGTGTTATTGCAGTATCTGATGCACAAATTATTGCTTTTTAGTGTTATTGCAGTATTTGATGCACAAATTAATACTTTTTAGTGTTATTGCAGTATTTGATGCACAAATTATTGCTTTTTAGTGTTATTGCAGTATCTGATGCACAAATTATTGCTTTTTAGTGTTATTGCAGTATTTGATGCACAAATTATTGCTTTTTAGTGTTATTACAGTATCTGATGCACAAATTATTGCTTTTTAGTGTTATTGCAGTATTTGATGCACAAATTATTGCTTTTTAGTGTTATTACAGTATCTGATGCATAAATTATTGCTTTTTTGTGTTATTGCAGTATTTGATGCACAAATTATTGCTTTTTAGTGTTATTGCAGTATCTGATGCACAGATTATTGCTTTTTAGTGTTATTAAGTGTAAATTATTACACTAAAAATTAGGTTATTAGATTAGTTTTTGAAAATGATGCATAAATTTCTGTATTTGTGAATTTTACCTCACAGAGATTAGTGTTATTGCAGTATCTGATGCACAAAATGATATATAAGTTAGTGTATTTGTGACACATTTTTTTTTACTAGTGTTTTTTTTATTGAAATTTGTATTTTATGGTAAATTTGATGCACAAATTACTATTATATTTTTTTCAGTAATTAAATTAGCGTTATTATTGTGTTTTGATTAAACATTGATTTTGGACAGAATTTTGATGCACAATTATGTTTTATTAGTCTATTTTTTTCAAAGTTTGTTTTTTTAGTAGAATTTTCATGCACTAAATAGTGTTATATTTTATTATATATATTTTTGTTATAATTGTTACTGTCATCATCTGATTATGCTACTTTTTTCTTTTCATAGTTGATGCTTGTGACCCTACAGTTATAGATAACCTACAGATGAAAAAATCATTGGGTATTGTTCGTGTGGCAGAAGATGGGAAAAGGTTTTACAAACCCGATGTTTCAGATGATGTTAAACCATTCAAGGGTAAATTGTTTAAGACGTTAGAGGATGGTTTTCAGTTCTACAAAACATACGCAAAGCTTAGTGGTTTTGAGGTTAGAAAATCTACTCACTATATTACAAAAGATGGTAAATTGAAGCAGAAGTATATTGTTTGTAGTAGAGAAGGATTTAAGCCGATTGCACCTATGGACACGTTGGTTGATAATATTGATAAGCAAGAAAATAAGAAACCTAAGGAAAAACGAAAAAGGCCTTCATGTAGGTGTGGATGTTTAGCAAAGTGTATTTTTGAGATCACAAATGAGAATAACTATGTAGTTCATGTGTTTGATGAGGAGCATAATCACCCGTTTGTTGATGAGGATGATATCCCACTTTTAAAGTCTTCACGGAAATTGACATTCTCAAAAAAGCAGCTTTTATTCCGGGTTTTGAATAACAATATAGGTCCAATGAAAGCTTTCAAGATGATGAAAGAGTTGTTTGGTGGGTTTGATGAAATAGGTGCAACATCAGTTGACTGTAAGAATTTTAAACGGGGTATCAATTTGTTCATAGGTGAGTTTGATGCTGAAATGGTTGTTGAACTTTTGATGAATAAGAAAGAGTATATACCTGGTTTTTCATGTGATTATTTCACCAATGAGGATGGTGCTCTTGCGGGTTTGTTCTGGGCGGATGAGGTTGCAAAGAATAATTACCTTTGTTTTGGTGATGTAATCTCATTTGATGCAACGTTTCGCTCTAACAAGTAAGTTTTTATACCGAGTAAATATTTTGATCACATATAAAATAGTAAAGCAATGGTTTCATATAACACTGTTTTGTGCAGTAAAAATGGTTTCATATAACACTGTTTTGTGCAGTAAAAATGGTTTCATATAACACTGTTTTGTGCATTAAAAATGGTTTTATATAACACTGTTTTGTGCATTGATAACGCTACACGCGTCGTTCGGGGTCAAGGAAACTTCCTTTTCTTCGAGCAAGTTTTATAACACCCTAGGCAGTGAACCTAATCGTTGTAGTGTAGTAATTAGGGTAAGCCACGGGTATTGATATCGTTCTCTAGGGGAATAGGAATGCTAGTGAGAAGTTACTACGCTAAGGTTGAGGTTGAGGAAGATTATTTTTTATCTTTTTATGTTTTTTAGAAAATGAAAAGGTACGAATCTCGGGTATTGGATTTGGGGGGTTGGTATTTCTACCGATTACTCTACTATTATCTAATTATCTAAGCTAAGGTTGTGATAGTCTATGTCTAATTGATGTGTACTCGTATGATAGTTTAAAGATGTGTTTACTTAGGTTTTACTACTCCTTAATTATCTCCTATTGATGGTTGATTTGTCACGTCCTTATTCCTAGTTGCGTTGTGATTCTAAGGCTATAGGGCGTGCTTATTTCCCTAACTCTTTGAAATTACCAAAGGGTCTTGTTTACAAATCCTCTAGTGATTTATAGACGCCTACTCTACGGTTGTCCTTGAATACTTTATCCTACAATTACCTAGATAATTATATTCTAAAGTTCACAAAGAAATGTCAAGCATTAAGTACACAACGAATAATCTAGCGCACTCTAGATCATTAGTCAACTAAGATAAGTATCAACCAATCAATATTCAATAATTAAGTTTCATATTCCCTAAGCAAACACACAAATAAATTAGCCGGACATGGAGAACATGCAAGCATACACACAAATAATCAAAGACATAATTAAATTAATGAAGTAAATACTTATCTTGATGTATAATAGGGTTTAGAACCCTAAAATACTGCACAAGAAAGCCTTGGTTCGGTTTTAGGTTTTTACTCCAAAAGACTACCCTCCAAAAACTGAAAAATTTGGATTCTATATATAAGATTACATCTGCGACGGCGTCACCTTATGTTTCGTGACGCCGTCGTGTCGCCGTCATTAGGGTTTCGTCTTGGCCACGTAAACCTTGCGACGGCGTCACCTTATGACTGTGACGCCGTCCCCTTCAGCTCTGACGCCGTCTTGGCTGCATCTAGGCCGTCTGAGTAGCGACGGCCTATTCCTTTAGAACCTGACGTCGTCCCTTGAAAACATGCAATTTCGCCTCTGACCCGTCGCAAAATTCCTTCCCGACGGCGTCGCAGATATGCAGTGACGCCGTCGCCTTATGTTTCAGCAGCTTTGAGGGTCTCGATTCTGACTTTGGCCATTTTCTTCGTATATTCGCGCCTTTTCGTCCAAATAAGCATCATTCCAGCATTTTGCCTTCAAGAGACCTAAAAAGTGAAAAGGAACGATATTAAGCAATAACGGATACAAAAGTGATCGAATAAGGGCTTAAATGACCCCTCAAAAAGGTACCTTTTAAAACCTTATCATGCATTAAAAATGGTTTTATATAACACTGTTTTGTGCTAATGCTTTTGGTGGATTCCGTGTTCGTATTTTCAATTCCGCATCTATATACTTTTTTGGTTCATCAATCATCCCATCAATCCATTCTTCATCATCACTACTTTCTTTTTCTGAACTGTCATCTTCACTACCCCCACTTCCTTCTTCAGTTTCACTTTCTTCTTCTCCATTGTAATTGTAATAATCTGTATAATTCACAAATTTATTATTCATCACGTTTTTAGTTACTACGAAAAAACTAATGATCAATGCACAGAAGAATTAAAAGCCATTCTAAACATTATTTTAATTCACAAAAACAATCAAAATCACTTATAAACCTAATTTTAATGCACAAAACAAGCAAAAACACTTACGAAAAAACTAATGATTAACGCACTATGCATCTTAGGATTCGTCTACTTTCTGCTCTAGCAACTCATTTTCATTTATTCTAATTCGTATTCCACATTCTAGTGTATCCGCCATCTCATGTGCTAACACCTCCCAAGAAAACTACTCTCCCTCCGTAAAAATGCCAGCATTCATAGGTGTGGATTTATAATCAAATTCCTAACTAAGTCAGCTTGTGGACCAAACTAACACTATCAACCTCAATCTACAATACGCTGTCACACCGTCACATGTATACAAACCGCACATGAACACTGACTCAACAATTTCACACTAGTTCCGATTTTCTATACTAACTAACAAATCAAGTTAATCAGAAACAATACCTCATTACAATCTCCATTTCAACTAATAATTAGCCATCTACAAACCTCATTCATCAACAAAAAAGCTGTTTCTAGTCCTAAGCAAATGTTCATATTATTAATAATCATGAATATCGATGATCAACGCCCTATGCAGCTTAGGCTTCAACTACTTTCTGCTATCACAACTCAGTTTCATTTATTATAATTAGTATTTCACATTCTAGTGTAGACTTATACACACAAAAACCTTTCTAAAGCTAATTTTAATGCACAGAACAATCAAAGTGCCTTCTAAACCTAATTTTAGTGCACAAAGCCCCTTCTAAAACTTATTTTAATGCACAAAACACTCAAAGCGCCTTCTAAACATAACTTTAGTGCACAAAACATTCAAAGCCCCTTCTAAAACTAATTTTAATGCACAAAACATTCAAAGCCCCTTCTAAAACTAATTTTAGTGCACAAAACACACAAAGCCCCTTCTAAAACTAATTTTAATGCACAGAACAATCAAATGCCTTCTAAACCTAATTTTAGTGCACAAAGTACTCAAATCTGGTTTTAATCATTTATTTTAATGAACAAAACAATCAAATAATTTATATAAAAATACACTTAAATACATCAATACCTGTAGATTTTGATGTTTTTGAGGAACGATCGTGAATCATCTTCCTCCGTTTATTAGCATTTGATTCTTCATTATCCGACAGAGATATATGTATCGATACTCTCCTACCACTACTTAAACTCCGATTTTTGGCTGATAATTTTTACAAAAATAATTCATTAAAATCGAGCTACAGTAGGATAAAATTAACAAAATTAGATTTATTTTACTTACCTTTGCGTTCCAACACCATTTTCTAGATGATTGATTGATCGGATTTTAAGAAGATGATCGGAATTTAAGAAGATGATCGGAGATACTTAGAAGAGAGAGAAACAAGATAGACGGTTCATTTTTTCTGAGAGAGAAAATGAGTTACGAGAATCAATTCCGATTTAATTAAGTGTTTAGTATTTTTTTCTAAATGACAGTTTTGCCCTTCCAGCTTTAATTAAGTATATAGATCAATCTCATCCATTGATTCTTAATCTAAAGGTCTAAAATCCTTCTTATTCTTTTTACCAAAATCTTTCTTTTTATTTGATCTCATCCCTATATATATATATATATATATATATATATATATATATATATATATATATATATATATATATATATATATATATATATATATTTAAATCTTTTATAAGTTATGTCTGTCAAACAAATATTATTTTTTAAGTAGCTTAGTTTTTGAAAAAATAAGCATAATCCATCCATTATCTTATGTGTCAAACATGCCCTACGTAATAGCATTGCAGATACCAAAAATTGTGTTTTGATGTTGTCCCACATTGGGTTGGTGCCAAGAATGAAAGTGTATTTATAAATGACGAGCTCACGATTTTTAAAAGGTTAAAAGCTAAAAATACTTTATGTTACTAGCTCATCTAACTCATTATGTTTTCTCAATTCGTAAACTACTCATTATACACCATCTTTAAAGGTAATTTGATAATTTCATTTACATTCATCTTCGATATCTCAACTCTGGCCAAACACCATGAATTGCGGCTAAAAAAACCCGTTTATGTTCATGTTCGTTTATTAAGAAAATGCATTGTTCATGTTCGTTCATAAAAACACTAAACGAACGCCAAACGAACATAAATGATCGAACATATATGAACATATACAAACAAAGTCTCTCTTAGTGGTTCGGGTCCCGGGGCCTGCCCGTCTAGATTGTTTAACTCGGTGGTCGGATTTCAAGTGTGGTGCTATTCTAAAATAAATAAATAGATAAATAAAATTATGCACAATATTTTGTTTTATAAGTGTTATTTTGTTTAAACAAACCAATTTTAGAATTATACAAATAAAAGATATGATATAAGAACATAAATAAATGTATATAAACGAACACATAATCGGACGTTCATGAACATAAATGAACGGACGCTACTTTTGTCCATGTTCGTGTTGGAAAAATTTAGTGCACTTGTGGGATTAGTTCACACCTGGTTTTGGGTGAGGAGGTACGGAGTGTACACCCATGAGGTCCCTGAACACCCTGACTCAATAGTGGTTTGTACTGGTAGTGCTAAGTTAGTACTGATAGCCAATGTTAGTACTGATAGTGCTAAGTTTGTACTGACAGTGGATTGGTTCCTACTGGCAGTGGATTGGTTCCTACTGGCAGTGGATTGGTTCCCACTGGTAGTGTAGTGGTTCCTGCTGCTAGTGTAAAGGTTCCCACTGGTAGTGTTGCAGTGTTTTATGTGTAACAACTTTGACTCATTCAATTGGCTGTTATGACTGCTTTATGACCACGTTTAATTGTTCATGTAACCACTATTTCTATGATAATGGAGGTTTATTATGGGTGATTAATTGGCCGTTAATCATACATAATGTCCATTGATTAGTGTTGAGTGTTCTCTACAATAAATAGAGAGTGACTTCTTCAGCTTGAAGATACACTGAAAAAGAACATAACCCAAAGGGTTATTGATTTGTGCCTAATTCAATAACATACGTTTGGTCTTATCCCAAATATATATTCGTGTAACCCAGGCATTAGGGTCGAATAGTTTAATTTGGAAAGTGATTACACGATTCCAAGTGATATCCGGTAACCACCTAATGGTATTTGCAGTTGCTACTGATTGTCTTAACCCTCATCTGGGAATAACCACCAACAGTTTGTTCATTTATCTAAACAAACATAAAATGTTGTTCATGTTCGTTCGTTTATTAATAAACGAACACACACGAATTTTTTACCGAACGATTAATGAAATGTTCACCGAAGTTCAATTCGTTTACAACACTATCCATATCTATATGAACCTGTTAAGATTCACATGTCGTTCTTTACAATTAAAAACTTACCATGACGGGAGGAGCAAAACCAGTTTTTTTATGTTTCTTATATTTTGACTGTATGTTAATCATGTACGCATTAGTAGCACTTCAAGGGAAATTAAATAGTTGTTCGCGAAAGGAAATATTCTCATGGTCCAGTTCTCGACTAATGCACAATTCAACATGTCGCGCAATTAGGTCATTATTTTAAAACTATGTTTAGTATTCAACAACTTATTTTCCTCTTTCTTTCTGTTACTTTAGTTTAATGATTTATGACTATTAATAACAATTTATGTTTAAAAAAAACGTAACACGATTCAAGCTGCATAAGTTGTTTTAGATCAATAATGTGTGATGGTAGTGGTGTTGATGGCGGGAAGTTGTGGTCATTTTGGCGGCCGGAGGCGGTGGTTATGGCTAGTGAAGAAGACAAGGGGTATTATTGTCTTTTAATTTGAGAAAGAATAATTAACTAAGCATAATGAGTCAAAATGATGATGTACAATGAGTGGTTTAAAAATTGACAAAACATAATGAGTTATTACATAGAATATTTTTAACATTTTACATTTTTAAAAATCATATTTTAGCACTATTTTTAAAATCGTATTTTAGTTATAAAAAAAATTGAATTTAGTGTGCTTTTAAATTCTTTTAAAAACATACTAAAATCCAATGACCCATTGAAGTGAAAATGCAATTATAGACACCTTTAATTTCTCACACCATACCTATGTGGGACAATGCAACACACAAATATGTTAATAAAAACCATAAGCTCTAACATTACTTCGGGTAATAACCGAGCAGAGCATAAATGGTCAAAGATATAACTTTTTTCCTTTAACAATGCAGTTCTTTCCATCGAATCTATCAAGATTGAAACCTTGTTGACATAATGCTTCATTAGTTGCACCACTGTCCATTGGGAACCCATCAAAAACGACACCTTGTAGGCCTTAAGACTTACGTACTAAAGGACGCATGATTGGTAAAAACCACAACAATGTCATCAGAAACAAGTTTTCCCTGACAAAAAAAAATATAGATAAAGTACAATTCAGTTTGTATAAAATATGCATGCATAAAAATACATACATACTTCATAGCTTCGTTGCTTTATCTCCGAGAGAAGTTTTAGCATAAATGGGAGGTCTTAAAGACAGTTCCTTTGTGTCAAATGTGAATGCGGAAAATGCATAGGTTTCCATAGCTTTGCGTGCCTTTAACTTCGAGAGGAGCTTTAGTAGCCAAAACTACTTTAAGCCTATCACTACTGCACCAAGTGGCAAAAACCATACGCGTCCTTGATAATTGGTGACAGGATAATGATGAGTTACCGAATCACGACTTATTATAAAGATAATTTTTTGTGCCACATGGTGATTAGTGATATGCTAAAAGTAGTTGTTTCTGCAAAAAGATATTAAATTCGTACAAAAATATGAATGCGGAAAATACACACGTTTTTCATAGATCGTTTGCCTTTAACTTCAAGAGGAGCTTTCATAACAACAATTTCTTTTATCCTATCCACCTTTTCTGTAGTTGAAGTCTGGTTGTATTATTGCTCCAAAGACAAGTGGGTGTTGGGTTTATCCCACATCGCTCGGGTAGTGGAAGTTGAAAGAGACGAAGGCTGTATATAATGACCAAGCAGCATAAGGTGAAAATCATGCAGCCAAACAATAAGTACAAAGCGAACTATTCTTTCGCCTTTTACTAAAGAATACCGTGTGCTTGTTGTATAAATTGGCATACTCCTTTTTTTGGAGAGCTTCTTCCCAAAAGGATGAACTACAACCAATTTTCGTACAATGTATTTTCAGTTTGCTTTCTTGTTTATATCTAAAACTATAATTTCTTAAGTATTGCTATAAAATTTTGAAGTTACAGAGTTTGTGCACAAATTTTGAAAAACAAAGTTGCTAGACAGACATGCTAGTTAGTGTAAATGTTGTCCAAATTTTGTAAATGATATGCTTTGCACACCTGCACATATATTCTCATATCAGTGCAAACATTTAATAATAAACTTTTTATGGCTTTAAAAATTATTGCCAAAATTTGGATTACTAATGTTAATTCTTCAAACTTTTAACCAGATTCATAATTCGGTGATCATTAGACATTATATAATCGAGTAAATAAATAATAGAAGCGATTTAAATAACAAATCATATCATATTAAATATGATACATAAACATTAATCGCATAGTTACTTTGAATGTTTAGTCGAGGAACATACCTAGATCGTGTTAGTAAAAATCGAACTCAAAATCGTAAAAGGTAATTTTTGTTATTAATGCGTTATGGAACCAAGTATAAATATATATAGGCTAAAATTGTGAAGCAATCCGAATTTTGGGCTATAAACCGACATGGTGTTTTCTTCAATTATTTTACATTTGTCCATTTCAGATAACTTATGGTAAAAGATTTTCATAGATATATCGAATGGTATAGAGAGCTAATGAAGAACCACCTTGTAACATTGTAGAAATATGATAATTGTGATAATGAAAGACTAGTTATAATACCCACGCACGTGCAGGTTTTTATATGTTGTGTTTTTAAAAATCGATTACTAATTTATTTATTTACATTTAGACACAAATATTTTTAAAATCACTCTCTCTTTTTACTAAATTTTTTTTCTTTATACTTTGACACTTAAACTTTTATGTTTATATTTTTTCTTGACTATAATAAGAACGTTTTTTTTAACTATTGCCAAATCCAGAATATTTGAGTTTTTTAAATAAATATTTAAAAAAATAATAATAAATAATTAAATAAAATATTACCAAATAAAGTATGAATTGATTTTTTTTGAAATGAAAGAATTCCCACTAATGTTTTGTTTTATTATATAAAAGATATATTCAGATTTTTTACAGAAAACAAACGATATAAAATGAGAAAATAAAAATTGGAACCGAAGGTCTTATGTACCAGAAAATGGGTTTTGGGGTTGTCCCACGGTTGGTGCCAAGAATGAAAGTGTATTTATAAGAGGAGGTGATTTAGAAAAACTAGAAGTGTGCAAATTCTAATTTATAAATGATAAAAATTCAAAACATGATAAAAGAAACATTTAGTTTTTTCAAAAAAAATTTATATTGTGTTGTGATAGTAAAGTGAAAGTGCAATTATAAATACTTTCAATTTCTCTCACCCCACCTATGTGGGACAATACACCACACCAATTTGTTAATAATAACTGAGCAGCGTATATCGTCACTGATATATATTTTTTCCTTGTAGAATGTAGTCATTTCCATCGAATCTATCAAGATTGAAACCTTGTTGACATAATGCTTCATTAGTTGCACCATTTTCGTTGGGAACCCATCAAGAACGGCACCTTTTAGGCCTTAAGGCTTATGTACTAAAGGACGCATGATTAATAATAACCACAACAATGTCATCAAGAACAAGTTTTCCCTGACCAACAATACAACCAAAATACAGATAAAGTACAATTCAATTTTTATAAAAATACACACCCAAAAAAATACATACACTCCATAGCTTCGTTGATATATCTCCAAGAGGAGTTTTAGCATAAATGGAAGCTCTAAGAGGAAGAACTCCAATCAATCTTTAGTTCAAGCTTTAAAGCCAAAAGTTCATATGGCTCTAGATTTCTGAATTTGTCTTAGCCATGCAATTAGCACAATGCAAACTACTTTTCTATTTAGAAAACTGTGTGATCATAGCGCATAAGTTTGTAGGCAAACAATACTATTATTCGAAAAAGCCATAGTCCTTGGGACTGAATCTACTGCAATGCAATTCATGATAAGTACAATCAATATTGTTCACATTTACAAAAATATGCTTGCACAAAGTACACACATTCTCCATATCTTCATTGGCTTTAACTCCAAGTGGAGTTCTTACAACTACAACTACTCTTATCATATCATATCACCAATCAGTCATTAAGTGGCACAAACAAACATCACCGTTAATAAATGGTGATTGGATATCTAAAAGGCACTCCAATCACAAATTATTAAGGATGATTAGTGTTTGTGCCACTTGGCCATCGGTGATATGCCAAAACTATTAGCTGCTGCAAAAACTCCCTTTAGAGTTAGAACCAAGGAAGACATTGAGTTGGTGTGTAATTTTTGCATGTATATTATTATGCAATTGAACCTTCTTCTTGTACTTATTGAAGTCTGATTGTAATGTTGTTAAGGGGCAAGTTTCTGATGACTTAGTTATGACTATAAATAACGAAGCCTTCATGTGAACAATTAGTTCATTCTTTATGGATGCTAAATACAAGGACCGTGGTCCGAGTGGAAAAGTTGTTCAATATACATCAAGCAACTAGCTTGTGGACATCGAGTGACTAGCAATTTAAGGTTTTCTTTTTTTAATATAGGACCTCAACAGTTACCTCCTGCAGTAGTTTCTGCATGGAGGTTTGCTACAATACCTTTTCTCCTATAAGAATTAGTAACCTGCAGATACCAATTGGATTTATTCATTTAGCATAATCATAACAAGAAATTCTATACACAGAAGTTTGCAAAAATACATTAAAGATGAGCCAAACACATTTAAAACATGGAGTGCTAGAGGGGAGCAACTTCAAGTATTTTAGCGAAAACGGGTCAAGTTGGCTAATTGGTTATTGACAATGGGTCAAGCGATTCAAAAGTGTACCAACGTATATTCAAGTTTTGTGAGTGAGTATTATACAAGAATGAAGTGTGTTTGGAATAGTTGGATTCTTTAAGTGCTTTTCCAAACTTGGTCAATATCACTCCTAAAATAACTGCTTTCTTGAATGTTGTGGAAAAACAAAAGGAGAAGAAGAGGTTGTTTCAATTCTTGAATGATTTGGATGATTGTTACAGTGCACAAATAATTCAATTTTTGCTGATTAATCCTTTACCAAGTGTGGAAAATGCATGTGCTGTGATCAACAAGAAGAGTCTCAGAAAGATATGTTTAATGCTGGTATGCCTGTTGTGGAATCAACTGCTTTGTACAGCAAGAGTGTTGGGAAGGATAAGTGCCTAATTTGTGATTTCAAGTGGCATCCTCCAGAAAGATGTTGGGAAAAGGTAGGTTATCCAGTGTGGCATCATAAGTATAAGGCTCAGGGCAAACAGAATCAGTCATAGTCAAGGTTCAAAGAAGTTGACAAAGGCAGAGGTAATGGGTTCAATGTTGGTCAAAGAAGGACTGCAACAAGTGTAATCAGTGGTTCTAGCAGTTTCACCTTTACTTCTGAGCAGTTTGAGAACCTAATTAGGAGTGTTATAAAGGATATGAAGCCTGGTGCTACTACTGGTGATTGCACTGATGATGCGATTGAGTTTGTAGTAGGTATAATTGCCTTAAATGCTACTACAAATAATGCTTTCTTTTATTGGATCTTAGATACTGGAGCCACATATCACATGACACCATCTTGTAGGGATATGATTAATGCAAAGATTTTGGAAATATTGCTTAAAATAACCCAGTCAAATGGCAGTTCTTCTTAAAGATTTCCTATATGTTCCTACTTTTAAGTTTAGCTTACTTTCAGTGCCTAAATTGACCAAAGTAACAACTGTGTTGCTATCTTCTTTCCCAATTTATGTGTAATTCAGGATATTATGTAATTTGAATTATAAAAACTCAAATTGGTCTTAAGTCTTGAAAAACTAATGTAAGCTTCTCTAGTCTTGGAAAAATTGTTAGCTGAAAGATATTGGAAGTTGTGATTGTCTTCGTCTGGTTCCAAACACCGAATGACAAATGATAAGGTTTTAAAATGTACCTTTTTTAGGGGTCTTTAAGCCCTTATTTGTTCACTTTTGTATCAATTATTACTTAATATCGTTCCTTTTCACATTTTAGGTATCTTGAAGGCAAAATGCTGGAATGACACTTATTCGAACGAAAAGGCGCGAATATACGAAGAAAATGGCCAAAGTCAAGAATCGAAACACTCAGGCTGCTGGAACTGAAGGGGACGGCGTCAGGTGTTATCTGCGACGCCGTCGGACAACTTTTGTGACGGCTCAGTAGCCAAATTGCTCATTTACAAGTGACGGCTTCACGTTTTAAAAGAGTAGGGCGCCGCAACTCAGACGGCCTATATTTGATCCAGACGACGTCAGAGACTGAAGGGGACGGCGTCACAAGCATAAGGTGACGCCGTCGCAAGACTAACGTGGCCAAGACGAAACCATAATGACGGCGACCCGACGGCTTATCAAATCAAAGGGTGACGTCGTCGCATTTGTAATCTTATATATAGAATCCGAATTTTTTAGTTTTCAGTGTGTAGTCTTTTGGAGTAAAAACCTAAACCGAACCAAGGCTGTCTTGTACAGTATTTTAGGGTTCCATACCCTATCTTACATCAAGATAAGTGTTTTACTTCATTAATTCAATTATGTCTTCAATTAATTGTGTGTATGCTTGCATGTTTCCCATGTCCGGCTAATTTACTTGTGTGTTTGCTTAGGGAATATGAAACTTAATTATTGAATATTGATTGGTTGTCTCTTATCTTAATTGTTAATGATCTAGTATTGCGATAGGTCATCCGTTGTGTAGTTAATGCTTGATTAATCTTTGTTGAACCTTAGCTTATAGTACCTAGAGTCATTGTAGGCTAAACCATCCGAAGAGTACCTTAGCGTTAAGTTTATAAATCCTAGAGATTTTGTAGGCGATAACCTTTGGTAGTTTCAAAGAGTTACGGATAAACGCATACCCTACGACCTTAGACACACAACGCGATTAAGAATAAGGACGTGACAATTCAACCATCAATAGGAGATAATTAAAGAGTAATAAAACCTAAGTAAACACATCTTTAAATCATCATACGAGCATACAATAATTAGACATAGACTACATACACCACTAGATTAGATAATTAGATAAGTAGAGTAATCGGTAGAAATACCAACCCCCAAATCCAAACCCCGAGATTCGTAACTTTCCATTTCCTAAAAAACATAAAAAGATAAAAAATAATCTTCCTCAACCCCAACCTTAGCGTAGTAACTTCTCACTAGCATTCCTATTCCCCTAGAGAACGATATTAATTCCCGTGGCTTACCCTAATACTACACTACAGCGATTAGGTTCACTGCCTAGGGTGTTGAAAAACTTGCTCGACGAAAAGGAAGTTCCTTTGACCCCGAACGACGCGCGTAGCGTTATCAAGTTTTTGGTGCCGCTGCCGGGGAATAGAATAGCTAGTTAGGAGTCCACCTCATTTAGGTTTCCTTGTTTGATTCCTATCAAGTAAGCATTTTTTTCCCATTTTTAGCTTCCTCGTAGTCTATCCCCCTTCTTTGTGTTTGTGTTCGTAAAATCCTTTTCATTTGTCGCTATGGCAAGTGAAGTTGCATTTGAATCATTGACAAATGAGGAACAATTGAATTTCGCAGATTGGATTGCTTTTTATTGTTCCAATGAATTTGTGAGTGATCTTAGAGATATCCAAAAGGAAACGGGTGTAAGGTTGGATGGATTTGATAAATTTTGTGCTTGTGTGGCTTCTATTCAACGATCATTGTTAGAATCAACTCCTTTTAGTGAGACCCTCTGGAAAATTTTTGAGAAAAGCCTCCTAAGCATAAACCATCAGCTGTCACAACTTGAGGAAATGGATAAGGAGGATTTATCCAACCTTAGGCATCATGATCAAAAAGACCTAGTTTTTAAGAACATGGAACCTAAACCCGAACAAGATTGTGAGATGGTTATAGTTGAATTGCCTAGTTGCATGCGTGGGATAGATTTCACCAAAACATATGACACGCGTGACGAATCCTTTAGGCAAATAGAACATAGTGATCAAATTTTTGAGAATGATTCTTATGAATCGGACCAAGAATTTGAAATGGCTAAAGAAGGATTTGAGATACTTAGGAGTGTATTTGGGTTAGATCATACTAATGAACATTTAGGAGATCTAGATATAATGGAGAATGAGGTGGAAACTCCAAGCCCACAGGCCCTACCATCACTTGAGGAACACACATCGCCTATAACTTACCCGGGAGAAGTATAAGAGACTATAGGAACCCCGATTGATATAGAACCTTTGGACCAAACGCCACTAGAGAATGTAGGTTTAGATGCTTGTTGTCATGACCTCTCTCTTAGTCCTAGGGAAGTTCCTAATTTTGATGAAACGGAGCCTCAACCAAAAACCTTACCCAATTTTCCGTCTTTAGATGTGAATCTTGGAATCTAATTAGGCCCCAATCCACCCATCAAAATAAATAATCCGGGTAGTTGCTTGATAAAGGTGGTAGACTCTAGGCCATGTAGAGTGGAAGCTAATATAGGAGTAACCCATGACCTTACACACTTATATCACCCATTCATGGTTGATAACAAGAAACATTATGCGTTTAAACCGAGTTTATTAGGTCAAGATGGATCCTTAACTAAGAATCTTTTGAAGTTGATAGAAGATGATCCATTTTTAGAGAGATTTGATTCACCCGCTACACCAATAGACTTAGGTAAGGTTATAATGAATGGAACACACTCCTTTGAGCATATAAATCACCCATCACCCTCTCCTCACGGAGCAAATTTCCACCCTAAGGGTGTGTATCGCTACTATCACCCGCACTTAAGCTTAAGTGTAGAGAAAACCTCCCTTTTATCCGTTAAATAAGGGTAGAGTCAAGCTCGTGACTCGAACAAAAACAAGCGCTTCTTGGGAGGCAACCCATGTGTATTTGTTTTTCATTTTTATTTATGTGTCATATATCTTTTCATTTTTGTATGTTCTCATGTTTGAATTTATGAAAATGCTTTATTTTGTCATTAACCTCGTCTTAATTACATATAAAGGTATTTTACAAAAGGGATAAGTGTAGGGAGGATTACACACGTTTTAAAAAAGAACGTGAACATGAGAATTACGATTATTAAAAGAGATATATATGTGTGAGTCAAATGCTTGTATCGAGTCATAATGGATATTTTGCAGGAAATTTTTCCAGATTTTAAAGATATAAATTTTCCAGAATTTTTTCCAGAAAATCGCAGACCAGTTTCTGTCAGGATAACCTGACGGCGACAAGGGTCGCAACCGGACGGCGTCAGGAGGAGTAGAAACAGCTTCTAACTTTTTCTCGTTTTCTGTGCTACTTATAAATTTTTTTGGAATTTTCCAGGTCTTAATTTTCTAGAAAATCTGCAAACATCCATTCCACAAGCATTATATCTTATTTAAGTCAGGAATTACATCTTGTTGAGATTTTTGTTTGTTCGGTTTGATGCGTTGGGTTGTCTTTTTCTTAAAGTGTGCAGGTTTTATTTATCAAGAAGAAAATACAAAAGATTGGAAGAAACTTTTAACGCATACATTCTTCTTGAAGAAAGATTTAACCACTACTTTACACGGATCCTACCGAGCTAATCAGGGGAGTACTAGTTTCTTTCATCTTTTATTACCTTCCATTATCATAACTTTGATACTTTCGGGGAACATTGGGGACAATGTTCAGTTTAAGTGTAGGGATGGAAAATAAAACGGGAACTTTGAAACTATGCTTATCCTTGACTATTTTCTTTGTCCAATTGCATTTGTGTAATAAAAGCGTCATAAAAAAGACGGTTTTTGTGCTAGTCATTTGCGTAATAAACCATGAGAAAAGACGGTTTTTGTGCTAGTCATTTGTGCTAGTCAAGGTTAAAAACCATCTTTTCTCATGTAGGAGTGGGCCATTAGTCTTAACAAAAGCGTCTCATGGATAGGAAGTTACATGACTAGCACAAAAACCCTTTACCACCTAAATTCCACCCAAAATGTGAGGATCGCCCTTAGATTAGTAGGAATTAAAGCATTCATCATTAATGCTTAGAGTGTGAACCGGTAGTATATTAGATTCTAGAACTTGTTTTGTGATGCATCCCGAGATCGCTAGTAAGACTACACTTGTGTAGTTAGGAATAACTAAATGATAAGAGGCACTAGGATAACCCTTGTTTGATACCCGTAATATAATTACTTCTTCCACATCGGTTGAGTAATTCCCCCACACCTTTGCGTTGTACTCATCTTTAGTACACGATACCCCTAGTTAACCCCTCAGAGCCTATCCTTTTCGCGGTTCTCGTGATGTTTCGGTTTTCCGGAATATCAATGAAGAGTATTGTTTACACCCCACCCCCAAATGTACACCCAAATCGCCTTAGCCTACCTTGTATGCACTCACTTTTAGTGCATTATTGTTATCACCCTAAACCTTTAGTTCAATTATCTAGTTGCTTGCATAAGTTGCTAAGTCGAGTCATATCCTTTGTACACAGTTTTGGGACGATTGGGACTCATGGGAAAAGTTAAGGTTTATGAAATGACGGGAAGGGAATGTTAAATTCAAATTCCCTTTATTTGCGTAATAATGTACTCCAAGTGTTTTGATCTTTTCAATTCGGGTCGTATTAGTGTTAGAGTAATAAAAACTCAAGTGTAGGGATGTGCCTATAAATCCCTATCATTTTGATGTTATCGTAGAGGATGGTAGAGTAAAAGTGTATTAAAAAAAATAGAGCGTAAAAAGAAAAAAAAAACATACGGGCTACCATCCTACATCTATCTTTAATTTATGTTTGTTTGTTTCAGTTATCTAGAGTTTAGAGTGTCGAGTCTTGGCTTAGCAACGCCATTATTCGCATGTTTGTAACATAAAGATTTTTGACTCGCCACCACTAATTAGCCTATCCCACCAAACCCTTTGTTTCCCTACCGTAAGCCTAACATTACAACCATTTAAAAGACCTCTTGGATAGTCTTTCCTAGGTGCTTACGCCAAAGCGATGGAGGTTTGATCTAGTCTCAAGCCTATGGTAATCTATGTACTAGGACCGGTTAATGAGTGTTTATCTTCCATTTCCAAGTTGTTATATTTCATATACACCCGAGAGATGTGAGTATCCAAACACCCCTTGTGAGGTGCTAGTATGTAATTTCCGTGCTTGTTATGACTTTTGCGGGGCTTATAAGTGTTGTGAATTGTTCTAAACCAATGCTTCATGACCCCTAACTTATAAATTAATTGGCTAAAAGCGCATTTGCTTGAGGACAAGCAAATACCAAGTGTAGGGATATTTGATAAGGTTTTAAAATGTACCTTTTTGAGGGGTCGTTTAAGCCCTTATTTGATCACTTTTGCATCCGTTATTACTTAATATCGTTCCTTTTCACTTTTTAGGTATCTTGAAGGCAAAATGATGCAATGACACTTATTCGGACGAAAAGGCGCGAATATACGAAGAAAATGGCCAAAGTCAAGAATCGAGACACTCAGGCTGCTGGAACTGGAGGGGAAGGCGTCAGGTGTTATCTGCGACGCCTTCGGACAACTTTTGTGACGGCTCAGTAGCCAAATTGCTCATTTACAAGTGACGGCTTCAGGTTTTAAAAGAGTAGGGTGTCGCAACTCAGACGGCCTAGATTTGATCCAGACGACGTCAGAGACTGAAGGGGACGACGTCACAATCATAAGGTGACGCCGTCGCAAGACTAACGTGACCAAGACGAAACCCTAATGACGGCGACCCGACGGCACAAATCAAAGGGTGACGCGTTGCATTTGTAATCTTATATATAGAATCCGAATTTTTTAGTTTTCAGTGTGTAGTCTTTTGGAGTAAAAACCTAAACCAAACCAAGGCTGTCTTGTACAGTATTTTAGGGTTCCATACCCTATCTTACATCAAGATAAGTGTTTTACTTCATTAATTCAATTATGTCTTCAATTAATTGTGTGTATGCTTGCATGTTTCCCATGTCCGGCTAATTTACTTGTGTGTTTGCTTAGGGAATATGAAACTTAATTATTGAATATTGATTGGTTGTCTCTTATCTTAATTGTTAATGATCTATTATTGCGATAGGTCGTCCGTTGTGTAGTTAATGCTTGATTAATCTTTGTTGAACCTTAGCTTATAGTACTGATGTGCCCGGTTGGTGCAAGTTTTAAATTTATAAAAGGTGAATTACCAATATTACCAATAACACATACGAGCAAGTATACTCGTCCGTTATAGCAAGATTATGAAGGTAAGTCGGGATCGTTCGCAGGGATTTGAGTGAATCTAAACACAAGTTTGAATTAACGGAGTCTATCCAAAACATATAATAAAGCAAATAGATATAATGCAATTCATATGATTAAAAACTACACTTGCTTAAACTAGTTTCATATCATAGATTAATGTGATTGTGTTAACCTTTTAACATGTTGATTGTGATAATTAGTCGGAAGACTAATCTATTGTTCTTACAAGTTAAACCTTCGTCAAGATTTTAGTTCATAAAAACAAGCATTAAGTTTAACCAATCAATTCAAGATCAATTCAAGTTTCATAAGTCTACATACATAAACTTAAACACAAAAACATCCACTTGTTCCTCAAATTGCTTAAGAAATGGTCAATACAAAAGGTAACCGATCATAGACAAAAGGTTAGAATTGATTCTCAACAACTAATCTTACGACCATTTAGATGTTTCCAACCAATCCAATTTGATAATCAAAAAGCGTTTCTATTACAATCACACCTTAGTTCCTTTGTGTAATCAAGAATAATGGGTAAAAACAATCATCCATAGACAAAATGATTATGACTAGTTAAATAACAATAAGTCCTTTCGACCACAACGATTACTATCAATTAGCTAAACTTGATTAACAAATGTCACTATGAAACTTTAGCACAATTGGGTCTTAGAATCAACTTGAAATTGAATTAAAACATGTTAACACAATCACTTACTAATCATATGATAATCAACATCATTTAAGCAAGTGTATAAAGAAACTAGCCACTCATAGCAAACATAAACTCAGAACTTTGAACATTATAAAACATGATTAAAAGTCTTACAATGCTTGGAATAAGATTACAAATGGTGTAGTAATGATTCCTAAAGTATTGAGATGGACTTCTTGGTGATTTGGCCTCCAAATGGTGAACTTCTGGAACTCCAAACTTCTCTGGAATTCTAAGGACGAATTTTGAGAGCTCAAGGCTTTGTTTGATGAGTAGAGAGATTTGTATATTAGGTTGTGTTTTATATGCTCACAATTAGCCTCTATTTATACTAATTCCAAGGCCTAGGGTATTAAATGCTGAACTTGGCCTCCAAGGAGTAAGGAAGGGACTAGAATACACCAAGAGAAGGACCTAGAATCGTTTGGATGCAAAGGGGAAGCTTAGTGATGAAGATTTGGCAACTGCAGTTTCTCCAACCGGATCGGTCATACGACCAACCGATCCGGCTGGTCTTCAATAACAACTATCCAACCGATCCGGTTGCGGGTTGCGACCGATCGGCTGGCGATGGTCAAAACATTTATTCTGGCTGTTTTCCAACCGATCCGGTTATGGTTTTAACCGGATCCGGTTGGATCTTCTGAGATACGGAAAATTGATCTTTTCTTTACTATGTCTTGTAGAACTTGGTTCTTCAATCACTAAGGTCTTCAAAAGTCCTTGAGATACTGATTTAGTATTACTGAAACGAGAATCTTCGTTTAGCTGAACATTTCTTTATTTTCCTCCGTTTCCCTGCACTTGGTTATAAACACTAGACAAACATCTTTTGATGCGTTTAAGTACTATAATCACGCAAATATAACCAAATAACAGATATAAAAGTACACATAACGCTACTAAAAACATGCACAATCTGAGCGTTAACAAATTCCCCCACACTTAAACTTTGCTTGCCCTCAAGCAAATCTAGAAAAAAAAAACATCCACTGGTGCAAGATCGTGATTATGAAAAATGTGATGCAAATCAACCAAGTATAAATACAAGAGAGGATTCATCAATTATGCTTTATAAAGGTGAAACATCAAGATGTTTGACAATATCTAATGATTTTCTTGCATGATTTAACATTTCAAAACACCTCACGAAAAAGGAACGAAATATAATTCACTCAATCACTCATTTTTAGGGGAGTAACAAGATAAATCACACTCATTGCTCAGTCATGATTAGATTATTACCATAAGCTTGTACAAGAAACAAAACTCCACCGACGTGGCGTGAGCACCAAGTAAAATATCTAAAGAGGGCTTTTATTCGGGTTATAATGATATGGCTAAGGGTAAGGTATGGATAAGGCATGGGAATGTTATGAAATTGGTGTTAAAATAAAAATGAAATCAAGTCTAATACCCATGTTGCTAGCTACCAAACATTTCACGAACCAAATAAATGATTATAGCTTTAATCTCTTCTTTTCCATTTTCCACAGCTTTTTGCTTTGCCATGACAATTGTTCTTCGATCATAGCACATTGGCTATTATTTCCATACTTTCAACACAATTTTTTTTTAAAACTCATAACTCATGGCTCAATCAATCTCATAGGATGTGGTACTCATAATCATTTGAACAATCTTCACTTTCCAGGTAACTAGCAACCAACCGTTTAGACATTGATACGGGGTAGGCTAAGGTTTAAAGTGTAAAATCTTTTTGTATTTTCTGGGTGAAGCAAAAATGAAAGGGATGGCTCAGAAGGTGTAACTAGGGGTATCTAGTGCTAAAAATGAGCACTACAAATGGGTCCATGTGGGTGGTTAACTAACCAATGAGGCTAGCTAATATATCATTAGATGTAAAATGGAAGGCCATTTGGGTTAAATCCTAAGGTGCCTCTTTATCACACGAATTCACTTATATCGCACGAATGCAATCTCACTGCGGTCTGGTAATGATTTACAAGCACAAGTTCTAGAATAAATAAAATCACCGGCACACTCATAGAAAAAGATCCAAGCATAAAAGATGTATGCTAATAAGAAATAGGCTCAAATCCTCACAATTTAGTGGAAAGGGTATAATATGTGCTAGCAAATGTTTATCGATCCTAGAATGGATTGCAATAGTAATCGGAACACATCTCGAAGTTTCAAATATTACCAGTGGTTTGATCCAGTTATTCTAATAGATAATCCTAAACGTGTGAAAACAACTAGATCACAAGGGCAAACAAAATTTTAAAAATAAGCATGAAAACTCTAATTTTTCCTATTCACCCCCCCCCCCCCCCCCGCACACTTAAGATAGACATTGTCCTCAATGAAAGACGAACTTCAAAGTATAGAAATAGGGAAAATAGAGATGAAACCAGATATGTTAACGAGTTTATCAGCTTAAAATTCTTCTTCATTCCTAGCGTCCACTGGAGAAATCATCACCTGCACACAATCTTATAAACAAACAAAAGGTTTTATTAAAAGGATGGCACCCCCCACACTTAAGTTCAACCGAAGGTTAAGACTTTGGGGAGTGACCACAGAAAATCAAATCTGAAACACACGGGTTGCCTCCCGAGAAGCGGTTTTTTTATTACCGAGTCATCAGCCTGACTCGAGTCTTCCCGAATTTATTTAGCTGCAAGGGCAGCTTTGAACATTTTGTAAAGTTCGGGGATGTACATGAATTCTTCACCAGTAGCTTCAATATCGTCCCAGACGAACTCAGCAGATGGTTTCCAAGGAACAGTTTGTGGGATTCTTCCTGGAAATGGTGCTACAAAGGTGATAGTTTCGAATTCATTCTCATGGTGTCGCCAGGACACTATCGCAACTGAAACTTCTTTCGTTTGCTCCTTGTCGTAATATAACTTGATTCGGTGTCCATTAACAATGAAACTTCCACCTTGTTTGTCATAGAGTTCGATATACCCAGATGGATATCCATGTTTAACGACATATGGTCCAAACCATTTTGGTTGTAATTTAGGAGCTTTGAATTTGAATTTCATGTTAAAAAGCAGAACTTTATCTCCGGCTTTGAATTCTTTTCGAATTCGTAGCTTTTTATCGTGATAAGCTTTTGTTCTGGCTTTGTACAGTTTGGAGTTTTCATAAGCTTGGAGTCTTAATTCGTCGAGTTCGTGCAATTGCAGGAATCTTTTCTCTCCAGCTATTTTGAGATCGGTGTTACAATGTCTGAGCGCCCAATAAGCACGATGTTCAACTTCGAACGGTAAATGGCAAGTCTTTCCATACAAGAGTCTGTAAGGAGTTGTGCCAATTGGAGTTTTATAAGCCGTACGAAATGCCCACAGAGCATCGTCAAGTTTTCTTGCCCATAATGAAGGATTGTCCTTCACTGTTTTTTCTAGTATTCTTTTGAGAGCTCTGTTGGTATTTTCGACTTGACCACTGGTTTGTGGATGATAGACTGTCGCAAATCGATGATGAACTCCATATCTTTTCATGGTTTTCTCCATTTGTTGATTGCAGAAATGAGTTCCTCGATCGCTTATGAGTGCCTTGGGAATTCCATAACGAGCGAAAAGCTTTTTGAGAAAATTAACGACGACACGAGCATCGTTTGTTGGTAAAGCTTCAGCTTCTGCCCATTTGGACACGTAATCTATAGCAACGAGAATGTATTCGAATTTGTGGGATTTAGGGAAGGGTCCCATGAAATCTATTTCCCAAATATCGAATATTTCACACACTTGGATGCTAGTTAATGGCATTTCATCTCTCCGAGAGAGATTGGTGGTTCTTTGACAAGTGTCACAATTCTGAACAAGTGTGTGTGCTTCTTTGAATATTGTTGGCCAATAGAATCCAGCATCAAAAACTTTCTTAGCTGTGGTGGAAGGACCATAATGTCCCCCAGTTGGGCCATGATGACATTCGTCAAGAATTTTTCGAGTTTCGGAACCAGAAACACATCTACGGATCATCCCATCGGGACACATTTTGAAAAGATAAGGCTCTTCCCAAAAATAGTATTTAAGTTCCGAAAAGAACTTGCTTCTTTGAGCATGAGTTAGACCTTTTCTGAGAATTCCTCCGGCGAGGTAATTTGCAAAGTCAGCAAACCAAGGATCGTCAGTTTCATCGATGCTCATGAGAGTTTCATCGAGAAAATAATCATCGATTTCTTCTTCTTTTAATTCCTCAAGATTGGGATTTTCGAGGCGAGATAAGTGATCAGCAGCAAGATTCTCTGCTCATTTCTTATCTTTGATTTCGATGTCAAATTCTTGAAGTAGCAGAATCCATCGAATAAGACGTGGTTTAGCGTCTTGCTTGGTGAACAGATACTTGAGCGCTGAATGATCGGTAAAAACGACTGTTTTTTAGAGCACGAGGTATGATCGGAATTTGTCGAATGCGAAAACGACAGCCAGTAATTCTTTTTCGGTGACGGTATAATTTTGCTGGGCACTATTTAGTGTCTTGCTAGAAAAATATATAGGCCGGAAATGTTTTCCTTCGCGTTGGCCTAAGACAGCTCCAACAGCAAAATCGCTTGCGTCGCACATAAGTTCGAAGGGTAGTGACCAATTAGGTGAGACCATGATCGGAGCACTAGTAAGTTGAGATTTCAGTGTTTCGAAAGCTTTTATGCAATCAGCATTGAAGTCAAAGATAGTTTCTTTCTCAAGAAGTTTCGTCATTGGACGAGATATTTTGGAAAAATCTTTGATGAATCGGCGGTAAAAACCAGCATGTCCTAAAAAACTTCTAACGGCTTTGACGTTAGTTGGTGGTGGAAGTTTTGAGATTACATCGACCTTTGCCTTGTCTACTTCCATTCCGGCACTGGAGATTTTGTGGCCAAGCACAATTCCTTCGGTTACCATAAAGTGGCATTTCTCCCAGTTGAGAACAAGATGTGCAGCTTCGCATCTTTCGAGCATTTTATCGAGATTAGAAAGACAAGCTTCAAATGAGTCTCCAAAGACTGAGAAATCATCCATGAAAACTTCCATGGAGGTTTCTAGCATGTCTTGGAATATGGCGATCATACACCTCTGAAAAGTCGCAGGTGCATTGCAAAGACCAAAAGGCATACGCCGATATGCGTAGGTTCCAAAAGGACAAGTAAAAGTGGTCTTTTCTTGATCGTTAGGATCGATGGAAATTTGGAAATATCCTGAAAATCCGTCAAGGAAACAAAAGAATTTATTTCCTGCTAGTCTTTCAAGCATTTGATCCATGAATGGGAGCGGAAAGTGATCCTTTCTGGTGGCTTTGTTTAACTTACGATAGTCAATACAAACGCGCCATCCAGTGACAGTTCTAGTTGGAACTAGTTCATTTCGCTCATTAGTTACAACCGTCATTCCTCCTTTCTTGGGAACACAGTGTACAGGGCTTACCCAAGGGCTATCCTCAATTGGGTAAATGATTACAGCGTCGAGAAGTTTTATGATTTCCTTTTTAACAACTTCTTTCATGTTGGGATTGAGTCGACATTGACGTTCTACCACAGGTTTAATCCCTTCTTCAAAATTGATTTTGTGTTTGCAGAAATTATGACTAATTCCTGGGATATCAGATGTTTTCCAAGCAAAAGCTTGTTTGTGATTTTTGAGGACAGAAACTAAACTTTCTTTCTCACTATCCTTGAGCAATGAAGATATGACTACTGGAAGAAGAGAGTTTTCCTCCAAATAAGCATATGCAAGATGATCTGGGAGAGGTTTGAGTTCGAGATCTGTGGGTGGTTCTTCGATAGAGGATTTAATTCGCATCTCGTCATTGAAAGTTATTTCTTCGAAATTTTCTTCCTCTTCCTCTATTTCTTCTTCTTCTGAGTTCTCTCCTTCGAATTCTACTTTCATGAAATCATCAAATTCTTTATCAAAGTCTGTTTCATTGATCTTTTCAGAAGTAGTCATGAATGGGTCGGATTTGTTAAGTAATGCGTCTAATTCCTCTTCAGTGACTTCATCAATAATATCGATGTTAAAACAAGTGTCATCACGGGAATGTGGGTAACGCATTGCTTTATCGATTAGAAAAGTGATTCGATCTTCCCCAACTCCAAGGTTGAGTTCTTTTCCTTTCACTTTGATGATTGCATCGGCAGTATTTAGGAAAGGTCTTCCTAAAATGAGTGGAACTTTACTATCTTCTTCCATTTCCAAGATCACAAAGTCCACTGGAAAAATGAATTTACCGACTTGAACAAGCATGTTAATACAAATAAGCCGTAAAAACGTTTATTTATATTTTACGATCTTCTAATGTTTTGTCGATAACAAAAGTAAAATCATATTAACGAAACAAATAAAATACGTAAATGGTTTGAACTAATAGTTTTCTAACACACTTACGTTTTCACATAAAACACTATAACAAGATTAAGTGATTTTATATTTTAGATACACATGTACAACAACTAGTGTTTACATATTGGCTTAACAAGTTTAAGTAATTCTATGAGTTAGATACATATGTACAACAACTAGTGTTTACATATTGGGTTAATACATACTTATATTAAGTACACTAAAATGGGTAAAAACAAGTATATACTAAAATGGGTAAAAGCAAGTATATACTAAATAGATAAAAACTAGCAAATGGTTTTGACCCATAACCCATGGTTTTATATATACCACTTACACAAGTTCAATGTATCCGTAAGGTACATTGTATCTAGATAGAAAACCATGGATCAACCCATAACCCATGACCCATGACCCATAACCCAAAATACCCATGGGCAAAGAGGAGCGGACCACGGATCCCTAGCTTTGTGCTAGCCGGATCCCAAGTGGAAGGGATCCGTGGGATCCGGGGAAACAGTAGGTTTTTCCTCTATAAATAGTGAGCCATTTCTTCATTATATCACACCCCTTTTACACACATACTTCCCCCAAGTATTCTAACCCTCTAACCTCAAATCCAAGAGATCTATGTAGCTTTTCTCTTTTGTTTTTGTGTGATCTTGTAGATTCCTCTTAAAGGAAAGATCACCACATCTTGAAGACTTGCAAGCTCAAGTCCATGAGTTGCCATGCTTCGTCATAATCAAGACAACGAAGGTTCTCTTGTTGATAGTTCTTCCTTTCTCCATAGATGTTGGGTTGAAGGCATTAGTGAAGAATGCCGAAAGTGTCAAGATGAAAGCATTAGTGAAAGATGCTCATCATCCGCGTCAAAGCATTAGTGAAGAATGCTTAAGGTGTCAAGACGATGGCATTAGTAAAGGATGCCAAGCGTTGTGTCAAAGGCATTAGTGAAGGATGCCAAGCGTTGTGTCAAAGGCATTAGTGAAGGATGCCGAAGAATCAAATCAAGTAGCATTTGGGAAGAATGCTTAGGTCGTATAATCGATGAGGTGCATCGTTATACATATAGGTGTTTATTTATTCACAAGGATGGTGATATCCTTGACGATATTGTAACAAGGAGTAGATCTCCTTGATAATAGGTGTTGTGTCGTGAAAGGTAGTAGTTCCTCCATAATGGAACTAGGTGCTTAGCCTAGTACCTAATAAAGGGTAGGCGACGTTGTGATAGGATTAGTTCTCCTAAGGTGTGAAAGAACTCGGTGGTTAGCCTAGCACCGTATAAAGGGTAGGCGACGTTGTGTTAGGTGTGGTTCGCCTTGGTGTGAAAGAACTCGGTATTTAGCTTTGTACCGGAAAAAGGTTAAGCGACGTTGTGAAGGCTTCTCTGCCATAAGGAGTTGGTGTAGTGCTTACGAACTCTCGAGTAGGTGACTCGGGGAGTGGAGTAGGGCAAGGAAGGTGTCCTTGTAGCCGAACCACTATAAATAACTTGTGTCGTGGTGATGTGCTTCTTACTCTTTATCTTTCATTATATGTTTATATATCTATCTATCAACGTCCAACATAAACAACCAAATAGATTGACATAAGTCGATCTAAATATTTAAAAGGAAGTTTTAAATTGGTAAAACTATTCAACCCCCCCCCCTTTCTAGTTTTCCACAATTGGCATCAGAGCTTCGTTACCAAGTTTCTTAGAGTATGTTGTACTTTAAAAACTTGATACGATCCATGTATGTTTGAAAACTACAAAGAATGATTATTTTTGTCATAATTTAAAAAATCAATATATTGTTTATTGTTGGACAATGATAGAATGCTCTAACATTTTTTTTAGTATTATCCATACTTGGATTTGGAACTACCAAAAAGATCATGAAGGATTCATCTTAATTGTTCCTCTCGCAAAAAGAATGTTTAAGTATCCTTACAACATTAATCTGAAGATTCCAAGAAACATCTAAATATTTCTTTTCCTTAAAAGAATATTTGGCAAAGGAACATCATGCCAAGCAACAAGCAACAAGATTACCAAGACACCACTCACTACATTCCCATGTACCATAGGAAAAATGGATTAAATCCGAACGATAGGAAAGCTTTTAAGTTACTTGAAAGGAGACTCTTTCATGAAGGTAGAGTTGTTGATCCATCATTTCTTGCAAATACCAACATGAGGGAAGTATTTGGAACTATTGGGTTTGATTGTTTATTGGATATAAACGAGCAAATTTGCCCGGTCTTTGTGCTTGAGTTTTACAAGACTATGGGTATAATTAGAAATGATAATGGGTCCATCTCAATTGAATTTACCATAAATGGACATAAGTACACTCTTTCACTTGTGGAGCTTGGAAGAATTTTAGGGGTTACATATGATGGCGTTTGTATGTACTCAAATGAATGGTCTTTGGAACAACAACACACAATGGTTGATCACCATGATATCTACCACACTTTGATCCCAGAAGCAACCACGGTGAGGGACACCGTATTTATGCCAAGAGCATCACCATCAAGAGTCACAAGAAAGTCAAAAGTGATCTATAGGGATCCTTTTCAAATGGAGCTTTCTGAAATGTATGGGCTATATAAGAAATGGGAAGTTGTGATAAGAGAAAATGTGGTATGTCTAGTAGGAAACAAGGATCACCCCAATGCTTGCCTAAGCTTCATGATATATTGTCTAGTGACCAATACTAGATTCAACCTTGCCTACTACATGGTCAAAAGAATGGCAAGTGTGAGAAGCATGGACAAGATGGTACTCCCGTATGCAATGCTTCTAACCCGTCTTGCCAAATTCATCTTTGCATTAGATCGTTCCCCACAATCCCTTGATCATAACTTTTGCAATAAGGTCATGGTTCCACTAACCGAGGGTAGAACAACAAGGTTCATGGTAGAAGGCAAAAGGCCACATCCACCCACGGATTCCTCGGACGAAAGGGAGAGGCAAGAAGAAGGTGAAGGTGAAGGGAGTAGTAGCAACCCACTTGAGAATATTGATCTTGACCCTTTGGACTACATTAACCAATTGCCAAACATCCCCAATGAATCGCCCGAATGGCAACAAACCAAGGGAATCTTCAAATGCTTCGCCAATTTCTTGAGGAAGAAGAAGTGAAGATGGTTTGATAAAGGACGGGTGAAGAAGTGAAGAAAGGTAAAGTCCTAAAGCTTAAGTACTTGATGAACAATTTCGAAACAATGGTTTGTAAACAACTTTAACTATGCTTGTAGTATGTAGGTATTGCCATATCTTGGCACTAAACATTCTAGCTTAGGTATTTGAAAATGAGATTTTATGACCTCTTGGTATGGTCGTCGTCACTCATTCTAGGAACTCGAGTGTTTCCCACTTTGATACAAGTCTTATTAGTTATGTTCTTGCACTTAGTCTACTTAGAAACAACTAAGAAAAGTATTTTCTATAATATGCATAAGTTGCACATTTCCTGCAAGCCTTCTGATCTACAGATTGGCGGATCCCAGATTTTCAACTGGCCGGATCCCTCCCATAAGGGAACCGTGGGATCCGTATGCAACTGATGTGAGAAACACATTTAGCTTCATCAAAATAGTCCACTAGAACACTTCCAACTAGTCAAAACTCACCATTATTCCGCTCCAACACTCACACATTATCCATCACATTTGATAGCACTTAGTTTGATATGTCCTTCAATTTTAGCAAATTGATCTCAATCTCCTTTGACTCAAAATTAGAGCCAAAAATAAGTTTCTTTTTATTTTTATAGATTTTAGTAAATCTATTCTAGGACATCATCTGACTTTTTAGGACTTAGTATCATCATTTTTCTCACAACATGTTGAAAGGAAACCTTGACTAATAAATAGTTAGATTACCCAAGGTAAGTGTTCTTAGTCTAACCATCATTAAGTACCATTACTTGTTATGGTTGAGGATTTGAGATATCCAACAGCTATAAACTTCAAAGTTAAGTCAAAACCTCGAAATCCATCACTTAAAACCTTACAAAGGCATGATGACTTCACTTAGAACCTGTCTGATAGCCGGATCCCTGGTCTATTGATGAGTGTGTAAATACTCATCATTTTTAGTCAAATCTGAACTGCAAAACGTTTAAAAATGCTCAGAAATGCATCAAAATACTGAAAATATTCCAAAATTGCATTTTATATGTTTCAGATGCAAAATGTTTAAAATCAGATGAAAAATGAGCAAAGTTTGCATAATTGGCAGTTTCAGTCCCCCAAGTTTCTAAAATTGTCAAAAATAGTCCCTGAATCAAAATTTCAAAAGAAAAATCACCAAAGGTCCTTTTAATATCATAACTTGTCAAAATTAGTCCTTTGGTGAAAAATGTAAAAAGTTTGAGAAAATTACAAAAGTGGTCCTTCAAGTTTGAAATTTGGCAAAAATGGCCCCTGGGAATTGGAGAATGGCAAGTTTGGTCCTTGTACTTTGTGAGATTGTCACTTTTGGTCCCTTGAAACCTCTTTGATGAATTGGCAGCCAAGATCCTTGCAATTTCAGAATTTACACATATGGTCCCTATCATATTAAACCTATTAAACCATTTTGGACCTTGTCACTAACCCCATATGACCCTGCCAACCCTTTTGGACCCCCTGTCAATATGCATTTTGACCCCTTGCATTATTAAACCTCTGGTCAATCCCAAAGTCAAACAGACACCCCTACCGCGCCTTTTTCTCCTTCTTCCCAACACCTAGCCCTGCAAAACCAACCAACCCATCCCCCCTCCTCACCTTTCCTCTCCCCTTGTTCCCCCCTCCTCAACAACCTTCCAATAAGCATTTAATGCCTCTTCTACCCACACTCAACCCTAAACTGCCTAATACATGTTTTCCCGCCAAAAATCAATCAAAGGCCAAGATTTGCTTAAGCCATCCAAAGGTCTAGATTTCAAGTGGGATTTGCTCAAGAGAGGAGAGAGAAGCAAGCTTGGGTATAAAAAGGAAGGAAGAGAGAAGGAGAAGCTAGTAGTTAGTTTTTAAATTCCTTTGTATGTCGTTTTTTATAAAGTTATCTAAATTAGTGTATTAGAATGTAATTTTAAGTTTCATTGAACTAAAAGTAATCTACTTTATCACTGTAATTCGTTTCAAGTCTCAGTTTCAAGTTTCATTTACATTTCAAGTATTGAAGTCCACTGTTGAGAAATTTACTTTCAAACTATTGCATTTAAGCTTCAAATTGCTTATCATCCAGTTCCAATAAGCTCAAATAAGTTCCTCTTAGCTTTTGATAAGCTTTAAATTCAGTTTCAAATAAATTTGAATAATGGTCAACCAAAGTCAACTGTTGATGCAAATTTGAAATGGAAGCTGATTTGGGTGATACAGAGCCTTGATATGGGTTGAAATGGTTTAGTATAGTGGTTTTGTGTTTAGTTCAGCCTGCAAAAACAGTTGGAAACATGTAAGTGAGTATTTCATTTTTTTTTCAAGTTTCAATCCATTTTGCATATTGTGGTTGTATGCGTATCTGTGATCATTGATAGTTTAAACAGGTTTAAATAGTTGTATTTAGGTTAAGTACAATCAATTTAATCATTTATACATGCTCTTCAGTGTTTTGTATCATTTAAACTTGCTTAACAGTAGATAAAGTGGTGTTTGGATTGCTTGTTTAAACTGTTTTAGAGGTTGAAATCTTAGGTTAGATCAGTTGCTTTATGCCTGCTATAGCTTATTACATTCATTTTCTGTCATTGATTTGCTGCATTTGCACTCTAAGTCAAAAATCACAACATCACTGTCTTGGTCTCAAATCTGTTAAAATCAGTCAACCTTAATCCTTCATATAGGTTTAAAAGTTGATAAAGTAGCTTGCTAAAGTTTCATCACATCTTATTTCATGTTAATCAGTCCTTACTTTGCATTCAAATCTCATTTTAGTCAAATCTCATTACTGTTTTTAAAAAAGTCAAAACCAAGTCTGAGTCAGTTTTTGCAAATCTTGCAGCAATTGCATAGTGTTCATTTTAACTAGTTAAGGTCTCAAATTTGGTCAAATTGCTGTATGCTAGGTGATCTTTAAGTCTACATATCTGGTTTTAGCATTAGCTCATTGAATTAGCTTATAGAGTAGCTTAAAGTAGGTATCTGTCCACTGATTTGCTGCACATCAGCATCCCCTGTCCATTTATGCCCTTTTTGTTTGATCTATAACTTTTTCACCTTAAGTCCTTATTAGCTGAAACTTTGGATAAATGATCTCTAGTTGGTGGTCTTGAGAACCACATTTTTAGTTTTCTCATTAGCTTACTGAATAAGCAGTTGCAACTGCTTAAACAGTAGGGTCAGTTAGCTTATTTGCTCAAATATCAGTTTTCTTAAATCTTAGGTAGACTACTCATTAGGTGTTAGAATTAGCTATAATTAGTTGCCTTAGAGTAGTTTTAGCATATTTGAGTTCCTGTTTTGGTTTGGTGCTTCTTGGTTTCCATTTGCTTCTTCAAAGTGCTTATTTATAAGCACTTTGTTCATCAGTTTCTATATCTTGCACACAACCCCATGTTTTTCCATTTTTCTTAGCTTCCTTATATTATTTTAGAGTTTTCCTGAAATTTTCAGATTTTTCTAAGCTTGTTTGCTATTTTTCTTAATTTAAATCACTTTTTAGCACTTTTTAATTAGCTTTAAATACAAAAAATTAAGAAAAGGTTCAAAAAAATAATTTTTCATTTTTATTAAATTAAGATAAATATAAAAAGACAAAAAAGTATTTTTCCATATTTTTCTTAGTTAAATTTGTATTTTTAAATAATTTAATTAGTTTTTAATAGTTTAAAATTCCTAGAAAATAGAAAAATTATCAGAAAATTACAAAAATAGTTTTGAAAATTCTATTTTGATATTTTAGATTTTTCTAAGTCTTAATTTTATTTTTCTAGCTTTATTTCCTAATTTCTTGTATTTTAGGTAATTATTTAATAGTTAAAATTAGTTTTTAATTAATAATAATTAATTTAATAGTTATAAAAATAATTTTCTTTTTTCCAAATATTTTCTTTTATCATTAGGATTGTAAAAATATATTTTTCATATTTTTAGGACTTTTATTTCTTAGATTTCACTTTTTATTTTGTGCGTTTACGTAATTTTTATTTAAACGTAAGTTTTTAGTTTTAAGTTTTAAACGTTCATCATTTTAAATATAGTGATAGCGTTTATTTAATAGATTTTATCTTTTTAATTTCCTTTAATTTGCATTTAAGCCCCTGTAATTTGTGGCTTTTCCTGTAGTTATAATTATATTCCAAATCCTTTTCTCGTTCAAATCTCTCGATCACTATTCGTAGGGTGATCCATTGCATAGCTCGCTGGGACATAACGACCCGGGGAAACACTATACTCCTCAGATCTTCATTGATTTCGTTCCTGAGCCGTTTTAAGCTTGTTACGGTCTGCCATTCACAAGTGGCAGGCTTGTGTGATAAAGCTTGACTGTTCGGGAGCGCATCAAATTTTTGGCGCCGCTGCCGGGGAGCTGTGCTGATAATCTTACGTCTAGCAGATTAGTAATTTGGATATTCACTCTTTGTTCATACCATCCATCTGTATATGTTTATATTTTCTTATCCAAAAATCCAAAAATACTCTTCTCATTCCTCTTATCCATATGATTCTATTTCTCTTACCCCCTCGTACCGTTTGATTCTACTCTTCTTTAACCTCAAAACCGTTTAATTCTATTTCTTTAATCCTCTATATGTTTAATTCTTATGTCGACAATCGTCAACATCATCGTCACAAATGTGTGTGAGCGGTGTGGAGGGCCTAGTTCAAGCGAATTTTGCAATTCGTGCGAATCATCCATCAAAAATTCTTTTCAAAGTTATTTCGACCACCCGCCACAACCTGAAATACATTCTAATCTTGACAAACCAGTTCAAACGTCGGAGCTACCCCAAGCACCCACCGAGGATTACGAGGACACTTTCTTTGAAGATAGAGCCCGTAATCTAATCGAACAAATTCAAGCCGATGAAAAAAGGTCGAGAATTAGAATTGATTACGATGAACCCGTTCAAACACCGGTGACTAGCAAGAATGACTTGCCTAATCTTCACGTTTCTCAAGAACCAAAACCGGAGACCATAACGGAAGTGGTGGAAATTGCTAGCTCTCAGAGCACACCACTTGTCCCACCTCCTGATTTTTCTGAATGTTCTTCGAGACCTGATAGTCATTCGGATTACCATGTTGGTTTTGTTGATTCTTTGAATAAACCGATTCCTCTTCATAACTCTCAAATGCAATCGTTTATTCCTTGTGTCGGTTGTGGTGAGCCTCTCTTTGGTTCACCCTGTCGTTGGTGTACGTGTGTACAATGTGGTAATGATATTCATAACGGGAGTTGTTTGTTTTGTGGTTCGAGGAATTCATTTGATTATGATCCTAATCCGAACTCATTTAACGACCCCTCAAACTTTTCCAATTACCCACCACAGCCCGACTTATCTTCATATAATCAACATACCTGCTGTGAATTTTGTGGAGGTCCTCACCTAGAATTTGATTGTCAATCCGAAAACACGTTTGTCTATGAACAGTTTCCGGTGATGCTCAGAACTTTGGGTATGACCAAAATCCATATGATTCACCAGTCCTGACTCAACAGTTTTACTGTTGTGAGTACTGTGGAGGTCCCCACTTCAGCTCTGATTGTCAAATAGGGAACCCAGTTCCTTGTAACAATCATGACTCTCACATGTTTGATAAATTCCAACCTCCACAGCACCATACGGTTCAAGCTTCACCTGAGCCGTTATCTCAAGAAATCTCCCAAGATTTTGAAACCACAATGAAAACACTTGATGATATGATTCAAAACTTTAAGAATCAAGTGAGTGGTGAAAAGACCATAGGAGAATTGCTGGCCGAAGAACGAGAAGAACGAGAAGCTCGCAAATCTAGGGAAGAATTATTAATCCTAGAGCAAGCAGCTCTAAGGCGTTCCCAATTTCTCAAGGCAGCTCTGTATGATGATGACGAGGAGAGTTTTTATCCTTTTAAAGATAATACTTCTCAACTCCCTCAGTCAGTTGATATCCCAGCAGTTGAGATTCCATCTCAAACAACTGCTATCACACCCGAAGCTCCCACTCACTCTCTGAACATGGGGGACGAGCATCTTGACACTGTTCCTGAAAAGGAATCGGACGAATTCATAAAGTCTAGTGTTGAGAACCTTATCCCAATCCCGAGAGAGTCACAGGGTACTTCTGATCACATGTGTGATTCTTCTTCCCCTCTTGAGTGTTCGAATGATCAATTTGAAACTTTCTCCAATTGTAGCGAAGATTGTGCTTCCTATGGAAACATCGAGTACGTTGAGGCATCACTTCCACAATCTGATGCTGATCATCTTCTTGAGGAGTTCTCCGGTGAACTCACTCACATCAATCCACTCTTTGATTTCGAAGCCGATCTGGGAGAGACTGAAAGTCTCATTGATAATGATCGTTCACTCATTTCTTATCCCAACAATCCAAATGAGAATGTTGATCACTTTGTTCCCGAAACATTCAAAGCTACTTTCACTAATCCTCTATTTGAATTCGATTCTGAATTCACTTCAATTTCTGAGAATCCACTCTTTGATACTCAGATTGAGGATAGTGATGATGCCACAATGGAACAAGAGTTCACAACTTCACTTCATGTGAATGATTCTCTTCATGAAGAGTTCTCCGGTGAACTCTCTCATGACATATCTCCTCCGGAACATGATCATTTCTATTTTGATCTTGAGGATGATATTAGCTCGGAGGAAGGTGTACTCTATCATATGAGTATGCTTATTAATGATACTACTCTCACCCTTCCTCCCGTTACGTCTACATTTGAGGATGAAGAATGGATCTTGATTGTTATCAAGACCTTTCTTCCTTTCCTCAAATATCTTGTGATTTCTCTCCATCTTCACTCCCTCGGGAATGAAGACACTATCTTTGACCCCGGCATTTTCACTTATCATTTTTGAGCCGGTTCTATGTATATCTCATCGGTGTGGAACTTTCACGTACTTCAAATGTTTGTCCAAACATTTTGAATGAAAGTCCGATGGAGATTGTCTCTTCCACTTACTTCCCCATGAACAACTTAATTCGGGGTCGAGTCAAGCTAGCGACTCGGTAATCAAAAACAGTAGCTAAACATGGGTTTTCACCCGTGTGTACCATCCTAGTGTGGGGGAGTTGCCCCACATGTTATATATATATAAGTTTTCTCTTAAAAAAAAAAAAAAAAAAAAAAAAAAAAAAAAAAATCATTTAAATAATGGCCGTAGTATTTCCCTTTTACGTTCTTTGTTTCGGCATAACCGCCGGTACTTTGAATATTGAGGGCAATATTCATTTCTAAGTGTGGGGGGGAATTCTCACGAATTTTATCATGTAATTATACCACCCAATTCCCCCATTTTTGGCCAAAAATTTTTTTTTGGAGTAAGTGTTTTGCACTTACTCAGCTTACGGTTATCAGTCCGCCATGTCTAATAAACAAAAGGATTGGCTAATCCAGGAGCAAACGGCTCTTGGTAAAGATATCTCAAATCCGTTTACGGCTTGCAATTTGCCCAAAATTGCATGGTTCTCAACTCACCATATCCTAAAAAGTGAAGAGTTGGCTAGCCCGCAAGATTATGGCTTGTGGTAAAGGCAGTGGAAAAACCATAATTGGTAATCAGCTCACCAAAGATAATATTGATAATTTATCTAAGAGTTGGCTAGTCCAGAAGGGTACGGCTTCTGGTAAAGACAAATCAAATCCGTTGAAAGCTGGTGGTTTGCTCAAAATCACATGGTTATCGGTGTACCATGGTTCTTACTTGAACTGAAACATTTGGCTACTCCAGAAGTAATGGCTTTTGGTAAAGAGTTTCAAATCCATTATGTTTTCTCAAAAGATTGCTAGGGACTAGCAATAGTTTAGTGTGGGGGATTGATGAGTGTGTAAATACTCATCATTTTTAGTCAAATCTGAACTGCAAAACGTTTAAAAATGCTCAGAAATGCATCAAAATACTGAAAATATTCCAAAATTGCATTTTATATGTTTCAGATGCAAAATGTTTAAAATCAGATGAAAAATGAGCAAAGTTTGCATAATTGGCAGTTTCAGTCCCCCAAGTTTCTAAAATTGTCAAAAATAGTCCCTGAATCAAAATTTCAAAAGAAAAATCACCAAAGGTCCTTTTAATATCATAACTTGTCAAAATTAGTCCTTTGGTGAAAAATGTAAAAAGTTTGAGAAAATTACAAAAGTGGTCCTTCAAGTTTGAAATTTGGCAAAAATGGCCCCTGGGAATTGGAGAATGGCAAGTTTGGTCCTTGTACTTTGTGAGATTGTCACTTTTGGTCCCTTGAAACCTCTTTGATGAATTGGCAGCCAAGATCCTTGCAATTTCAGAATTTACACATATGGTCCCTATCATATTAAACCTATTAAACCATTTTGGACCTTGTCACTAACCCCATATGACCCTGCCAACCCTTTTGGACCCCCTGTCAATATGCATTTTGACCCCTTGCATTATTAAACCTCTGGTCAATCCCAAAGTCAAACAGACACCCCTACCGCGCCTTTTTCTCCTTCTTCCCAACACCTAGCCCTGCAAAACCAACCAACCCATCCCCCCTCCTCACCTTTCCTCTCCCCTTGTTCCCCCTCCTCAACAACCTTCCAATAAGCATTTAATGCCTCTTCTACCCACACTCAACCCTAAACTGCCTAATACATGTTTTCCCGCCAAAAATCAATCAAAGGCCAAGATTTGCTTAAGCCATCCAAAGGTCTAGATTTCAAGTGGGATTTGCTCAAGAGAGGAGAGAGAAGCAAGCTTGGGTATAAAAAGGAAGGAAGAGAGAAGGAGAAGCTAGTAGTTAGTTTTTAAATTCCTTTGTATGTCGTTTTTTATAAAGTTATCTAAATTAGTGTATTAGAATGTAATTTTAAGTTTCATTGAACTCAAAGTAATCTACTTTATCACTGTAATTCGTTTCAAGTCTCAGTTTCAAGTTTCATTTACATTTCATGTATTGAAGTCCACTGTTGAGAAATTTACTTTCAAACTATTGCATTTAAGCTTCAAATTGCTTATCATCCAGTTCCAATAAGCTCAAATAAGTTCCTCTTAGCTTTTGATAAGCTTTAAATTCAGTTTCAAATAAATTTGAATAATGGTCAACCAAAGTCAACTGTTGATGCAAATTTGAAATGGAAGCTGATTTGGGTGATACAGAGCCTTGATATGGGTTGAAATGGTTTAGTATAGTGGTTTTGTGTTTAGTTCAGCCTGCAAAAACAGTTGGAAACATGTAAGTGAGTATTTCATTTTTTTTCAAGTTTCAATCCATTTTGCATATTGTGGTTGTATGCGTATCTGTGATCATTGATAGTTTAAACAGGTTTAAATAGTTGTATTTAGGTTAAGTACAATCAGTTTAATCATTTATACATGCTCTTCAGTGTTTTGTATCATTTAAACTTGCTTAACAGTAGATAAAGTGGTGTTTGGATTGCTTGTTTAAACTGTTTTAGAGGTTGAAATCTTAGGTTAGATCAGTTGCTTTATGCCTGCTATAGCTTATTACATTCATTTTCTGTCATTGATTTGCTGCATTTGCACTCTAAGTCAAAAATCACAACATCACTGTCTTGGTCTCAAATCTGTTAAAATCAGTCAACCTTAATCCTTCATATAGGTTTAAAAGTTGATAAAGTAGCTTGCTAAAGTTTCATCACATCTTATTTCATGTTAATCAGTCCTTACTTTGCATTCAAATCTCATTTTAGTCAAATCTCATTACTGTTTTTAAAAAAGTCAAAACCAAGTCTGAGTCAGTTTTTGCAAATCTTGCAGCAATTGCATAGTGTTCATTTTAACTAGTTAAGGTCTCAAATTTGGTCAGATTGCTGTATGCTAGGTGATCTTTAAGTCTACATATCTGGTTTTAGCATTAGCTCATTGAATTAGCTTATAGAGTAGCTTAAAGTAGGTATCTGTCCACTGATTTGCTGCACATCAGCATCCCCTGTCCATTTATGCCCTTTTTGTTTGATCTATAACTTTTTCACCTTAAGTCCTTATTAGCTGAAACTTTGGATAAATGATCTCTAGTTGGTGGTCTTGAGAACCACATTTTTAGTTTTCTCATTAGCTTACTGAATAAGCAGTTGCAACTGCTTAAACAGTAGGGTCAGTTAGCTTATTTGCTCAAATATCAGTTTTCTTAAATCTTAGGTAGACTACTCATTAGGTGTTAGAATTAGCTATAATTAGTTGCCTTAGAGTAGTTTTAGCATATTTGAGTTCCTGTTTTGGTTTGGTGCTTCTTGGTTTCCATTTGCTTCTTCAAAGTGCTTATTTATAAGCACTTTGTTCATCAGTTTCTATATCTTGCACACAACCCCATGTTTTTCCATTTTTCTTAGCTTCCTTATATTATTTTAGAGTTTTCCTGAAATTTTCAGATTTTTCTAAGCTTGTTTGCTATTTTTCTTAATTTAAATCACTTTTTAGCACTTTTTAATTAGCTTTAAATACAAAAAATTAAGAAAAGGTTCAAAAAAATAATTTTTCATTTTTATTAAATTAAGATAAATATAAAAAGACAAAAAAGTATTTTTCCATATTTTTCTTAGTTAAATTTGTATTTTTAAATAATTTAATTAGTTTTTAATAGTTTAAAATTCCTAGAAAATAGAAAAATTATCAGAAAATTACAAAATAGTTTTGAAAATTCTATTTTGATATTTTAGATTTTTCTAAGTCTTAATTTTATTTTTCTAGCTTTATTTCCTAATTTCTTGTATTTTAGGTAATTATTTAATAGTTAAAATTAGTTTTTAATTAATAATAATTAATTTAATAGTTATAAAAATAATTTTCTTTTTTCTAAATATTTTCTTTTATCATTAGGATTGTAAAAATGTATTTTTCATATTTTTAGGACTTTTATTTCTTAGATTTCACTTTTTATTTTGTGCGTTTACGTAATTTTTATTTAAACGTAAGTTTTTAGTTTTAAGTTTTAAACGTTCATCATTTTAAATATAGTGATAGCGTTTATTTAATAGATTTTATCTTTTTAATTTCCTTTAATTTGCATTTAAGCCCCTGTAATTTGTGGCTTTTCCTGTAGTTATAATTATATTTCAAATCCTTTTCTCGTTCAAATCTCTCGATCACTATTCGTAGGGTGATCCATTGCATAGCTCGCTGGGACATAACGACCCGGGGAAACACTATACTCCTCAGATCTTCATTGATTTCATTCCTGAGCCGTTTTAAGCTTGTTACGGTCTGCCATTCACAAGTGGCAGGCTTGTGTGATAAAGCTTGACTGTTCGGGAGCGCATCATCTATAACCAGGCGGATCCCTACTGAGAGGGATCCGCGGGATCCGTACATACAGAAAGAATAAGGATTAGCCTCCTTAATTCAAATTCAAGTTACCTTTTTCTCTAACCACCTTTAAGCATTCATTAATTACCCTCCTAGAGCTGATCAAAATCTCAAGAGCATGCTTAATCCTCTAAGTGGTCAAGGATTTAATTTCCTATTTCAAATTTTCCTTTATAACCAAACAAACCTTAGGACTAAGTCACCACTCTTAATCACATCTCAAAAATCAGAAATTTGAAGCTCACATTAGCACCTTCATCATCATGACTAAAACTCTTAGCAACAACTCCTCAAACATAGGATCATCCAAAAGAAAGGGCCAAATGATCCATGAAATTCCATCCACCGAAACATCCCCTATTAGAGATAATGACTCTAGAATCCCACCTCATCAAACCCATCCAACAAAAGCTAAGAGAACCGCAAGGATTAGCATCAAATCCCTCCAACTAGAAAAGGGATCATCTAGTTCCAAACCTAACATGGATAGTTCTAGCAAACCATCAAAACCTTCATTCATTGAGAATGGACTACACTCATTGAATGAGCCTCTTCCGCATCCAAACATATATTCATTGTTTCATTCATCACCAAGAACCTCCCATTCACCAACCTTTTCATTGAATCGGGAACCACCTACAACACCAACTAGCCCATCATGGGAAACAAGGAACAACCTTGATCATATGGAAGAAGTTCCATTACCACCCTCATTTTTAGAACCTCTACCTACTTCTCAAAATGAAGACCCTCAAACACACATTGAGCCCCCTCAAAACATCCTTTTTCCTTCCGGGCCAAACCAAGACAATACTTGCCCAAATTGTCTAAAAACTCAAGGACTTGTTCAAGAAGTACGAAATGAGATACATTTCATGTTCAATCATCTTCTTGCAAAGTTGGATCAATTCATCAAGTCCACCCATCCCTAGACTTAAGCACATTCTCACATTCTAAATCCCGAAATAAGATTAGTATTAGTAGTACTTATATGGCTAAAGTTCATTCTCTTAGTTTTTAGAGATTTGGTTGTGTATCTCTTGTTTTATTGAATGAATACTTTTATGTCATGATTATTATATGTGTTGTGCTTGTATTATTGTACACTTATCTCATTCCCTCAAATAGCACTCCTCGACATTTCTTCACTGCTGAAGAAACTGTAACAGATAGCCGGATCCCTTCCTGATAACTAGACGGATCCCTCCTTGAAGGGAACCGTGGGATCCGTGGTACAGAAGCACAAATTTCTACTAACTTGAGTCTCTTTTGCAGGAAATTATGCACTATACTCTTGTTTTTCTAACCTTTACTTTGTAGATTTTCAAAATAACACATGAAGATTTTGACACCATAAAAGCTAGGGGGAGCTTTGTGTCAAACAATATTGCAAAATCAGTTGCAACTTAATCCAATTTTGGATTACACTTCATGATACCCCATTGCAACTTTGCAATATTCGAGGGGGAGCACGTTTTCGTCACTTAGACGAACCATTTGCAAACTTAATTGCAAACACAAGTAGCTTATTTTACATTATGTCCTTGACGCCCTTTTTCAAAGGGATGGACTCGTCAAGGGGGAGTTAAGACGAGTACCATTCCCGTCACTTGCTCTCGTTACATTTTTTATAATTTTTCTTATAAAAATTGTGTTAGTTTCTTCAAACACTTTTTGTTTCGACAAAAAGGGGGAGAAGAAAGTAAAAACTACAAATTCAAACGTTTACAAATTTTAGCTTTTCCTTAAAATAATTTTATGTTTTGTCATCAACAAAAAGGGGAGATTGTTAATACAAATAAGCCGTAAAAACGTTTATTTATATTTTACGATCTTCTAATGTTTTGTCGATAACAAAAGTAAAATCATATTAACGAAACAAATAAAATACGTAAATGGTTTGAACTAATAGTTTTCTAACACACTTACGTTTTCACATAAAACACTATAACAAGATTAAGTGATTTTATATTTTAGATACGCATGTACAACAACTAGTGTTTACATATTGGCTTAACAAGTTTAAGTAATTCTATGAGTTAGATACATATGTACAACAACTAGTGTTTACATATTGGGTTAATACATACTTATATTAAGTACACTAAAATGGGTAAAAACAAGTATACTAAAATGGGTAAAAGCAAGTATATACTAAATAGATAAAAACTAGAAAATGGTTTTGACCCATAACCCATGGTTTTATATATACCACTTACACAAGTTCAATGTATCCTTAAGGTACATTGTATCTAGATAGAAAACCATGGATCAACCCATAACCCATGACCCATGACCCATAACCCAAAATACCCATGGGCAAAGAGGAGCGGACCACGGATCCCTAGCTTTGTGCTAGCCGGATCCCAAGTGGAAGGGATCTGTGGGATCTGGGGAAACAGTAGGTTTTTCCTCTATAAATAGTGAGTCATTTCTTCATTATATCACACCCCTTTTACACACATACTTCCCCCAAGTATTCTAACCCTCTAACCTCAGATCCAAGAGATCTATGTAGCTTTTTTCTTTTGTTTTTGTGTGATCTTGTAGATTCCTCTTAAAGGAAAGATCACCACATCTTGAAGACGTGCAAGCTCAAGTCCATGAGTTGCCATGCTTCATCATCATCAAGACAATGAAGGTTCTCTTGTTGATAGTTCTTCCTTTCTCCATAGATGTTGGGTTGAAGGCATTAGTGAAGAATGCTGAAAGTGTCAAGATGAAAGCATTAGTGAAAGATGCTCATCATCCGCGTCAAAGCATTAGTGAAGAATGCTTAAGGTGTCAAGACGATGGCATTAGTGAAGGATGCCAAGCGTTGTGTCAAATGCATTAGTGAAGGATGCCAAGCGTTGTGTCAAAGGCATTAGTGAAGGATTCCAAGCGTTGTGTCAAAGGCATTAGTGAAGGATGCCGAAAAATCAAATCAAGTAGCATTTGGGAAGAATGCTTAGGTCGTATAATCGATGAGGTGCATCGTTATACATATAGGTGTTTATTTATTCACAAGGATGGTGATATCCTTGACGATATTATAACAAGGAGTAGATCTCCTTGATAATAGGTGTTGTGTCGTGAAAGGTAGTAGTTCCTCCATAATGGAACTAGGTGCTTAGCCTAGTACCTAATAAAGGGTAGGCGACGTTGTGATAGGATTAGTTCTCCTAAGGTGTGAAAGAACTCGGTGGTTAGCCTAGCATCGTATAAAGGGTAGGCGACGTTGTGTTAGGTGTGGTTCGCCTTGGTGTGAAAGAACTCGGTATTTAGCTTTGTACCGGAAAAAGGTTAAGCGACGTTGTGAAGGCTTCTCCGCCATAAGGAGTTGGTGTAGTGCTTACGAACTCTCGAGTAGGTGACTCGGGGAGTGAAGTAGGGCAAGGAAGGTGTCCTTGTAGCCGAACCACTATAAATAACTTGTGTCGTGGTGATGTGCTTCTTACTCTTTATCTTTCATTATATGTTTATATATCTATCTATCAACGTCCAACATAAACAACCAAATAGATTGACATAAGTCGATCTAAATATTTAAAAGGACGTTTTAAATTGGTAAAACTATTCAACCCCCCCCCCCCCCTTCTAGTTTTCCACAAAGCATATTCTCGGCGATTCCCACAGGATATTGATAGGAATGATTTGCCAATCGGATGCTCATTTTTGTTGGTTTCAGGCTGTTGTTGCACAACTTGGAATAGAGTGAATAAGGCATCAAATTGATACTTGCGCCAAGATCGGCCAAAGCATCGCATTTAACATTATTCCCGAAAGTACATGAAATAAAAAAGCTCCCAGGATCTCCGAGCTTTGGTGGGATCTTGTTTTGAACAATAGCTGAGCATTCTTCGTTAAGAAAAGCTGCTGATATTTGCTCAAGCTTGCTTTTGTTATTAAGAAGTTCTTTCAAAAATTTCCCGTAATTGGGCATTCCGGCTATAACATCAATGAGAGGAACATTGAGTCTAACCTCTTTGATTATTTCGATAAACTTCTTATAACGCTCTTCCATCTTTTCCTTCTTTAGGCGTTGAGGATAAGGAATTTTTGGTGTATACGCCTTAACGGATGGAATGTTTTTCTTTTTGGTGGTTTGAGTTGTGTTTGGTTCCTCGTTTTCATCCTCACTATCAATGGTGACAGGAGTATTAGGATTAGGTGGTGGATCGTACGAGAGACCACTTCTTGTGAAGACAACATTGATATGTTCATTTCTTGTTTGTGGTGGACGGTACGTCTTATCATTTGACGGTTTTGGGTTGGATTGAGTGTTACTTGGCAATGAACCAGATGGTCTAGAGGAATGGTGGTCAGAAAGTCTGCCAAGCTTGTTTTCAAGATCTTGGATAGATGCTTGATGATTTTTCTGTCCTTGCTCAACTTTGGCTTCGAGATTGAAAAATTGATTTTTGATAAAATCATTTGCGGATTTTTGACCAGCCACGAATTCTCGCATGGTTTTCTCGAATTCGGTTTCTTCTATCTTTTTATCGGGATTTTGTGGTGGTGGATCGTCAGTTCGTGTTTGAGAATCACGGTTGTCATCCCTTGGTCGGCGATCTTGCCAATTTCCGGAATTTCGACCGTAATAATTACTACGATATCCTCCTCCACGGTATCCTCCTTGAGCGTAACTCGCTTCTCCTTCCTTTGGTCCACCCATAGGTTTATCGTCGCACTCGGACGATGGGTGATTTCCTCCACAATTGTTGCATCCGTCTCGCATTTCCTTCATTTCATCTTTGATATCTTTGTACTGCGAATTGATTTTTGAGGTTAACGCTTCCATCTTCTCCATGAGTTTTGAGGAGTCGGTGTTTTCGACAAAAGCAACGGTTTTTCAGAGAGGTTTGGTTTTGGAATCTTTGGACCAATCAAGTTTGAGAAGTACTCGATCTTCGAGCAATCGATGTGCATCATTGGGAGTCTTATAGAGAAAAATTCCTCCAGCATCAAGGATGCCTTGAGAGATTTCATCTAGTCCATGGTAAAAGATTTGGATAATGGTTCCTTTTGATAGTCCATGTCCATGACAACTATGAAGCAAATCTTTCATTCGAAGCCAAGCTTCGACAAGTGATTCGTTTGGGTTTTGGTTGAAAGCACGAATTTCTCCCATTAATCGATCAAACATGGCAGGTGGAAAGAATCGGCTCACAAAAGCTTGCCTCATCTCCTCTCGAGTGTTGATGATTCCAGGGGTTAATTCATTATACCATACTTTAGCATCTCCGGCGAGTGATGATGGGAAAAGTTTGAGTTTGATGGCATTGACATCGGTGTCGCCATAACGAAACATGCCACAAATTTCGATGAATTCGGCAATGTGCTTATGCGGATCGGCCCACGCACGGCCATCGAATTGTCGGTATTTGATCATATAAAGGTGATGTCCCTTCATGGTGAAGTTGTCACCAAGGTTAATAGCAACAATAGCACTTTCGGGGGTTGGTGCTACGGTTCGGTTGGTTCCCCACATGGGTTGATCGTCCGCCATGGGAAAAGGTAAATTGGTGAAAGGATTGTAAACAACTTTGGCTTCAATGAGGTTATCAAATGGTGGGTTTGGTACTCTTGGTACACGATTTTCCAATGGTATGAAACGTGTTCTCCTTCTTCTTCGAATCAAACGTTCGGGGTTGGTAAGAGGTGTAATTGGTTCTATTCCTGCTGCTCGAGTGTTCATACAATGTCCTAGAGAATCCAGGCAATATCTAAACACACGGACAAACAACGAAAACAGTTTTATATGGGTCAGAGAAGGTAACCGGATCGGTTGCGGGATGCGACCGATCGGTTAGACCAGTTGATTGATGGACAAACTCGTAACCGATTCGGTTGAGGGGCAACCGGATCCGGTTAAGGTTTCTGAGATTTTTTTTTTTTTTTTTTTTTTTTTTTGGTTGAATCGACTTTGGGAAATTCAAAAACTTGTTGAAACACAATCAAATCCCCGGCAGCGGCGCCAAAAACTTGATGTGCCCTGTTGGTGCAAGTTTTAAATTTATAAAAGGTGAATTACCAATATTACCAATGACACATACGAGCAAGTATACTCGTACGTTATAGCAAGATTATGAAGGTAAGTCGGGATCGTTCGCAGGGATTTGAGTGAATCTAAACACAAGTTTGAATTAACGGAGTCTATCCAAAACATATAATAAAGCAAATAGATATAATGCAATTCATATGATTAAAAACTACACTTGCTTAAACTAGTTTCATATCATAGATTAATGTGATTGTGTTAACCTCTTAACATGTTGATTGTGATAATTAGTCGGAAGACTAATCTATTGTTCTTACAAGTTAAACCTTCGTCAAGATTTTAGTTCATAAAAACAAGCATTAAGTTTAACCAATCAATTCAAGATCAATTCAAGTTTCATAAGTCTACATACATAAACTTAAACACAAAAACATCCACTTGTTCCTCAAATTGCTTAAGAAATGGTCAATACAAAAGGTAACCGATCATAGACAAAAGGTTAGAATTGATTCTCAACAACTAATCTTACGACCACTTAGATGTTTCCAACCAATCCAATTTGATAATCAAAAAGCGTTTCTATTACAATCACACCTTAGTTCCTTTGTGTAATCAAGAATAATGGGTAAAAACAATCATCCATAGACAAAATGATTATGACTAGTTAAATAACAATAAGTCCTTTCGACCACAACGATTACTATCAATTAGCCAAACTTGATTAACAAATGTCACTATGAAACTTTAGCACAATTGGGTCTTAGAATCAACTTGAAATTGAATTAAAACATGTTAACACAATCACTTACTAATCATATGATAATCAACATCATTTAAGCAAGTGTATAAAGAAACTAACCACTCATAGCAAACATGAACATAAACTCAGAACTTTGAACATTAGAAAACATGATTAAAAGTCTTACAATGCTTGGAATAAGATTACAAATGGTGTAGTAATGATTCCCAAAGTATTGAGATGGACTTCTTGGTGATTTGGCCTCCAAATGGTGAACTTCTGGAACTCCAAACTTCTCTGGACTTCTAAGGACGAATTTTGAGAGCTTAAGGCTTTGTTTGATGAGTAGAGAGATTTGTATATTAGGTTGTGTTTTATATGCTCACAATTAGCCTCTATTTATACTAATTCCAAGGCCTAGGGTATTAAATGCTGAACTTGGCCTCCAAGGAGTAAGGAAGGGACTAGAATACACCAAGAGAAGGACCTATAATCGTTTGGATGCAAAGGAGAAGCTTAGTGATGAAGATTTGGCAACTGCAGTTTCTCCAACCGGATCGGTCATACGACCAACCGATCCGGCTGGTCTTCAATAACAACTAGCCAACCGATCCGGTTGCGGGTTGCGACCGATCGGCTGGCGATGGTCAAAACATTGATTCTGGCTGTTTTCCAACCGATCCGGTTATGGTTGTAACCGGATCCGGTTGGATCTTCTGAGATACGGAAAATTGATCTTTTCTTTACTATGTCTTGTAGAACTTGGTTCTTCAATCACTAAGGTCTTCAAAAGTCCTTGAGATACTGATTTAGTATTACTGAAACGGGAATCTTCGTTTAGCTGAACATTTCTTTATTTTCCTCCGTTTCCCTGCACTTGGTTATAAACACTAGACAAACATCTTTTGATGCGTTTAAGTACTATAATCACGCAAATATAACCAAATAACAGATATAAAAGTACACATAACGCTACTAAAAGCATGCACAATCTGAGCGTTATCAAGTACCTAGAGTCATTGTAGGCTAAACCATCCGAAGAGTACCTTAGCGTTAAGTTTATAAATCCTAGAGATTTTGTAGGCGATAACCTTTGGTAGCTTCAAAGAGTTAGGGATAAACGCATACCCTACGACCTTAGACACACAACGCGATTAAGAATAAGGACGTGACAATTCAACCATCAATAGGAGATAATTAAGGAGTAATAAAACCTAAGTAAACACATCTTTAAATCATCATACGAGCACACAATAATTAGACATAGACTACATACACCACTAGATTAGATAATTAGATAAGTAGAGTAATCGGTAGAAATACCAACCCCCAAATCCAAACCCCGAGATTCGTACCGTTCCATTTCCTAAAAAACATAAAAAGATAAAAAATAATCTTCCTCAACCCAAACCTTAGCGTAGTAATTTCTCACTAGCATTCCTATTCCCCTAGAGAACAATATCAATTCCCGTGGCTTACCCTAATACTACACTACAACGATTAGGTTCACTGCCTAGGGTGTTGAAAAACTTGCTCGACGAAAAGGAAGTTCCCTTGACCCCGAACGACGCGTGTAGCGTTATCAACAAATATAACTTGTTGATATTTCTAAGTTTTGCAATTTCCATGAGTCTCGTCTCGTTTGTAGTAGCAAGGTTAATTTTCATTAACTCAAGTAAGGGACAACGAGCAATAAACTCCCAAAATGTCCCGCTTTGAAAAGCTACATAACACAATTCTAAGCTCAACAGATTTGGAAAACTACAAAAACATACCAAATTAAGAAAAGTACAATAATGAAGTTCCAGATGTTTCAACTCCATACGAGAGTAAAGTTGGGTTGGCAACGTAGTGGTTCACCATACCAGTTTCTAATTGTGTGCTCCTCAATTTCTTCCCAAGACAAAAACAAAAGCCAATGCTGAATCTCTTCATAATTCACGCCTTCTTGTCCATACAACATTTTGAGCTCTATGGAGAAGACAAACCTTCTTATGGGACCTTTAAGCTGAAGTAAAAGTCTAGTTATATGCTTCCCATCAAACTTATTGGTAAATAACAAAGAAATCTTCATCAACTATGAGATCGATGAGCAAAATCCACTTATACCTCTAGTTTCTCGCTAAGATATCGGTCTCCACCGCATCTTTTATTGGCGAACGATTCAAAATATTAGTGATCACATTATTTGGCATGTTGCTAATATAAACTGGCATATTAGTGATCACATTAGCTCCAAACGACATGGTATTGTTCGATTTTGAGTTCTCACAATGAGGGTTTGGATTTGGTTTTTGATTGTAGGGTTTTTGAGGTGATGGTATGGATAAGGGTTTGGGTTATTATGGTGTGGATATGGGTTTGGTGGGTGAGTTTATTGGTCCGCACGCAAAAATAAATAACGTATCAGGGAAGATACGGTCAAGTTATATAGTAATAAATTAATTATTTCACAGTTGGTCTCTAACGTTGACTGTTGGGTTCGCATGGGTTACATTTAATTCAAAAATGTGATTTGTCTATTATGCCCTCGAAAGTATAACGCAAAACGGACATTGACCAAGAAAAAACGGGTCAAGAGACCTCATTGACACAAAAACCCTGGAGTTTGGACTCCCAGCGACGTAAAAGCCAAGGTTTGTCCCAACATGATGTTTTTTGCCAAGTTCAAAGATCAACGGTGTATTTTACTCTTTTAAATAGTAGGGGCGTGTGAATCCTATTTTGTTGATGTGTGAACCCACAGGCCACAACCTCTTATTTAAAAAGTGTTAGATATGGACCCCTCAAGAAATACAATTAATATCCCCTTTTGTTTTTAATTTTTTTTATTAGTGTAAAACTACGTAAAAAAATGCAGAACAAAAAATATAAATTTTAACAAGTAAAAAGTATTAAAATGAGAAAAAATACAAAATAAAAACTGATAAAAAATTTGTATTGTAATGTAAAGAAAAGAAAGATGATGGAAAAGGTAAAAAGTAGGCTAAAAAGATATTTATAATAACAACATTTTAAAAAGAGCGGTGATTTGCACACTCTCAAAAATGATTAGGACACTCAAATTTTGAGTGTTTGGACATTTATACCCTTCCCGAAAAAAACTAAAGATAATGTGAGGTTAGAAATGTCCAAACACTCAAAATGTGAGTGTTCCAACTATTTTTCAGGAGTGTGCAAATCACCTCCCTTTTAAAAAAGACATTTTGTTTACCTATCAGTCTCACTCTCACATATCCCAAGTTAGATCTTATGATAATACGTCGTTGGTTACGATACAAATGAAAGAGGTTACTCCCACCTCTCCTTTTTATAAATGACACCCTCCTCTTTCTTTGATTTTTTTATTTATTTAATTTTTTTATATAATTTTGTTTATATGAAAGAATATAAATCTGAAAGTACGGAACATAAAATATAAAGTTTAGTAAGTTAAAAGTTTAAAACTGACAGAAAACACATAATAAAAACTGATAAAAAACTGTGTTATACTGTAAATTAGGAGACAAAAAAAAATCTTTTGTAACTTTACCCCTTAGAGCATGAGGTATGGTGAGATTTGGAGCTCGCCGAATCTGATGTGGCACACATTCGGCGCCGCCGAAAGTTAGCCACGACACCAGTTGAGCTCGCCAAACTCACCATCGCTGGTTCCTCGACATGAATAAGACAAAAGACTTTTTCAGACTTTAAGTTTTTACCGTTTGAAATAAAAAAGAAAAAAATGTTTGAATCGTAATATTTCAAAATAAAAATGAAATGACAGTTGCCTAACTGAACCTTTTGTAACCGAGAATTGTTCCACAATTATACAATCAGACGCGTTCACCTTGGCGGTCTTTCACCATTTTTTTACTTTGGTGAGTTGCTTGTAGCGGCTGATAAAGAAGTATTAAACCTTATGTGTTGCTGGAGATGGTAGTTTGTATATGTTAAAGCTAAATGGGCTTTAGTTTTTTATTTTGGGTTCGATATTATAATGGGCTCAATACTTAATTTGATTATTTATTTGCCTATTATATAAATTTTGAATGTATTTTTTTTAAGTATTGTTTTTTTCTCGTATTGTAATTTTATTTAAATGAAATGAATTTTATTGTATTTGAAAAATATGAAAAAGAAATAAAATGAGGGTGGGTGAGGCCCAAGTGAAAAGGTTGAGGTTAGTTGTGAATGAAGGGTATTTTTAAGTGGGTGTGTTGAAATGATGTGGCATCCGTGGCGCCCAAGTGAAGAGGTTTGACTTCTTCACCATACCTCATCCTCTTATATCACATAAGAGGTGGGGATAACATAACCCGGTCCAAATAGATGCTCCTTAATTTGTTTTCCTGGGATCTAAACCTTTTTTTTTCATGTTCGTTTTCACATGTTATTTGCACACCACTCAAAATTAATAAAAGAGTAAATTACACCGTTCGTCCTTGTGGTTTACGTTGACCGCAGGGTTTCGTCCTTTGACCAAAAAAGTTGCACCGTTCGTCCCTCCATCCAACTGGGCCCACCAAATCCCACTAACGTCAGTTAACTAAGGTTTTTAAAGGGGTATATCCGTCATTTCCCTAGCAACTAGCATTTCTCTCTCTCTCTTACCACACAAATCGTCCAAAGTGGTGATATACCACACACACACACACAAAAACATAAAACACACATCATCATCATCACCATTTCTCTCTCTCTCTTTAACCTCGCCGCCGACCACCTTAAACCACCACCACCGCCACACCGCCGCCTACCACACTACACCACCCACCTCAAAACACTCCCCACTCTCCCCTCTTTCCGATCCACTAGGTCACGCGCCTAAAAACCCTCCCCCACCTCTTGGTATACACTCACGTGCCACCACCACCTCACCACAACGCCACCACCGGTTCTCTTTTTGTGTTGTAAGCCACGTCAACAACACTAGGCCAAAAACATCATTTTAATCTTTCTTATACATTCGACTAAAAGGAAAAATTAAAATAACAAAATCAATTATTATTTATGTTTAAAACACAATAAATAATTATCCTTGTGGATGAACCGAACAAGAAAAACTCCAATTAGCACACGAATCCTTTGACCCATGACCCATGACCCATAACCCAAAATACCCATGGGCAAAGAGGAGCGGACCACGGATCCCTAGCTTTGTGCTAGCCGGATCCCAAGTGGAAGGGATCCGTGGGATCTGGGGAAACAGTAGGTTTTTCCTCTATAAATAGTGAGCCATTTCTTCATTATATCACACCCCTTTTACACACATACTTCCCCCAAGTATTCTAACCCTCTAACCTCAGATCCAAGAGATCTATGTAGCTTTTCTCTTTTGTTTTTGTGTGATCTTGTAGATTCCTCTTAAAGGAAAGATCACCACATCTTGAAGACGTGCAAGCTCAAGTCCATGCATTGCCATGCTTCATCATCATCAAGACAACGAAGGTTCTCTTGTTGATAGTTCTTCCTTTCTCCATAGATGTTGGGTTGAAGGCATTAGTGAAGAATGCTGAAAGTGTCAAGATGAAAGCATTAGTGAAAGATGCTCATCATCCGCGTCAAAGCATTAGTGAAGAATGCTTAAGGTGTCAAGACGATGGCATTAGTGAAGGATGCCAAGCGTTGTGTTAAAGGCATTAGTGAAGGATGCCAAGCGTTGTGTCAAAGGCATTAGTGAAGGATGCCGAAAAATCAAATCAAGTAGCATTTGGGAAGAATGCTTAGGTCGTATAATCGATGAGGTGCATCGTTATACATATAGGTGTTTATTTATTCACAAGGATGGTGATATCCTTGACGATATTATAACAAGGAGTAGATCTCCTTGATAATAGGTGTTGTGTCGTGAAAGGTAGTAGTTCCTCCATAATGGAACTAGGTGCTTAGCCTAGTACCTAATAAAGGGTAGGCGACGTTGTGATAGGATTAGTTCTCCTAAGGTGTGAAAGAACTCGGTGGTTAGCCTAGCATCGTATAAAGGGTAGGCGACGTTGTGTTAGGTGTGGTTCGCCTTGGTGTGAAAGAACTCGGTATTTAGCTTTGTACCGGAAAAAGGTTAAGCGACGTTGTGAAGGCTTCTCCGCCATAAGGAGTTGGTGTAGTGCTTACGAACTCTCGAGTAGGTGACTCGGGGAGTGGAGTAGGGCAAGGAAGGTGTCCTTGTAGCCGAACCACTATAAATAACCTGTGTCGTGGTGATGTGCTTCTTACTCTTTATCTTTCATTATATGTTTATATATCTATCTATCAACGTCCAACATAAACAACCAAATAGATTGACATAAGTCGATCTAAATATTTAAAAGGACGTTTTAAATTGGTAAAACTATTCAACCCCCCCCCCCCTTCTAGTTTTCCACAAAGCATATTCTCGGCGATTCCCACAGGATATTGATAGGAATGATTTGCCAATCGGATGCTCATTTTTGTTGGTTTCAGGCTGTTGTTGCACAACTTGGAATAGGGTGAATAAGGCATCAAATTGATACTTGCGCCAAGATCGGCCAAAGCATCGCATTTAACATTATTCCCGAAAGTACATGAAATAAAAAAGCTCCCAGGATCTCCGAGCTTTGGTGGGATCTTGTTTTGAACAATAGCTGAGCATTCTTCGTTAAGAAAAGCTGCTGATATTTGCTCAAGCTTGCTTTTGTTATTAAGAAGTTCTTTCAAAAATTTCCCGTAATTGGGCATTCCGGCTATAACATCAATGAGAGGAACATTGAGTCTAACCTCTTTGATTATTTCGATAAACTTCTTATAACGCTCTTCCATCTTTTCCTTCTTTAGGCGTTGAGGATAAGGAATTTTTGGTGTATACGCCTTAACGGATGGAATGTTTTTCTTTTTGGTGGTTTGAGTTGTGTTTGGTTCCTCGTTTTCATCCTCACTATCAATGGTGACAGGAGTATTAGGATTAGGTGGTGGATCGTACGAGAGACCACTTCTTGTGAAGACAGCATTGATATGTTCATTTCTTGTTTGTGGTGGACGGTACGTCTTATCATTTGACGGTTTTGGGTTGGATTGAGTGTTACTTGGCAATGAACCAGATGGTCTAGAGGAATGGTGGTCAGAAAGTCTGCCAAGCTTGTTTTCAAGATCTTGGATAGATGCTTGATGATTTTTCTGTCCTTGCTCAACTTTGGCTTCGAGATTGAAAAATTGATTTTTGATAAAATCATTTGCGGATTTTTGACCAACCACGAATTCTCGCATGGTTTTCTCGAATTCGGTTTCTTCTATCTTTTTATCGGGATTTTGTGGTGGTGGATCGTCAGTTCGTGTTTGAGAATCACGGTTGTCATCCCTTGGTCGGCGATCTTGCCAATTTCCGGAATTTCGACCGTAATAATTACTACGATATCCTCCTCCACGGTATCCTCCTTGAGCGTAACTCGCTTCTCCTTCCTTTGGTCCACCCATAGGTTTATCGTCGCACTCGGACGATGGGTGATTTCCTCCACAATTGTTGCATCCGTCTCGCATTTCCTTCATTTCATCTTTGATATCTTTGTACTGCGAATTGATTTTTGAGGTTAACGCTTCCATCTTCTCCATGAGTTTTGAGGCGTCAGTGTTTTCGACAAAAGCAACGGTTTTTCAGAGAGGTTTGGTTTTGGAATCTTTGGACCAATCAAGTTTGAGAAGTACTTGATCTTCGAGCAATCGATGTGCATCATTGGGAGTCTTATAGAGAAAAATTCCTCCAGCATCAAGGATGCCTTGAGAGATTTCATCTAGTCCATGGTAAAAGATTTGGATAATGGTTCCTTTTGATAGTCCATGTCCATGACAACTACGAAGCAAATCTTTCATTCGAAGCCAAGCTTCGACAAGTGATTCGTTTGGGTTTTGGTTGAAAGCACGAATTTCTCCCATTAATCGATCAAACATGGCAGGTGGAAAGAATCGGCTCACAAAAGCTTGCCTCATCTCCTCCCGAGTGTTGATGATTCCAGGGGTTAATTCATTATACCATACTTTAGCATCTCCGGCGAGTGATGATGGGAAAAGTTTGAGTTTGATGGCATTGACATCGGTGTCGCCATAACGAAACATGCCACAAATTTCGATGAATTCGGCAATGTGCTTATGCGGATCGGCCAGCGCACGGCCATCGAATTGTCGGTCTTTGATCATATAAAGGTGATGTCCCTTCACGGTGAAGTTGTCACCAAGGTTAATAGCAACAATAGCACTTTCGGGGGTTGGTGCTACGGTTCGGTTGGTTCCCCACATGGGTTGATCGTCCGCCATGGGAAAAGGTAAATTGGTGAAAGGATTGTAAACAACTTTGGCTTCAATGAGGTTATCAAATGGTGGGTTTGGTACTCTTGGTACACGATTTTCCAATGGTATGAAACGTGTTCTCCTTCTTCTTCGAATCAAACGTTCGGGGTTGGTAAGAGGTGTAATTGGTTCTATTCCTGCTGCTCGAGTGTTCATACAATGTCCTAGAGAATCCAGGCAATATCTAAACACACGGACAAACAACGAAAACAGTTTTATATGGGTCAGAGAAGGTAACCGGATCGGTTGCGGGATGCGACCGATCGGTTAGACCAGTTGATTGATGGACAAACTCGTAACCGATTCGGTTGAGGGGCAACCGGATCCGGTTAAGGTTTCTGAGATTTTTTTTTTTTTTTTTTTTTTTTTTTGGTTGAATCGACTTTGGGAAATTCAAAAACTTGTTGAAACACAATCAAATCCCCGGCAGCGGCGCCAAAAACTTGATGTGCCCTGTTGGTGCAAGTTTTAAATTTATAAAAGGTGAATTACCAATATTACCAATGACACATACGAGCAAGTATACTCGTACGTTATAGCAAGATTATGAAGGTAAGTCGGGATCGTTCGCAGGGATTTGAGTGAATCTAAACACAAGTTTGAATTAACGGAGTCTATCCAAAACATATAATAAAGCAAATAGATATAATGCAATTCATATGATTAAAAACTACACTTGCTTAAACTAGTTTCATATCATAGATTAATGTGATTGTGTTAACCTCTTAACATGTTGATTGTGATAATTAGTCGGAAGACTAATCTATTGTTCTTACAAGTTAAACCTTCGTCAAGATTTTAGTTCATAAAAACAAGCATTAAGTTTAACCAATCAATTCAAGATCAATTCAAGTTTCATAAGTCTACATACATAAACTTAAACACAAAAACATCCACTTGTTCCTCAAATTGCTTAAGAAATGGTCAATACAAAAGGTAACCGATCATAGACAAAAGGTTAGAATTGATTCTCAACAACTAATCTTACGACCACTTAGATGTTTCCAACCAATCCAATTTGATAATCAAAAAGCGTTTCTATTACAATCACACCTTAGTTCCTTTGTGTAATCAAGAATAATGGGTAAAAACAATCATCCATAGACAAAATGATTATGACTAGTTAAATAACAATAAGTCCTTTCGACCACAACGATTACTATCAATTAGCCAAACTTGATTAACAAATGTCACTATGAAACTTTAGCACAATTGGGTCTTAGAATCAACTTGAAATTGAATTAAAACATGTTAACACAATCACTTACTAATCATATGATAATCAACATCATTTAAGCAAGTGTATAAAGAAACTAACCACTCATAGCAAACATGAACATAAACTCAGAACTTTGAACATTAGAAAACATGATTAAAAGTCTTACAATGCTTGGAATAAGATTACAAATGGTGTAGTAATGATTCCCAAAGTATTGAGATGGACTTCTTGGTGATTTGGCCTCCAAATGGTGAACTTCTGGAACTCCAAACTTCTCTGGACTTCTAAGGACGAATTTTGAGAGCTTAAGGCTTTGTTTGATGAGTAGAGAGATTTGTATATTAGGTTGTGTTTTATATGCTCACAATTAGCCTCTATTTATACTAATTCCAAGGCCTAGGGTATTAAATGCTGAACTTGGCCTCCAAGGAGTAAGGAAGGGACTAGAATACACCAAGAGAAGGACCTATAATCGTTTGGATGCAAAGGGGAAGCTTAGTGATGAAGATTTGGCAACTGCAGTTTCTCCAACCGGATCGGTCATACGACCAACCGATCCGGCTGGTCTTCAATAACAACTAGCCAACCGATCCGGTTGCGGGTTGCGACCGATCGGCTGGCGATGGTCAAAACATTGATTCTGGCTGTTTTCCAACCGATCCGGTTATGGTTGTAACCGGATCCGGTTGGATCTTCTGAGATACGGAAAATTGATCTTTTCTTTACTATGTCTTGTAGAACTTGGTTCTTCAATCACTAAGGTCTTCAAAAGTCCTTGAGATACTGATTTAGTATTACTGAAACGGGAATCTTCGTTTAGCTGAACATTTCTTTATTTTCCTCCGTTTCCCTGCACTTGGTTATAAACACTAGACAAACATCTTTTGATGCGTTTAAGTACTATAATCACGCAAATATAACCAAATAACAGATATAAAAGTACACATAACGCTACTAAAAACATGCACAATCTGAGCGTTATCAAGTACCTAGAGTCATTGTAGGCTAAACCATCCGAAGAGTACCTTAGCGTTAAGTTTATAAATCCTAGAGATTTTGTAGGCGATAACCTTTGGTAGCTTCAAAGAGTTAGGGATAAACGCATACCCTACGACCTTAGACACACAACGCGATTAAGAATAAGGACGTGACAATTCAACCATCAATAGGAGATAATTAAGGAGTAATAAAACCTAAGTAAACACATCTTTAAATCATCATACGAGCACACAATAATTAGACATAGACTACATACACCACTAGATTAGATAATTAGATAAGTAGAGTAATCGGTAGAAATACCAACCCCCAAATCCAAACCCCGAGATTCGTACCGTTCCATTTCCTAAAAAACATAAAAAGATAAAAAATAATCTTCCTCAACCCAAACCTTAGCGTAGTAATTTCTCACTAGCATTCCTATTCCCCTAGAGAACAATATCAATTCCCGTGGCTTACCCTAATACTACACTACAACGATTAGGTTCACTGCCTAGGGTGTTGAAAAACTTGCTCGACGAAAAGGAAGTTCCCTTGACCCCGAACGACGCGTGTAGCGTTATCAACAAATATAACTTGTTGATATTTCTAAGTTTTGCAATTTCCATGAGTCTCGTCTCGTTTGTAGTAGCAAGGTTAATTTTCATTAACTCAAGTAAGGGACAACGAGCAATAAACTCCCAAAATGTCCCGCTTTGAAAAGCTACATAACACAATTCTAAGCTCAACAGATTTGGAAAACTACAAAAACATACCAAATTAAGAAAAGTACAATAATGAAGTTCCAGATGTTTCAACTCCATACGAGAGTAAAGTTGGGTTGGCAACGTAGTGGTTCACCATACCAGTTTCTAATTGTGTGCTCCTCAATTTCTTCCCAAGACAAAAACAAAAGCCAATGCTGAATCTCTTCATAATTCACGCCTTCTTGTCCATACAACATTTTGAGCTCTATGGAGAAGACAAACCTTCTTATGGGACCTTTAAGCTGAAGTAAAAGTCTAGTTATATGCTTCCCATCAAACTTATTGGTAAATAACAAAGAAATCTTCATCAACTATGAGATCGATGAGCAAAATCCACTTATACCTCTAGTTTCTCGCTAAGATATCGGTCTCCACCGCATCTTTTATTGGCGAACGATTCAAAATATTAGTGATCACATTATTTGGCATGTTGCTAATATAAACTGGCATATTAGTGATCACATTAGCTCCAAACGACATGGTATTGTTCGATTTTGAGTTCTCACAATGAGGGTTTGGATTTGGTTTTTGATTGTAGGGTTTTTGAGGTGATGGTATGGATAAGGGTTTGGGTTATTATGGTGTGGATATGGGTTTGGTGGGTGAGTTTATTGGTCCGCACGCAAAAATAAATAACGTATCAGGGAAGATACGGTCAAGTTATATAGTAATAAATTAATTATTTCACAGTTGGTCTCTAACGTTGACTGTTGGGTTCGCATGGGTTACATTTAATTCAAAAATGTGATTTGTCTATTATGCCCTCGAAAGTATAACGCAAAACGGACATTGACCAAGAAAAAACGGGTCAAGAGACCTCATTGACACAAAAACCCTGGAGTTTGGACTCCCAGCGACGTAAAAGCCAAGGTTTGTCCCAACATGATGTTTTTTGCCAAGTTCAAAGATCAACGGTGTATTTTACTCTTTTAAATAGTAGGGGCGTGTGAATCCTATTTTGTTGATGTGTGAACCCACAGGCCACAACCTCTTATTTAAAAAGTGTTAGATATGGACCCCTCAAGAAATACAATTAATATCCCCTTTTGTTTTTAATTTTTTTTATTAGTGTAAAACTACGTAAAAAAATGCAGAACAAAAAATATAAATTTTAACAAGTAAAAAGTATTAAAATGAGAAAAAATACAAAATAAAAACTGATAAAAAATTTGTATTGTAATGTAAAGAAAAGAAAGATGATGGAAAAGGTAAAAAGTAGGCTAAAAAGATATTTATAATAACAACATTTTAAAAAGAGCGGTGATTTGCACACTCTCAAAAATGATTAGGACACTCAAATTTTGAGTGTTTGGACATTTATACCCTTCCCGAAAAAAACTAAAGATAATGTGAGGTTAGAAATGTCCAAACACTCAAAATGTGAGTGTTCCAACTATTTTTCAGGAGTGTGCAAATCACCTCCCTTTTAAAAAAGACATTTTGTTTACCTATCAGTCTCACTCTCACATATCCCAAGTTAGATCTTATGATAATACGTCGTTGGTTACGATACAAATGAAAGAGGTTACTCCCACCTCTCCTTTTTATAAATGACACCCTCCTCTTTCTTTGATTTTTTTATTTATTTAATTTTTTTATATAATTTTGTTTATATGAAAGAATATAAATCTGAAAGTACGGAACATAAAATATAAAGTTTAGTAAGTTAAAAGTTTAAAACTGACAGAAAACACATAATAAAAACTGATAAAAAACTGTGTTATACTGTAAATTAGGAGACAAAAAAAAATCTTTTGTAACTTTACCCCTTAGAGCATGAGGTATGGTGAGATTTGGAGCTCGCCGAATCTGATGTGGCACACATTCGGCGCCGCCGAAAGTTAGCCACGACACCAGTTGAGCTCGCCAAACTCACCATCGCTGGTTCCTCGACATGAATAAGACAAAAGACTTTTTCAGACTTTAAGTTTTTACCGTTTGAAATAAAAAAGAAAAAAATGTTTGAATCGTAATATTTCAAAATAAAAATGAAATGACAGTTGCCTAACTGAACCTTTTGTAACCGAGAATTGTTCCACAATTATACAATCAGACGCGTTCACCTTGGTGGTCTTTCACCATTTTTTTACTTTGGTGAGTTGCTTGTAGCGGCTGATGAAGAAGTATTAAACCTTATGTGTTGCTGGAGATGGTAGTTTGTATATGTTAAAGCTAAATGGGCTTTAGTTTTTTATTTTGGGTTCGATATTATAATGGGCTCAATACTTAATTTGATTATTTATTTGCCTATTATATAAATTTTGAATGTATTTTTTTTAAGTATTGTTTTTTTCTCGTATTGTAATTTTATTTAAATGAAATGAATTTTATTGTATTTGAAAAATATGAAAAAGAAATAAAATGAGGGTGGGTGAGGCCCAAGTGAAAAGGTTGAGGTTAGTTGTGAATGAAGGGTATTTTTAAGTGGGTGTGTTGAAATGATGTGGCATCCGTGGCGCCCAAGTGAAGAGGTTTGACTTCTTCACCATACCTCATCCTCTTATATCACATAAGAGGTGGGGATAACTGATGAGTGTGTAAATACTCATCATTTTTGTACAAAATAAACTGCAAATTCATCTGAAAACACTCAGAAACACATCAAAATGATCAAAATATCACAAATCAGTGTTTTATGTGTTTTAAATTCAAAATTATCAAAATCAGATGAAAAATGTATCAAATTTGCAAAAATTGCAGTTTTAGTCCCCCAAGTTTCATAAATTGTCAAAAATAGTCCCTGAGCCATAATTTCAAAAGAAAAAGTCACCAAAGGTCCTTTTAGAATCAAAAGTTGTCAAAATAAGTCCTTTGGTGAAAAATATTCAAAGTTTGAGAAATTTACAAAATGGTCCTTCAAGTTTAAAATTTGGCAAGAATGGCCCCTGGAAAATGGCAAATTGGCAAGTTTGGTCCTTGTACTTATTGAGATTGTCAATTATGGTCCTTGGAAGCAACTTGGCAGAATTGGCAGATATGGCCCTTGTATTTTCAGGACTTGCAACAATAGTCCCTATATTTAAAACCCTTTAATACCTATTTTGGACCCTATCAACCCAAGTGACCCCTGCCTTAATCCCTTGGACCCCCTGTCAAGTATCAATTTGGACCCCCTTTGATATTAACCCCACTGGTCAAAATCCAGTCAAACCAAACACCCCGCCCATCTTCCTTCCCCCATTTCCCTCCCCCTGTCTGCCCACCATCTCAACCACCTAGCTCACACAAACCACTCCTTGTTCCCCCCACCTCCACCAAACTCCAAAAGCATTAAATGCCTCTCCCCCATTTCACTCTAACCTCTCCAACTGTTAAGAGAAGTTTTGGGGCCAAAATTCGTTTCAAAGGCCAAGATTAATTCTAGGGATCCAATGGCTAAGAAATTGTTGGGATTTCATCAGAAGAGAGAGGCAAAGGAGTTTGGATATAAAAGAAAGAAAAAGGGAAGCAAGAGAGTAGTCTGCTAGTTTTATTTTTAATCTTTAATGTCGTTTTTAATCTAAAAGCTTTAGTTTAGTATTAAACCTGTAATTTTCTGTTGTAATGTACTCTTTATAAGTATTTGGATCAATATAAATCATTTTCAAGTGATTAATTCAAGGTTTATATCAAACTCACATTTTGTGTCCACTGTTATAAATTTCCAAGTTTAAGTCTTGTACACAAGCTTCAAAAAGCTCATTTCTCAGTATTAATAAGCTTATACAAGCTTCACTTAGCTTTCTATAAGCTTATTTTGTAGTTCCATCTGTTTCAAAAAGTCAAAAATGTCAAAAATCTTGTTTTGTGCAGATATTGCAGATTGTGCACAGGTTTCATTAGAGGTCTTTAGGTCCTGATTTTTGGTTTACAAGTAGTTCACCAGGTGGTCTTTAGGGCCTAATATCTGTTTTTATCTTAAGCTCTCTGGATAAGCTTGAGCTTAAGCTCAAAGTCAAGGCCTGTTGCCCTGCACCAAACTCAGTATTAGCTGAGTATTTTCTCAGCTTTTGTGCAGCTTGCACAGAGCTTATTGAAGCTTGTCAAGGTCTGGTATTTTGGTTTTGAATAGCTACTCAGGTCTAATTTAGGACTTAATCATTGGTTTTTAGTTTGTAGCTTATTTGGTTGCTTATTTTGGGTCTGCAAGTTAGCACCCAAATCTGTTTTGAGCTTAATTTCATAATCATCAAATCCTTGCATTTTGTCATTCAGCAGTTATAGCTTGTTGATTTTAGTTGGATTTTGGTTAATATAGCTTATTAGAACTTCTGTTAACAGTTGGTGACTTGTCTTAATCATTTGGCTTATTTAGTGCTTATTTCAATAAGCACTCTCACATCAGTTCCATAATCTTGTACACAAGCACTTGTTTTTCCAATTTTCATAGCTTCTTAATATTATTTTGGAGTTTCCCTGAAATTTTCAGATTTTTCTCAGCTGTTTTACTATTTTTCTTGATTTTTATTGGTTTTTAGCACTTTTTAATTAGCATTTAATACAAAAAATTCAGAAAAGGTCCAAAAAAATAAGTTTTCATTTTTCTTAGGCTTAGATAAATATAAAAAGTGAAAAAAGTAATTTTCCATATTTTTCATAGTTCATTTGGTAATTTTTAGTAATTTAATTAGTTTTTAATAGTTTAAAATTCATAGAAAATAGAAAAATAATCACAAAAATACAAAAATAGTTTTGAAAAGTCTATTTTGATATTTTAGACTTTTCCAAGTCTTAATTTTATTTTTCTAGCTTTGTTTCATAATTTCTTGTATTTTAGCTAATATTTAATAGTTAAAAATAGTTTTTAATTAGATAATTAGTCTTAAAAATAATTTTCTTTTTCCATAAATTTTCTTTCATCATTAGGATTGTAAAAACATCATTTTCATATTTTTAGGGTTAATATTGACTTAGTTTCACTTTTTATTTTGTACGTCGCGTAGATTTTTAATTCAGTTTTATAAAAACATAAAACAAAAACATCATTTTAATTATAGTGATAGCGTTTATTTAATAGATTTTATCTTTTTAATTTTCTTTAATTTGTATTTAAGGCGTTTTTAATTTGTTGGCTTTTCCTTAGTTATAATAATCACAATTCCCTTTATCGTTCAAATTTCTCGATCACTAGACGTTGATTGATCCACTGCATAGCTCGCTGGGACATAACGACCCGGGGAGACTCTATACTCCTCTGATCTTAATTGCATTAGTGTTTGAGCAGTTTTTAGTCTTTTAGACTTGACTGTTTAGCACCAATCAATAACATAACCCGGTCCAAATAGATGCTCCTTAATTTGTTTTCCTGGGATCTAAACCTTTTTTTTTCATGTTCGTTTTCACATGTTATTTGCACACCACTCAAAATTAATAAAAGAGTAAATTACACCGTTCGTCCTTGTGGTTTACGTTGACCGCAGGGTTTCGTCCTTTGACCAAAAAAGTTGCACCGTTCGTCCCTCCATCCAACTGGGCCCACCAAATCCCACTAACGTCAGTTAACTAAGGTTTTTAAAGGGGTATATCCGTCATTTCCCTAGCAACTAGCATTTCTCTCTCTCTCTTACCACACAAATCGTCCAAAGTGGTGATATACCACACACACACACACACAAACATAAAACACACATCATCATCATCACCATTTCTCTCTCTCTCTTTAACCTCGCCGCCGACCACCTTAAACCACCACCACCGCCACACCGCCGCCTACCACACTACACCACCCACCTCAAAACACTCCCCACTCTCCCCTCTTTCCGATCCACTAGGTCACGCGCCTAAAAACCCTCCCCCACCTCTTGGTATACACTCACGTGCCACCACCACCTCACCACAACGCCACCACCGGTTCTCTTTTTGTGTTGTAAGCCACGTCAACAACACTAGGCCAAAAACATCATTTTAATCTTTCTTATACATTCGACTAAAAGGAAAAATTAAAATAACAAAATCAATTATTATTTATGTTTAAAACACAATAAATAATTATCCTTGTGGATGAACCGAACAAGAAAAACTCCAATTAGCACACGAATCCTTTGAATTTGATACAGTTGGAACTCAAATTACGCCTCTAACACCTCAATTAACAAAACCCCTCTCTTAATTTTGAAAACCATTAATCTTTGAAAACCCTAATTTTTGGTGATTGTGTATGAGATGTGAATGAACCTGGGTCAAAACTCGATTCCATTTATAGATGTACATTAAGGAAGTCTTGTGTTCTTTTTATCTTCTTGGTTGTAGTGTGACACCCTTCTTGGCTCACGTCCCTTTTATCACAACTACGTCTCATGCCACCTCGTGACGGCTATGGTGGTAGGTTTCCTTAGGGAGATGGTGAAAATGATGGAAGATTGGTTGACCTTCAAAAAGGAGGAAGAAACATCTACTTTGATGTTTTTGTGTGTGATTCAAAGAGAGAGAGAGGGAAAGACAGATAGAAGAAAACGATGGAACATGTGGGTAAGGTTAGGATGTGTTTATGATTTTGTTTTTATTAGAGTAAATTACACTGTTCGTCCTTGTTCATAGAATTGCATAACTGTGTTGCTAGGGAAATGACGGATATACCCCTTTAAAAACCTTAGTTAACTGACGTTAGTGGGATTTGGTGGGCCCAGTTGGATGGAGGGACGAACGGTGCATAACGTTTCACACTTAAGGACGAACGGTGCAACTTTTTTGGTCAAAGGACGAAACCCTGCGGTCAACGCAAACCATAAGGACGAACGGTGTAATTTACTCTTAATAAAATGTCTGACCTACATCAAGCATCGCACGCATAGCGAAAGCACCGAAAAAAGAAAAAAAAAAAAAAGGCTTTCTGGTTATTCCGTTCACGAAAAGATGGTGTTTGGACCATTAGGAAAACGTGACTAACCTAATTTTGCAAAAGTACTATATAGGTTCTTGAAAGTGAAAACTGTCTTGCAAACGGGTTGTTCATTTTACCTGAGAGAGCAAATCTTTAACTAAGATATGTGCGCTCTAATAAGAGCATATATCACTTAAATTCGTCTTGCAAAAGCAATCCCAAATACCCGTCGTGGCTGTAAATTTAAGCATTTCAACTTGTTTTGAGAAATGGGTGGTAATGAGCTATGTAGGAAGTCACTTTCAAACAAACTATATTATGAAAGATGTCCCGGGTGTAAGGTTGATCAGTATAAAAAGCTGAAAACCAGGTTACCGATTAAGGAATTGTTACATATGTGGGTTCTGGTGCTCTGTGTTGGTAAGAAGGTGTTTTTTTGTTCGGTTTTATTCTAATTTTTTATTTTTTCAAACAGGAATGCAAAGTCGACAGCTACCAAATATAACTTTCTTTCACATTTATGGATCTTTTCAAAATGTCTATAGTAATCTCAGAGTTTGGAAACTTTTATCCTTCTTTTACATCTATGAACAGCATTATTGAAGGCGTTAAAATCCATTTTAAAGCATTGCGGCTACATTGCTGTGATTCGAATATCAATACCCCCTCTTTTCAATATTGCATAATAAGACATCCCTTTAAAGATTAATTAATTTTAGTCATTTATTTAATTGCAGGCGCCCATATGATATTTTTCATATTGAATGTAATCGAGGGAATTGGAGTTCTGCTGACGTTCAAGCCGTTTTTTTTTATCACAGATAAAAGGCCTAAAGTGTAAGAATTTTGATTATTTTCAGAAAAGAGGTGTTTTTGCCATTTACATCAGGATACTAATGATTCAACGTTGTTCTCATTTCTTAATCAAATGATTAATACTAATAGAGTTATATGCAGTATTGTAGGCCAGTTTGATAATGCTTAGAAGCAAAGGGATGGGAAGAGGTGCTTAACTTTGCAATAGATTATACTTGGAAGACATGGTTATTGGTTTTGGATCCATCTTCATGGCAGCCGTGGCTACCACTCAAAACTTGTTTATTAAGTTTCCTGGCTCACAGAGATGACAATCTTGATGGCTGTTTCTTATATATATTTACTTAGGCTATCTACATCGAAAGGTATTGTAACATTTAATGAGGCAGAGATCTTAATCGAAAGGTACTGTAACATTTAATGAGGCAGAGATCTTAAGAACCATCTTATAACTAATAATCAAATATCTTAAATATCATTTACAAAAAAGAAAAGAAAAGGTTGACAAAGCTAATGAAGAACCACCTTTGTTGAAATATGATAATGGTGCTAATGGAAAAGATATATTTAGAATCTTTACGGAAACAAACCTTATAAATGAGAAATAAAAATGAGAACCTAAGATCTTATGTACCAAAAATTGTGTTTTGATATTGTCCAGCATCGGGTTGGTGACAAAAATGAAATATGTATGTGATGGTTATAAATTTTCAAAACCTGCTGGAAACATTTTGAAAGTCATATATCCAAATATCTTTTCCAAAGCTTTCCAAGACAGAATATTTATTGACACCCCACCTATGTGGAGCAATGCAACACGCAAATTTGTTAATAAAAACCATAAGCTCTAACATTACTTGGAGTAATAGCCGAGTAGAACATAAATCGTCACTGATATACCCTTTTTCCTTTTAGAATGTAGTCCTTTCCAACGAATCTATAGAGATTGAAACCTTGTTGAGATAATGCTTCATTAGTTGCACCACCTTCATTGGGAACCCATCAAGAATGAAACCTTTTAGGCCTTAAGGCTTTACTCAAGGACATATAATTAATCACAACCACAACAATGTCATCAGAAACACGTTTTCCTTGACCAACATTACAGCCAAAATATATTTAAAGTACAATTCAGTTTGTATAAAAATATGCACCCAGAAAAATACGTACGTTCTCCATAGCTTCGTTGCAATAATTCCGAGAGGAGTTTTAGCAAAAATGGGAGGTCTTAGAATGTCACCAGTTGCCAAGTGGCATAAACAGTATCCGTCCTTAATCATCGGCGACTGGGTACATTTCCCTGACCAAGGTGGGCCTGCAATATAACTCGGTCACTCTTTTGAATATCATGAAAGCAAACATTTTAATGCCAATTATAGTAGCGACCTTATATGTAAACACATTGTCAGACCAAGGAAATAGGGATGGTAGTTAACATTATAAATTGCAATAATTTTTTCGTTTGGAGCAAAACGCGGGATCGAATCCATGACATAAAGGCTTCTCCTAAGATTTCGTTGATTATAACCACAACAAAGCCAAGTCACAAACGAAATGTCCTGAGATGCAATGCAATCATGCTAGAGTAAGTATACAAAATACGGTTCCTTTGTATCAAATGTGAATGCGGAAAATGCACATGTTTTCCATAGCTTTGTTTCCTTTAACTTCGAGAGGAGTTTTAGTACCAAAAACTACTTTTAGTCTATCACTGCTTCACCAAGTGGCAAAAACCATACACATCCTTGATAATTGGTGATAGGATAATGATAAGTTACCAAATCACGACTTATTAGGGAAGAGAATTGTTTATGCCGCATGGCGATTAGTGATATGCTAAAAGTAGTTGTTTCTGCAAAAATATATTAAACAATGACTGATATCCTAAACTAATAACTACCTAATGGGATCGTAAACTATAGATGACCACCGACCACCTATGCCACTCATGTAATCACCCTTTTTATATTTGGGTTTATCCCACATTGGCTGCGTAGTGGAAGCTTAGAGAGAGAGGAAGGTTGTATATAAAAGACCAAGCTGCATAAGATGAAAGGCACGCAGCCAAGCAATGAGCACAAAGCGAACTATTCTTTCGCCTTTTACTAAAGAATACCGTGTGCTTGTTGCATAAATTGGCATACGCTTATTTTTGGAGAGCTTTTTCCTAAAAGGAAGAGCTCCATCCAATCTTTAGTACAAGCTTTAAAGCCGAAAGTTCAGATGGCTCTATTTTGCTGAATTTGTCGCAGCCATGCAATTAGCACAATGCAAACTAATTTTCTATTTAGAAAACTGCGTGCTCATAGTGCATAAGTTTGTAGCCAAACATGCAATACTATTATTTGAAACAGTCATAGTTCTTGAGGTTGAATCTCCTGCAATGCAATCATGATAGGCTAAGTACTAAGAAGGATTGTTCAACTTTACAAAAATATGCCTGCACAAAATACACACATTCTCCACATCTTCATTGGCTTTAACTCCAAGTGGAGTTTTTACAACTACAGCTAATCTTTATCATAACATATCACCGGTCAGTCGTCAAGTGGCACAAACAAACATCATCGCTAATAAATGGTGATTGGATATCGCACACCAGTCACAAATTATTAAGGATGATTAGTGTTTGTGCCACTTGGCCATCGGTTATATGCCAAGACTAATGGCTGCTGCAAAAACTCCCTTTAGAGTTAGAGCCAAGGAAGACATGGAGTTGGTGTGTAATTTTTGCATGCATATTATTACGCAATTGAACCTTCTTCTTGTACTTACTGAAGTCTGATTGTATTGCTGCTAAGGGGCAAGTTTCTGATGACTTAGTTATGAGTATAAATAACGAAGCCTTGGAGAAGCCTTCATGTGAACAATTAGTTCCTTCTTGATGGATACTAAATACTAAGGACCGTGGTACGAGTGGAAAAGTTGTTCAATATACATCAAGCGACTAGCCTGTGGACATCGAGCGACTAGCTATTTAAGTTTTTTTTAAGCGACCATCCTGCATACACCAATTGGATTTATTCATTTAGCATAATCATAACTGGAAATTCTATACTCAGAACTTTGCAAAGGTGCAAATACATTAATGATGGGCCAAACACATCTAAAATAAGGAGTGCTAGAGGGGAGCAACTTCAAGTCATTTTAGCGAAAACGGGTCAGGTTGGGTAATGTTTTATTGACAATGGGTCAAGCTGTTCAAAAGTGTACCAACGTATATTCAAGTGTTTACCACTCTCTTATGATTCACTTATTACTGGATCAATATTTATTACTAGCAGTTTTTTATGAAATTCAAAAGACCATCTGTAAAAAAGTTAAGCCTGGTCAAACTGAACCTTGTCTGACCCGTCATAAAATTTTACCCATTTTGATAAATTACGAAAGATGGCATATTGTCGCTAATTCCAGCAAAACAGAAGGCTTGGTAGCTTTATCATGTACACAAACTTTGCAGTAACTGTATGTAACAACACGCAGCAGTGTGTTGAAACAAAGAGTAATTTATCTGAATCAGATTTTAGTAGTAGTAAATGGGAAGTAGCCGGGAAGGCAACATACCAGTTCTGTTCGTAGAACGCCTCCAGCCTTGATTTCAAAACTGCCTGTCATCTTCATGTTGAATCAGAGCTTCATTGGCTTCGACTCCAAGAGGAGTGTTAGCAGTGACTTCTACTCTTAGCATATGACCAATTACTAAATGGCACAAACGAACTAGGTCCTTAATAACTGGTGATTAGATATCTGAAAGGTACCCAATCACTAATTATTTACGAGGAGTATTGTTTGTGCTATTTGGCGACACGTGATATGCTAAGAGTAGTCGTTCCGCAAAAACTCTTTTCGGGGTTAAAGCCAGAAAAGCCATGAGAAATGTTCTTTGCAAGTCTAATTATGTAAAGTTGCTCCAAGACAAGTGGGTATTGGGTTTATCCCACATCGCTTGAGTAGTAGAAGTTGAGAGTGGGAAAGGCTGTATATAATACCAAGCTGCATAAGAAGTGAGGCACGCAGCCAAGCAATGAGCACAAAGCGAACTATTCTTTCGCCTTTTACTAAAGAATACCGTGTGCTCGTTGTATAAATTGGCATACGCCTATTTTTGGAGAGATTCTTCCCAAGGAAGAACTCCAACCAATTTTCAGTACAAGGTATTTTCAGTTTGCCTTCTTTTTTATATCTCTAAAATCTAAATCATTTTTATCCCTAAAACTTAATTTCTATAGTACTTATGTAAAATTTTGAAGCTACAGTCGAGTTGTGTACAAATTCTGGAAAACGAAGTTGGTAGACAGACATGTTAAAAGAAGCCGATATGTAATATGACATAGCTCAGAAAGTTACAAAACGCATTCTAGAACTTGCGAATATTTAAATTTACATCTCTGTTGTTTTTGCTATAAATATAAGTAGATATACCTTTGATATATCTTAACTATGGTACATCATAAATAAACATTAATCGCACAGTTAACTTGAATGTTTAGTCGAAGAACATACCTAAATCTTCTTGGGAAAAATCGAACTCAAAATTGTAAAAGTGAATTTTTGTTATTAATGGAGGCAAGTATATATAATATTGTGAAGTAATCCGAATTTTGGGCTATAAACCGACATAGTTTTTTCCTCAAATATTGTTCCCATTTGGCAGAATAGGTCCTCAATCTTTTACATTTGTCCATTTCAGATAAACTTAAAAATAGGGTAAATTGCAAATTTTGTACTTAATGTTTCCTGAAAACGCAAGGAATATCCCGAGAGGTAATTTGTTGCAAAACAACATGTTTATCGTTTTTTGCAAAACAGCCAACAAGAGCCACTGTTCACTAATGAACGTTAGTTCTCCCGTTAAGTCAAGATCAAAGGCATGTGAAATCAGTGGCGGACCTAGGACCAAACCTAAGGTGGTTCCTTTTTTAGTCAAGGCGGTAAATTACACGGGTCGATCTGATCAATAAATGAGTCGAGTCGGGTCGGGTCGGTACAATATAACACCTATAACTAATTAACTACAACAATAAAATCATGATAGGTGTATAACAAAGAGAATAATTTTTTACTCCTGTGCAGACAATCGTATTTTAAAAGATTGAAAGTCAAAATAAAATGTCTAAAGTATAAATTCACTGGGTGAAAACTCTTGGGTCATCCGACTTTGCCATATATTATAAATTGTGAAAATCTAATGATACGGGTCATCATAATACTTGCGAGGTAGTTTCAAAGTTTGACTTTTAATTAACAAATCACTAATATAACGATAATATCTTAAGGGTAACTCTGTACATATAAAAGTTAAAGAAATATTTTAAGGTAACAACTGAATTGTATAAACAGTAAACTTGTTAGACAAAACATGATTAGAAATTAAAAGATAATAAAATTTCCAAAAAAAAATATAAAAGGATATTTAATAAAAAGAAAAAAGAAATGCACAATAGACTTTTACTATTACTAGTATATCCTAAGCCCACGTGCTACACTCTGAACCACACATATACATCACCAGCTAGAAACAAAAACAAAACAAAAGTATTCTTCATCTTCTTTAACTCGCTCCTGCTGCAATTTCCGGCGGATTCTTCAGCTATACATTTTAATTCTTTCGTTTTCTTTGTTTCTTTCTCTGAAACGATCTAAGGTGGTTCCCCGTTAGTTTCTAAGGTGGGTCCCAAAATTATCCACTATATTGCTTCTAAAAAAATTTGATGTCCAAGGTGGTTCCCGGGCACCACCTAGTTATGCCGTAGGTCCGCCTCTGTGTGAAATGACTAATATACCCTCGTCTTCTTCCCCATAATTTTTTTTGAATTGGAAACTTTGTTATTGTCCCACCACATCATAAACACAACCACCACCACACAACCAATACCACCACCACCACCCTCTACCGCCACACAACCACCACCATCAAATACTTTTTTTTTTTTTTTTTTTTTTCAAAATTTGTAAGAATCCAGATGGTTGTAAAATGAGATTAAAGGTTTTTTGTTTGACAGTTCTCTTAAATCTTCTCTAATCATTTTCGTCTTTTACGTATCAGAAAAACTACCCAAGAATCCAGAAGGTTGTAAACTTAGTTCCATTGCAAACGAGTTTCATGTAACAACATTTGAAGTATTGGCAAGGAAACCAGAATCTTTATGACTCAAATTTTTTTACCGCAGCAGGCTAGCGAAATCCAAGCTCAACATAATCTGATTCACCTATAGATTGATCAAGTTTTCTTGTGCTCTTTCGTTGAAATTAAATGATTAAAAACTATAAATGTAACTTCATAGGCTTATTGAACTGGGTATAATGCTTACGGAAGTGGTGAAGAAGAGTCTGCCTCGGTGTTGTTAATCAAAGAATTCAGTTTGCTTGCTACTTGGTTCAGCCATCAACATTTAATAAGCAATTTTGGTTCAGTCATGTAATTTATTTCTATTTCTGTTTTTATTTTAAATGATTATCGTTCTTTACATAAACGTTATGCAAATGAAAACACAACCTGATAATATTTGTGTAGGAAGTTCTTTAGCCGCTTCCAGCGACAATGTAGTGAATTAATCCCTAAATTTCAAAACAGCAAATAATTCCAACAAAAGTGTACCAAAATATCTTCATTTTCACGTATGTTGCATTGTGTTTCTGATGCCTTTCAGTTTTATAACAAAGTTTTTTACATCTCGAATCAAGACTATATACCACTGCACTAAGACTATCATTAATTAACTAGAAGATGTCATTCAAAAATTAAGAATAAGTGCAATAGCTTTCAGATAAAAAGCAAAAGGCAACACTTCAACTAAAAGCGTAGTTCCATACTGTATTATGGCATAGTTGTTGCTATTGTTCCCTCACCTGCCATAATGAACTCGATTTTGATTTTGACTTAAGCAATTCATAATAGCTTCGGGAAATATTAGTCCAACCCAAAACAGGGTTTGTGGAATTTTGAAAAAAAATGGATTTGACGGTGGTGGTTGTGTGGTGGTAGAGGGTGGTGGTGGTTGTGTGGTGGTAGAGGTGGTGGTGGTTGTGTTTGTTATGTGGCTCTCGGTGGTTGTGTTTGCAAAAAGTGGCTCTCGGTGGCTGTTTTGCAAACGGAAACATAGTTGCACACGTACATGTACATAAATGTATTTATTCATAGTTGAATAAATTAGATGTAAAATATATTAGGCATTATCATCAGAAAATAAACGCGATTATATTAGAAAATGACATGAACACAACATTTAAATATATATATATCATGACAAAAGTGGCTATTTAAAGAATTCAAATGTTTATTAAAAACGAACACTATATGAATCAAATTCTAACTTTTCTGCCACCTCTTAAGATTCAGATGTGTTAATTAGATTTAGACTTATAACCTCTAAAAAACAAACAACACCTTACCACATTCTTAGTTTGTATAATTAGAACAGTATTGTATGTAAGAATTGTGGGCTAATTATCCAGCTAATATCCATAGCTAACACTTCTTAGACATCTTAGAAGGACAATTATGTAAATCACATTTATATAAAGGCAATAATATACATTGCAATAAGCACTATCAAAATATATGACAATATGTTTATACAAGCCATTACTCATCCCACTATATCACCATAAAGATAGAGGGGGCTAAATTGTAACATTTAGGTAGTCAAAGGACCAAACTTGTAAATAGAATAAAGTAGGGCAGTTATTCTGTTTTTGGAGGGAAAGTTTGTTAAACTCTTTCCCTCCCCATTTTGTTTCTCTTTATAAGCGGTAACCAACACAATTCAATGCAACATATCATTTTCCCATTTCTCACATTTCACTCTCAGTTTCTCTCATTATGATCACCATGTTAAACTTCACATGGTATCAGAGACACCATTAACCACCATTAAAACACAAATTTCACCATTTCTCTACTTTCTTGAATCAGTTATTGTGTATCATCATCTGATTACGTTTTTCAGTCAAAATTGTAGAATAGGATCATCAATTCAGTGTTTGACTGTGATCTTGTAGTTGTGTGTTGATTTGAGTCAAGAATTGGGGAATTAGTCTTGATTTGTGATTCTTGTTATTCCGCTGTGATATTGTAATGGATCTAAGCAACCCACTGTCTATACATCCTTATGATGAACGAGGTTCTTTGCCTGTCCATGAGAAGTTGATTGGGGCCCAAAACTATCGATCTTGGAGGAGGGCTATGGAGATTGGGTTTTCCACTAAAAGAAAACTAGGCTTTGTTAAAGGTACTATTCCTAAACCACCTATTGTACCACCAAATGATCCTACTGTTGCTGTTAATGCTGTGAATATTGAAATGTGGGAAACTTGTAACAATTTGGTGACTAGTTGTATTATGAGTTCGGTGTGTGATTCAATTGCAAAATCTGTCATGTTCATTGGTCATGCTAGTGAATTTTGGTCTCAGTTGGAAACAATATTTTTATTAAGTAATGGTTCAAGAAAGTACAAGTTGTGTAAAGATACCTTTGGAATAAGTCAACAAGGGAGTTTTGTAACACCCCCAATTTCGTGATACGCAACGGAATTCAAACTGGGTGTTACTTCATGGCACAACAGTTATAACAATAGAAAATGAGCTCTAATTGAGTCATTTTAAAATATTTATCATTCGAATTATATAAATATCATAGTTTACAAAATGAGGTCCCAGTAGTTTCACGGTTTATTAAATAAGTTTTCGAATGATAATAAGATTTTAGCCTTCTAGAAGTATCCGTGCCCTTCCGTGCCATCTCGTATATTATGGACCTGAGATAAACATGTTAAAAGTTTCAACACAAAGGTTTGTGAGTTCATAGAGTTTATAAGTAAAACAATTGAGTTCAATAGTTTCAAGTTTGGGTGATAATTGCAATAAATACAAATATCGATAAAATGAATAGTGGGTTACGTTGTTATACACCCATAGTTCGTTTTTTTGCCCTAACCGGGTCAAAGGTTGAGTGAATTCATAGTGTTTGAATAATAATCAGTTGAACACAAGTTTCAAGGTTGGGTCACGTTGTTGCACCTATAAAACCAGTAGTTTTAGTACAGTATCATTACAGTACTGTATTATTTCCCTAAGTCTCATGAAGCTCAAACGTTAATGTGTGTGATATTATAAAAATGATATAAGTAATAGTGCCCTCGGGTAGGAGCTTGCCAACTTTCTAGTAGTTCTCAAATAATGTGCATTTGGCTATCAATCCGGCTAGCATAAAGGCTATCTATCCGGCTAACACAAATGGGTTGTCAACCTCCAATAGATCTATTCACAATATTATCTTTCACTCGCAAGTGATTAATGGCTCATGATATGAGGGTCTTTCAGTGGCAAAAGTGTGTACTTAGGCAATAACAATCAGGATAGCATACATAAAGTACTTGTGTTCAGGTTTGTAACATGTAATATGTTTCAATAAACAAATAGAATTTGCCATCAATCGAGAACAGTGTTTAAGATAAACGAGTAAAATTTGTAAGTAAAACGAGCATGTATATCCCCAAAACAATTTAAAAGAAAGTAAAAGTAGGGGCCATGAACTCACCGTGAGTTATTGATGCTTAGTGAAAATGGTGGTCGAGTCGTGAATTCTCTACGAACAACCTATAATATGGTTTCGTGTCTTAGTTTATGGAATAATGATGCGAAAGCATAAACGAGTCCATATATGTAATCTATATTGATCATGATGCTTCATATGGTGATTTGTGTATGTTGTTTTATAGAAATGGTTTATAAAACACTTATAGTTTAAATATCTCATACTACTGTCCGGTCCATCATAATTCAGAGGTCATGTAGTAAACAATCGAGGAGCTAGAACATTTTAATTTGTAAATCCAGCAACTCGTCGATCCATTTATCCAAATGAAACCCCTTACATGAAGCTCCCTAGTTTTGTAGTACTCGATATGGAAAATATATGTTTTGTTTGTTAGGTATTGATAGGAATCAAAATGGTTGTTTACATGTTCTTGTTAATTATAAAAATAGTCATTCCATAGTGTGAGTATACGACGTTATTTGATGAATTCAATATTTGTAAGTATGTGATAATAGTTGTCAAGTTTCATGGGTTATCGAAGTCGGGAGTAATACCTTTTGTAAAAACGTTTTGTGTTTGTGTTGGTTTGCCAAGGCTAAGGCCTTGGTTTAATGGTCTCGGCTTAGGAAGCCTTGAGGCCTTAGTCGTGGCCTTGCCGTGGCTTTGGTCTCGGATGCCAAGGCCTTGATACCTCAGCCTTGGCCTTAGCCACAGTTTTCGTCTCGGCTTAAGGCCTTTAGGCCGCTTGGTTTACCCAGTCGTATGTCCAAGTATACATTTGTGCGACTATATGAAAGCTGCTAAAATATTGAAAGAAAATAGGCATCGTTTTGTGTTTTCCGGACCCGTGCAATTGAATTTTTGAAGAAAATGTCGTTCCGGACAAATTTTGTGCTTTAACTTTTCGACGAATCGGACCAGAAATGCCTCGAAAATCGTGTTTTTGTTTCTGTTACACAAAGTATTTTGTTCAGTTTTTCGTTTCAAGGTTGGTAACTTTACTTGGCCGTATCTTTCAAACCGTAAGGCCGTTTTGGGTGATTCAAAAGCCTAGATTCTCATTTTTATTTCCTCTAACTGATTGTTAAGTTTATATAAGTCCATAATTAATAGTTTGATGTTAAAACTCAATATACTACAAGTATTTTAACTAGTTACTATAACTAAGCTTCTAACAAGTTTTAACTTAAATTTAACATGTAAGTTTTATAAGTTTAAACTTGTTTTTATCAACTTGTATATCATGATCACAGATAAAGAGCATATATAGTATAGCATAAACATGAAGACAAGTAATTGATGATGTTTAAGGAAACATAAACTAGGGCTTACACGTGTTGGTTTTTGGAAATAAATTAGAACAAGGACAAACAAGGAACAACTTCACTTTAGAATTCTTCTTCTTCTCTTGAACTTGAAAATCAGTAGGTGAGAGTGTGTGTGAGTGTTGTGTGTTAGAAAGCATGGGATGAGATGAAATGGTGTGTGTTGGGTTGATATTTATAGGCAAGAGGATTTGGGTTTTCTTGAAGGTTCTTTGAATGAGTTTGCCACTTGTAGGTGTTGTAAAAAAGATAAAGGACATGAGGAAGAGATAATATTATGTAAGATTTCATGTGATCTTGTATGGTGATTCATGGAATTTGAATGGTTTTCTAACAAAACCAAGTGTTTAGCTTGAAAGTTTTGACTAGATGTTGAAAATCAAAGAGACAATGGTGTAAGATGAGGTAGATCATGTTTATACTTCTTGGTTAAGATTTAGTTGGTTTAGAACTAAGTTAAGATTAGTTTGGTTTGGTTTTGTTTTTTAAAACTAGAAAGTAACAATGATGGCGTTTTAGCTTTGACTACTTGTACATGACCTAGAAAATGTTGTACTTATAGTTTAGGAATGTAAGTAACTTAGTTTAAGTCTTTAGCTTGGTTTATTAGTCTTTGGTTAGGTTTAGATTAAAGTATATACATTTTTAATCCTTATGCTCCAAATACTTGTACCACAAGCTTTAGGGACTTATACTTTAAGTTTGTAAATTATAATAAAATCCAATTTATGGCTTGTGACGTTTGGTACGATGGAATGGAAAGCTGAGAAATGGAATGGAGAAGCATTCTCGTGTTTGTTTGCGTTGAGAATGGAATCGGTGAATCAATATTTGATTCTCTTTCCATTCTCCGCATTCTCTTAAAATAGTGAAGAAATGAGAGAATTTGTGAATAAAAGGGAAGGCATTCTATGGTTGATTCTTTCGTATAATAAAAAAAATTGATTTCAATCATCGTCTTCAAATATTTTTTTATTTCATTTTTTTTTTTTTTTTTTTTTTATACAAAATTGATAGGTTGATATCAAATCTTCATAGCAACGTTTGTTTTTTAACCTTTTCTTATAAAACCAGTAATTCAAATGCTAATATCATTTTTTTTTTTTTTTTTTTTTTTTTTTTTTTAATGTTTGGGTTTCTCCAATATTGCTTTTGCGATAGAAGGTTAGCATATACTCAGTGTATTTAAGGTAGCAATTTAAATAATCATATTATTTTAATGATGATTTAGGTAATCAAATGTTTAAAACGAAAATTTAAATGATAAAATTCATTTTTATTCATGTATTATATACAATAACCAAACAAGAGAATGTTCTATATCACACGCATTCTTTATTTGTACCAAACAGTAGAATTGTTATTCTTTCTCAAACATGATTCACTTTCTCTACAATTCCATTCTCTATTACGATTCCATTCTATGGCATTCTCTCGTACCAAACGTGTTGTATTTTGTGCTTTAAAGTAGGTACACTGAGGTTTATAATATCATTTATATTAACATTAAAGTTTCTATGCTTTAATGACTTGTACATGTGCATAAAAGACTTGTACATTAATATTTTACAAAAATCATATATATAAATTAATTGTGGTTTGTGATTTTATACACATAAAATTATAGATTTTATTCACATAAAATTATAGATTTGAAAGTTATGGTTTGTAACGGGAAATAAAGTAGAGTTAGGTTTTTGTGCTTTAAAAACTTGTACATTAGCTTTGGAGTGTTGTACTTTATGGTTTATGATTAAGTTACGTAAAATCATAGTTATAATAAAGTATGGTTTCATGAAAACTTTAATAGATATCAAACGTTTAGTTTGAACGTTTAATAATCGTATGTTAAGTTGAAAATTTTTAAACTTGGCACATAATGATATTTATTTGAATTAAACATATATACATGTTGGTGTCGGTGAGCACGTTTATTAAGGATGTGAGTTACGTCACATTAGTTTGTGATCAGATAAACTGATAACGTTTAATCTTAAAAAGAATTTCAACGTAGAAAAAAGGGTAAGTATTCTTTCGTTAGAATATTATATTAGTTTAATACAAGTGAAAATTTTCCAGTTGTTACAAGTTTTGTCAGTGAGTATTCTACAAGAATGAAGTGTGTTTGGAATAGTTGGATTCTTTAACTGCTTTGCCAAACTTGGTCACGATCACTCCTAAAATGACTGCTTTCTTAAATGTTGTGGAAAAACAAAAGGAGGAGAAGACGTTGTTTCAATTCTTGAATGATTTGGATGATTGTTACAGTGCACAAAGAATTCAATTTTTGCTGATTAATCCTTTACCAAGTGTGGAAAATGCATGTGCTGTGATTCAACAAGAATAGTCTCATAAAGATGTGTTTAATGCTGGTATGCATGTTGTGGAATCAACTGCTTTGTACAGCAAGAGTGTTGGGAAGGATAAGTGCCTAATCTGTGGTTTCAAGTGGCATCCTCCAGAAAGATGTTGAGAAAAGGCAGGTTATCCAGTGTGGCATCATAAGTATAAGGCTCAGGGCAAACAGAATCAGTCATAGTCAAGGTTCAAAGAAGTTGACAAAGGAAGAGGTAATGGTTTCAATGTTGGTCAAAGAAGGACTGTAACAAGTGTAAGCAGTGGTTCTAACAGTTTTACCTTTACTTCTGAGCAGTTTGAGAACCTAATGAGGAGTTTTATAAAGGATATGAAGCCTAGTGCTACTATTGGTGATTGTATTGATGATGAGATTGAGTTTGTAGTAGGTATGATTGCCTTAAATGCTACTACAAATAATGCTTTCTTTTATTAGATCTTAGATACTGGAGCCACATATCACATGACACCATCTTGTAGGGATATGATTAATGGAAAAAATTTGGAAATATTGCCTAAAATAACCCTGTCAAATGGCAATTCTTCTTAAAGATTTCCTATGTGTTCCTGCTTTTAAGTTTAGCTTACTTTCAGTGCCTAAATTGACCAAAGATAACAACTATGTTGCTATCTTCTTTCCCAATCTATGTGTAATTCAGGATATTCTTTATAAAAACTCAAATTGGTCTTACCTTGCAGTCTTGAAAAACTAATGTAAGCTTCTCCAGTTTTGGAAAACTTGTTAGTTGAAAGATATTGAAAGTTGTGATTATCGTCGTCTGGTTCCAAACATCGAATGACAAATATAACTTGTTGATATTTCTAAGTTTTGCAATTTCCATGAGTCTCGTCTCGTTTGTAGTAAGGGACAAAGAGCAATAAACTCCCAAAATGTACCGCTTTGAAAAGCTACAGAACACAATTCTAAGCTCAACAGATTTGGAAAACTACAAAAACATACCAAATTAGGAAAAGTACAATAATGAAGTTTCAGATGTTTCAACTCCATACGAGAGGAAAGTTGGGTTGGCAACGTAAGTGGTTCACCATACCAGTTTCTAATTATGAGCTCCTCAATTTCTTCCCGAGACAAAAACAAAAGCCAATGCTGAATCTCTTCATAATCCAAGCCTTCTTGTCCATACAACATTTTGAGCTCTATGGAGAAGACAAACCTTCTTATGATACCTTTAAGTTGAAGTAAAAGTCTAGTTATATATAAATAACAAAAGAAATCCTCATCAACTATGAGATAGGTGAGCAAAGTCCACTTATACCTCCAGTTTCTCGCTAAGATATTGGTCCCCACCGCATCTTTTATTGGCAAACGATTCAAAATATTAGTGATCACATTATTTGGCATGTTGCTAATATAAACTGGCATATTAGTGATCACATTAGCTCCAAACGACATGGTATTGTTCGAATTTGAGTTTGATTTTTGAGTTCTCACAATGAGGGTTTGGATTTGGTTTTTGATTGTGGGGCTTTTGAGGTGATGGTATGGATAAGGGTTTGGGTTATTATGGTGTGGATATGGGTTTGGTGGGTGAGTTTATTGGTCCGCGCGCAGAAATAAATAACGTGTCAGGGAAGATACGGTCAAGTTGCATAGTAATAAATTTATTATTTCACAGTTGGTCTCTAACGTTGACTGTTGGGTTCGCATGGGTTACATTTAATTCAAAAATGTGATTTGTCTATTATGCCCTCGAAAGTATAACACAAAACGAACATTGACCAAGGAAAAACGGGCCAAGGGACCTCATTGACACAAAACCCTGAAGTTTGGACTCGCAACGACGTAAAAGCCAAGGTTTGTCCCAACATGATGTTTTTTGCCAAGTTCAAAGATCAACGGTGTATTTTACTCTTTTAAATAGTAGGGGTGTGTGAATCCTATTTTGTTGATGTGTGAACCCACAACCTCTTATTTAAAAAGTGGTAGATATGTACCCCTCAAGAAATACAAGTAATATCCCTTTTGTTTTTAATTTTTTTTATTAGTTTAAAACTACATAAAAAAAATACATAACAAAAAATATAAATTTTAACAAGTAAAAAGTATTAAAATGAGAAGAAATACAAAATAAAAACTGATAAAAAATCTTTATTGAAATGTAAAGAAAAGAACAGAAAGATGATGGAAAAGGTAAAAAGTAGGCTAAAAAGATATTCATAATAACAACATTTTAAAAAAGACACTTTGTTTATCTATGAGTCTCACTCTCACATATCCCAAGTTAGATATTATGATAAAATGTAAAGAAAAGAACAGAAATACAAGTAATATCCCCCTTTGTTTTTAATTTTCTTTAATAGTTTAAAACTACATAAAAAAATACATAACAAAAAATATAAATTTTAACAAGTAAAAAGTATTAAAATGAGAAAAAATACAAAATAAAAACTGATAAAAATCTTTATTGAAATGTAAAGAAAAGAACAGAAAGAAGATGGAAAAGGTAAAAAGTAGGCTAAAAAGATATTCATAATAACAACATTTTAAAAAAGACACTTTGTTTATCTATGAGTCTCACTCTCACATATCCCAAGTTAGATATTATGATAAAATGTAAAGAAAAGAACAGAAATACAAGTAATATCACCCTTTGTTTTTAATTTTCTTTATTAGTTTAAAACTACATAACAAAAAATATAAATTTTAACAAGTAAAAAGTATTAAAATGAGAAAAAATACAAAATAAAAACTGATAAATTTTTTTATTGAAATGTAAAGAAAAGAACAGAAAGATGATGGAAAAGGTAAAAAGTAGGCTAAAAAGATATTCATAACAACAACATTTTAAAAAAGACACTTTGTTTATCTATGAGTAGGGGTGGCAATTCTCGACACGACACGATAAACGACACGAACCCAACACGCAGTTAAACAGGCTTGGGTTGAGGATAAACAGGTTTGGGTCAAAAATAGGTCAACCCGTCTAACCCGTTTAATAAACGGGTCGTGTTTGGGTTGAGTAAGTATTAAACAGGTCAACCCGTGAACCCGTTTAAGTATATAAGATCTTAAAAATAAAATATATAACCTAGTTTTTATGTTGGATGTAGATTAAATGTATTTTGTTATTTACTTAGTATGAGTGAATTATAATTTTATACCGTAGATATCATGAAAATTGACGCTTATAATTCAGAAAATTGTCACATAGTCATTTGTATGTTATTCTTATCATATAATATCATTTTTTGCATTTAAACTAGTTAAATCGACAAACCACCATCTTTATTCACACTTGACCTATTTACTTAAATGGGTTAAACGGGTCACAAATGGGTTACACGTGTTATGCAGGTGTGGGTTAGGCTTGAGTTTGTTGACACAATTAATAAATGGGTCGTGTTTGGGTAAAGGCTACAGTAACCCGCCAACACTCGAACCCGAATAGGTTAACACGAACACGACTCGATTGCCACCCCTATCTATGAGTCTCACTCTCACATATCCCAAGTTAGATATTATGATAATACATCGTTGGTTACGATACAAATGAAAGAGGTTATTCCCACCTCTCCTTTTTATAAATGACACCCTCCTCTTTTTTTGATTTTTTTATTATTTTTTTTTTATATATAATTTTGTTTATATAAAAAGAATATAAACCTGAAAGTACGGACAAAATATAAAAGTTTAAAACTGACAGAAAACACACAGGACAAAAACTGATAAAAAATTGTGCTATACTGTAAATTAGAGGGAAAAAAAATCTTTTGTAACATAACCCGGTCCAAATAGATGCTCCTTAATTTGTTTTCCTGGGATCTAAACCTTTTTTTTTCATGTTCGTTTTCACATGTTATTTGCACACCACTCAAAATTAATAAAATGGCTGACCCACATCCAAGCATCGCACGCATAGTGAAAAGCACCGAAAAAATAAAAAAATTAAAAAAAAGGCTTTCTGGTTATTGCGTTCACGAAAAGATGGTTTTTAGACCATTAGGAAAACATGACTAACCTAATTTTGCAAAAAGATGGTGTTTGGACCATTAGGAAAACGTGACTAACCTAATTTTGCAAAAGTACTATATAGGTTCTTGAAAGTGAAAACTGTCTTGCAAACGGGTTGTTCATTTTACCTGAGAGAGCAAATCTTTAACTAAGATATGTGCGCTCTAATAAGAGCATATATCACTTAAATTCGTCTTGCAAAAGCAATCCCAAATACCCGTCGTGGCTGTAAATTTAAGCATTTCAACTTGTTTTGAGAAATGGGTGGTAATGAGCTATGTAGGAAGTCACTTTCAAACAAACTATATTATGAAAGATGTCCCGGGTGTAAGGTTGATCAGTATAAAAAGCTGAAAACCAGGTTACCGATTAAGGAATTGTTACATATGTGGGTTCTGGTGCTCTGTGTTGGTAAGAAGGTGTATTAGTTACTTGTCCTTTTATACCTTAAAAGATTTTGATTAACGAATAAACGATCAATAGTACTTACATATGCCTTAAAGGGATTGTTATATATGTGGGTTAAGGTTGATCAGTATAAAGAGCTGAAAACCGGGTTACAGAAAGATGGCAAATGGTAACAAAGCAAAGAATTCATGCCGCATTTTGTAAGTACTATTGATCGTTTACTCGTTAATCTAAATCTTTTAGGGCATAAAAGGACAAGTAACTAATACAGCTTCTTACCAACACAGAGCACCACAACCCACATATATAACAATTCCTTAATCGGTAACCCGGTTTTCACCTCTTTATACTGATCAACCTTACACCCGGGACACCTTTCATAATATAGTTTGTTCGAAGTGACTTCTTACATAACTCATTAGCACCCATTTCTCAAAACAAGTTGAAATGCTTAAATTTACAGCCACCAAGCGTATTTGGGATTGCTTTTGCAAGACGAATTTACGTGATATATACTCTCATTAGACTGCACAATGTCAGGATCAACGCCAAAGAGGTGTGGCCAATGGTATTGCCATGGCTTTGCAGTCAATCTGCAAAGCAATTGGTCCCGCATGTGGAGGAGCACTGTGAGTACTCATTTGTGTATATTATTTTCCAAATGTGTGTCAATACAGTTAATTTAATCAATGTTTATCACGTCAAGTCTCATTTATCTGTCTTATATTTTTGTTGTTTGTCCTGGTGCGAGAAGAGACTAAATGCAGCAATTCTTCCAGGTCTGTGTTTTTCTGTTCGGTTTTATTCTAATTTTCTATTTTTTCAAAGAGGAATGCAAAGTCGACAGCTACCAAATATAACTTTCTTTCACATTTATGGATCTTTTCAAAATGTCTATAGTAATCTCAGAGTTCAGAAACTTTTATCCTTCTTTTACATCTATGAACAGCATTATTGAAGGCGTTAAAATCCATTTTGCAAAGCACTGCGGCTACATTGCTGTGATTCGAATATCAATACCCCTCTTTTCAATATTGCATAATAAGACATCCGTTTAAAGATTAATTAATTTTAGTCATTTATTTAATTGCAGGCGCCCATATGATATTTTTCATATTGAATGTAATCGAGGGAATTGGAGTTCTGCTGACGTTCAAGCCGTTTTTTTATCACAGATAAAAGGCCTAAAGTGTAAGAATTTTGATTATTTTCAGAAAAGGTGTTTTTGCCATTTACATCAGGATACTAATGATTCAAGGTTGTTCTCATTTCTTAATCAAAGGGATGGAAGGTGCAGGTGCTTAACTTTGCAATAGATTATACTTGGAAGATATGGTTATCGGTCGTTGTATCCATCTTCATGGCAGTCGTGGTTACCACTCAAAATCTGTTCTTCTTAAGGTTCCTGGCTCACAAAGGATATGGTGTAAGATTTTTTTTTATGTTCGTTTTCACATGTTATTTGCACACCACTCAAAATTAATAAAATGTCTTACCCACATCAAGCATGGCATGCATAGCGAAAGCACCGAATAGAAAAATAAAATAAAATAAATAACTTTCTGATTGTTGCATTCACGAAAAAATAGTGTTTGGACCATTAGGAAGACGTGACTAACCGAATTTTGCAAAAGTACTATATAGGTTCTTGAAAGTGAAAATTGTCTTGCAAACGGGTTGTTCATTTTACCTCAGAGAGCAAATCTTTAACTAAGATATGTGCGGTCTAATGAGAGTATATATCACGTAAATTCGTCTTCCAAAAGCAATCCCAAATACCCGTCGTGGATGTAAATTTAAGCATTTCAACTTGTTTTGAGAAATTGGTGGTAATGAATTATGTAAGAAGTCACTTTCGAACAAACTATATTATGAAAGATGTCCCGGGTGTAAGGTTGATCAGTATAAAGAGATGAAAGAAGTCACTTTCGAACAAATTCTTTTCTTTGTTACAAAACCCGGTTTCAGCTCTTTATACTGATCAACCTCACACCCGGGACATCTTTCATAATATAGTTTGTTTGAAAGTGACTTCTTACATAACTCATTACCACCCATTTCTCAAAACAAGTTGAAATGCTTAAATTTACAGCCACGACGGATATTTGGGATTGCTTTTGCAAGACGAATTTACGTGATATATACTCTCATTAGACTGCACATATCCTAGTTAAAGATTTGCTCTCTCACGTAAAATGAACAAACCCGTTTGCAAGAAAGTTTTCACTTTCAAGAAACCTATGTAGTACTTTTACAAAATTAGGTTAGTCACGTTTTCCTAATGGTCCAAACACTATTTTTTCGTGAACGCAATAATCACAAAGTTAATATTATTAATTTTTTCTATTCGGTGCTTTCGCTATGCATGCCATGCTTGATGTGGGTCAGACATTTTATTAATTTAGAGTGGTGTGCAAATAACATGTGAAAACGAACATAAAAAAAAAAGGGTGTCCGTCATAAGTAGTACGTTCATGCTGCAAAACAAAGCTGTGGTAAGATTGGTCCCTTCTCGTTATTACGTTGTTTAGGTATATAATTACTTGTATAATCTATACACACATATATCGATGTCAGGATCAACGCCAAGGAGGTGCGGCCAACAGTATTGCCATCACTTTGCAGTCAATCTGCAAAGCAATTGGTCCTGCATGTGGAGGAGCACTGTGAGTACTCATTTGTGTATATTATTTTCCAAATGCATGTCAATAAAGTTAATTACTTAATTTAATCAATGTTTATATCGTCAAGAACATCTCATTTATCTGTCTTATATTTTTGTAGTTTGTCCTGGTGCCAGTAGAGACTAAATGCAGCAATTCTTCCAGGTCTGTGTTTTTCTGTTCGGTTTTATTCTAATTTTCTATTTTTTCAAACAGGAATGCAAAGTCGACTGCTACCAAATATAACTTTCTTTCACATTTATGGATCTTTTCAAAATGTCTATAGTAATCTCAGAGTTCGGAAACTTTTATCCTTCTTTTACATCTATGAACAGCATTATTGAAGGCGCTAAAATCCATTTTGCAACGCACTACGGCTACATTGCTGTGATTCAAATATCAATACCCCCTCTTTTCAATATTGCATAATAAGACATCCCTTTAAAGATTAATTAACTTTAGTCATTTATTTAATTGTAGGCGCCCATATGATATTTTTCATATTGAACGTAATCGAGGGAATTGGAGTTCTGCTGATGTTCAAGCCGTTTTTATCACAAACCACTACTAGTTTGTAGCACTTGAATCGAGCATGAACCTACAATCTGTACTTGTTAAAAAAGCTCCCATTCTTTCATGTTTCAAGAATCTAGTCCCCAAACTGTATAAGTGAAATTAAGAGGTGGATTTTCAATTATGCCAATAGAAGTTGGATCGTGCAAGTGTATAAACAGCCTCTAGCTTTATATTGAATGGTAGTTTATTAATGATTCAAGTTTCGGATGCCAATTATTTTCAAACAGGATATTTTTTGCCCGAACATTGGAGCGGTTTTGTAACTACAAAATTTTATTTATTGAACATGAATATAGAACATGAATTATGACTTAATGTCAACATGAATACATGACCTCACAGGTAGAAGTGTTATTTGGGTTGACCTGACCGGGTTCGGGTCAGTCGTGTCGGGTCAATTCGGGTCAAGACAAAAATAAACATACCCGAACCCGACCTTGTTTAAAAATCGGGTTACTCGGGTTCGGGTCAACATGAATAGTGGACATGAAATTATGACCTCACTGGTCAATTTGAATACTAAACGTGAAATTATGACCTAACGGGTCAACATGAATATTGAACATGAACTGATGAACTCACGGGTCAACATGAATATTGAACATGAAATTATGACCTAACAGGTCAACATGAATATTGAACATGAAATAATGACCTCACGGGTCCACATGAAATCATGACCTCACGGGTCAACATGAATATTGAACATGAAATCATGGCCTCACGGGTCAACATGAATAGCAAACATCAATTTACGACCTCACGGGTCAACATGTATGTTGAACAAGAAATCATTACCTCACAGGTCAACATGAAATCATGACCTTGCGGGTCAACATGAATAGTTAACATGAAATCATGACCTAACGGGTTAAACATGAGTACTCAACATGAAATCATGACCTAATGGGTCAGCATGAATAAGTGAACATGATTATGACTTAACGGGTAAACATGAATACTAAACAAGGAATCATAATCTGACAAGTCAACATTAATACTGAACATGGAATTATGACCTAACAGCTCAACATGAATATTGAACATGAAATCATGACCTCACAGGTAGGAGTGTTATTTGGGTTGACCCGACCGGGTTCGGGTCAGTCGCGTCGGGTCAAGACTAAAATAAACATACCCAAACCCGACCTTGTTTAAAAATCAGGTTAATCGGGTTCGGGTCAATTCGGGTCGAATCAACTCGTTTCGGGTAATAGGTCATCTAAGAATTATACATTTTTGGTGTTTCACTTGAAAGTACATAATGTTAGAAAGGAAAAAAAAATCAAACTCAGGTCACTCGGGTTGACCAGAACCCGAGTAAGACACATATATTAGACCCAAATTGACCCGAATACAATTTTGAACCCGATTGACCCGACCCGAATACTCTAATTTAAGTTTGAGTTCGGGTTGGGCCGGCCTTTTTAAGAGCCCTACTCACGGGTAAACATGAACACTAAACATGAAATCATGATCTCACGGGTCAACATGAATGCTGAACATGAAATTACCTCAAGTGTCAACATGAATATTGAACATAAAATTATAACCTCAAATGTCAACATGAATAATGAACATGAAATCATGAGTTCACGAGTCAACATGAAATCATGACCTAACAAAATAATGAACATAAAAACACGACCTCACGAGTCAACATGAAATTTAACTGTCATCTAATGTGCATATCCATTCATAACTAATTATTGACCGACAGTTTATCCATCAAATTTCAAACCATTTGCTCATTTAAATTGTTAAACACATAAATTTTTGCCCAATATATATCTTTTCACCGCAAAACAAATTCTTTCAAATTATTTTCTTATACCGCTAAACAAATTCATGCTTGACATGTAACGAAATCGTAGCTAGCTGTCCAAACGAATGCGCCTTGCATCTAGCAAGTAGATATACCTTTGATATATCTCAACTATGATACATCATAAATAAACATTAATCGCATGGTTAATTTGAATGTTTAGTAGAGGAACATACCTAAATTGTCTTAGGAAAAATCGAACTCAAAATCGTAAAAGTGGTTTTTTGTTATTAATGCGTTATGAAAACAAGTATTGATAAAAGTTAATGACTAGCAAATTAGTTAGACCGGATGTCATAAAATTTGGTGGCGATGGTTGGTTGTTCACGCATGACGCTAGTCTTACACACCTTGTCGTCATGAGCTTTTTCTCTCTAATACAACTTCAAGACCATGACTAGTAGTAATAGTGAACCTCATCATCAGCTTTTTCTCTCTAAGACAACTTCATGACCAACCTAATGTAACCATGACCGAGGACACCAACCTTTCTCCATGACAGCTTGTGCTAAAGAGTCTGATATATGATCGGTTTAACAAAATCGTCCATGTGGGACACATCCCATGAGGGGCTGTTTAATGGTGGGCGACGCGTCGCAACAGTTGACCGAGGATCGACCTTGCCATTACATCTGGTCTTATGAGTCCGACTCAAAATTGAAGTCCTGCTAGAAAACCAGTAGGTTTTTAAAGGATATCACTGTGTCATATAGCTAATCAAGCTAAATACTTGTAAAATTGATTACTTTTTTACAATTGTGGGTCTAACACAATCACCACAAAAACACCATTATATTTGAGATGGGTCACAAGATGTACAGCACAACATAAAAGCAGAAGCAACATTTCGTAAACAGGCTTCAAGTGCAATTCAAGAATCTACCCTTGATTGATAAAATGACAAGCATCACAAAATTGAAAGACTTGCAGTCATCATCTCTATTACCATGATAATAAACATAAAATAAGTCAACCGAATCTACAACAAAAATTTAAACCTAATAACTAAACTTCCAACCTTGTGTTTGTAATAATACTAAGCAGGCAGCACGATAGCAAGAAAACATGATTACCAAAAAACAGGCGCCACAATACAAAGGTTGGCAAGATGAGTACTACTATCAAACCTTATCCACCACGCGTGTTGCAGACCTCTATCATCGTCATCATCAACTTCACTCTGCTGACTTCTTCTTTTTCTTCTTGCTTTCAGTAACAGCAGGAACATCCACCATTTCAACATCTTTGCTTTTTTTTTTCTTCTTCTTCTCTGTTCCGGTTTCTTTACCATTTGTAGCGGGCTCTGACTCCTCTTCAATTGCTCGCTTCTTTTTCTTCTTTCCGGATTTAGTTTCAGCGGCGTCTCCATTGGCAACAGTGTTCTCTTTGTCATCTGCCTTTGCTTCTTCACTGCCTTTGGATTTCTTTTTCTTGCTTTTCTTCTCAGACTTATCCACGTCCATTTCTGCTGCATCTGTAAATTGGATATTAAAATAATAAGGGTCTCTGGCATTTACATGATATTCCAGATGTATGTATATATAAGCATAAAAATGTTGTTGGTCGTCTAACAATATATTTTCACTAACCTTGGTTTGCAACATTCTCCATAGCAGCTTTCATCACATCAATGTTTTTACGTGGTGCAACACCCTTATCATAAAAGTCAAGACGCTCCTCCACTTGCTCGCGGAGGTTGTCACCAAAAGTAGTGGTGCTACTTTCTGTGGTCATTACAGGTTACTTGTAAATATTAGGACATGCAGATAGACTAAAGAAACAACTCCTTAGCAGAATAACAAACCAACCTGAAAAGCAATCAATTCGAGAAGCAATTGAGCACTTGTTGGCTAGATAACGAGCCATTCGACCTTTGTTCTTTGCAGATGCACGTCCAATGAAAGACGAATGGAAGATAAGACCATACTTTGGTGTGTTCCCTTTGGTCTTCAAAGCCCTGAAACCAAACGAGCACTCTTAATATGAATACACAAAAGCAGCCTTCAATTCACATTTATTTAAAAAAAAACAGTTATTCACACCCTAAACAACCATGTTTTCAAATAGCAACATAGAAATTATAAGACCTGAAGAGAGCCTTCTCAGCACCAAGAATTTGAAGGGTAGAGGACGGGCACTTAGCCAAGTTTGTGAGACTGCCAGCATGAGATATTAAACGAGCTCCAACAACTTCACCAATTAGTGCAGCCAAGTTTGGTGCTATGTCATTCATCTTAGAAACAAGGTATTCATGAAGCTTCTTCCTGTACTCAGCAAGATCCATCACACGCTGTGCAAACATCTGGACATTGATGAAGTCAATTGGTGACAATTCCTGACCTGAAAAAGAAAACACAAAAACATGATGACTAAAAATCATAAAAATAATTTAACGGAAAAAAATGACAGGTAGTAACTATAGCCATACCCATAGATGCTTTGGCTGCTACTAGTATTTCCCTTGCTTTATCTTCATCGCCAAGTATTTCAATTAGACCTTCTAACTTATCCTCAGACAACTCTTTTATATCGCCTATGTATTTTGCAAGTTTAGCATAAAGATAGTTGTCATTAACAATCTTTACTAGCTCTGGGAAATGCCATGAGTACCATTCCCTGATACAAACATCAGACATCTTTTTATCAGCACATTATTGACAATAACACGAAGCCTCAAAACAGAAGAATTCCAAGAAATTAGGCATTAACCAAGACCAAGGGTCAGAAGTAAACGAACCTCACTCTCATGGAGAACGAGTTTACATCCTTATCAAGAGTATCTAGAAGGAAGATTGCTTGAATAACCATATTGTCAACACGATTAACATTGAACTTCACCTTAGCTCTGCTATAACTATGAGCCAAACCAAGTTGTGCTTTCTCCAAATCACCAGGCTAGTTTCAAGAAAAAGAACTATTTTATAAACAAGATTCAACAGTGAACACAAACATTCTAAAAGATGGAATATGGTCATGAAAAATTATACCTTTAGATTATCAATGAACCTATCAAAATGCAGACGGATGCCACGAATAATCTCAAGAACAAACTCATTGCTCTGGCAAGGTATCTTAGTTTCTTCAGATATCTGAGACCCGATCTTGGGTTCAGCTACTCCTAAACTGTACTTAGCCTTTTTACCTTCTTTGACCGGGGGAAGACTATTCTCCAAGAAGCTTCTAAGTTCTTCGGTCATTTGTCCTGAATAAAAAAAAAAGAAAAATAAATCAACGAATAAACCAACACAGTTGTGTGTTACAGCAACTCTTAAAAGAATGTCAAACCAAACCAATCAATGATGAAGTGTTAAGCGCAAAACCTTACATATTAACATCTCTTTTCGCAACAATTGCATGTGTTTGGCATTGCTAATCTTAAAGCTTATCTCAAGAGAAGAGTAACTTGAAATTCTGAGTTCACAATTTACAATGATTTTGATGTTTACATAAAAACTGCTAATTTGCTTAGTTTACAATAAAATAAGCAGTTTAACTGCTTATTTTCAAGCAGATAAACACTTTACTGAGACCAATTACAAACAACCCCAAAATAGGCAATCACAAACTAATAATCAAAAACAGCTTTTTTTACCTTAATCAAAAACATATGAGCAAAATTAATTTTCTTCATCCAAAAAATCAAGACCGCTTCTTACATCAAAAAACACAGGGGGTGTTTGTTTAAACTTATATGTGGGTTACCAGCTTATTTGTTTTTGGCTTATGTTTCATAAGCCCTGATTTTCCGGCTTATTTTCAGACTTACGAGCTTATATAAGTTTATAGTATCATAATAAACTTGTATAAGCCTACAAGTCTCAAAATAAGCTGAAAAATTGAGGCTTATGAAATATAAGCCAATACACAAATAAGCTCATTAGCAACATACAAGCTTAAACAAACACTCCCACAATACACCTATAAGCTGTTTATTGACCCTTTCATAGGAAATCACGCACTACTTATCAGAAACAGCTTTTTCAGCTTATAATTCACAAGCAAATCAGCAATCACAACAAATTCTCTACATCCAAACACTCAAAACCATTTATCTGTTTTTAGAAACACAAAACACACCAATAACATATGCACCTAATTTAACTGTAACAAGTAACATCAAAAAACACATAAAACACTCAATTTACAAATATGAAAATAAACACTATACGCCTTACTTGCTTACTTCAAATTGAAATAAGCACTTAAATACAACAAATCCTAAACAAGCCCTGTATGTAATCTCAAAATACTAATAAATAAACAGCTTATTGCCCCTTAAAACAAGCAAAGTTTCAAAAAAAAAGCCACAAAATGTGAGCTTATGAAAGATAAGCCCAAAACCAAATAAACCATAAGCCGGCTATATAAGCCGAAAACCAAATTATTATTATGCTTATTTCAAACTCGAATAAGTAATTAAAAACATAAATTCCTACACAACCCCAATATGTAATCTCAAAATGCTAATAAAAAACAGCTTTTTCACCTTAAAACAAGCAAATAAGCATAACAATAAAAAAAAACAAATACACTTAACAAAAAAAAACACACAACATCATTAAAAAAAACATCCTTAAACACAAAATAAAACATCCTTAAACATAACAAAAAAACAAAAATGTATAAAAAGGGTATACCTTCAGAGACAGCATTAATCTGATTAAGAGCATCGAGAGCAGAAGTAAAAGGACTAAAAGCATGAAACTGAACAACCTTTCCAAAGCGGGTAAGATCAGTAACAGAGTTACGAACAGCCTCTGTGTTCTGTCCTATTTCATCAATACCATGTGCTACAAACAACCCATACCCAGATGATGATTCATGTAAAAGATACAACGCCATTGCTGAACCAGTTTTAGGGTTTCTTTCTTTTTCTTTTTTAGTGTGGCTGTTGTTTTCTTGGTTTGGTTTTAAAGAAGGTGAGTGAGCCGCTAGGGTTTTCTTTAGGGTTTTAGGGTCAATTTATTGGGGGAGCAAAATGGTTTAGTGGGTTTTTGTGTTTTGTGAAAAATTGGTCCTTGTATTGTTGACATGATGCACATTGGACCTTGTTAGTTTTGAAATAGGTTTTGGAAATTACCTTCACGAGCGGATTTGTCCGCGCGTTGCTGCGAGAGTGTTTTTTGTATGCATAAAAAAATGTGCGGGTAATTATAGTTGTTTTTTTTGGGCTGTCTTTTATTTATTTTTATAACATTGTGCCTACTATTTTTTTTTTTTTTAAATATTGTATTTAGTATGTTTTGTTTTAATAACATTGTATTTTGTATATTTAACTTTTGGGGTTTCATTTAACTTTTGGGCTTTTTGTTTTCATTTGAGTCTTTGATATCTTTGTCTTTGGGCCCAACAAAACCTTTATTCAAATTAAACAAATCAGCCCAACTCTTTTACCCTAATAATTAAGACAATATAAAAGCATAAAAATCCCTAATTTTCTTCTCATTTGCAACCCTAAAATACTCTTTCATTTGTGCAGTCAACACAAATCCTATATAGCACATAAAAATTTGTTACATCAAATCCTATCCCTAATTTTCTTCTCACACCACCACCACTGTACGGCGCCACCAACCGACGCCGCCACTACCCGGCTACCCGACGACCACCGAAACCTTCCTCCATCAGTTTTTGACGTATTTTTTTTAGATATATAGTTTTTTTTTGTTAATCGATTGTTTTTTTTCTTGATCCATATAATTTTTTCATATATCTATACTTTATTTCAATGATCCATACATTTTTTTTATCTATAAATGTTTTCGTATATCTTTAGTTTTTTTATAGATCCATACTTTTTTTTTGTGTAGATCAATATGTTTTTTTGTAGGTCCATACATTTTTTTAGATCTAACGTTTTTCTTTTTTTTTCTTTTTTTTTTGTAGTGCCGCCGTTTGCAGCTAGTTGCCGACGCTTGTCGCTGCTGAAGGGACCGCTCTCTGGCCGGAAAAAGTTACTACTGTCGCCGAGGAAGAAATTGTGGTCGCCGGAATAAATTGTGTCGCATTCGGAATTTGTTTCTGTCGCCGGATTTTTTTTGTTTGTTGCTTAAACTAATTAGTTTTTTTTTTTGTTTTTTACTTGCTATCAAGGAATTTCTTTCTACATTTTTACTTTGGTTTGAATATAGTTTAAAGTTTAGTGAAAACGGGGTCTGTAAAAAAATACTTTGAGCCCTGTTTTATTTTGGCTATTCTCTTCGATTGAATATCACTTATAGTTTTTTTTTTTTTTTTTTTTTTTTTATCGATCTTTGATCTTTTGTCTCTGATTTTCTCTTAATGGTGGTACACGTGTTCCTAACTGCATACTACTTGCTTCCAACTAAAAATAATGCAAAATGGGACACTGTTAAATCTACAGTTGTATAAACAGTGCCACTAACAAATATGGACCGTTTAAATCATAGATCGTTCCCATCTTTACCGTCCAAACCCTCACCGACAAACTGTTCATCACAAAGGACCATTTCTGCCTTTTAAATATATAGTATAATGTCCCCCTTATCCGAACCAAGGTTGTGATTTGCGAACATCTCGTGCCTTATTGTAGTTTTGTACTATCGTACGATCCCACGTATAAAATACGAGTCGGATCATAGTACGATCTCAATTCGAAAAGGATCGGTCTATGATCGTAAGATTGCGCGATAAATCGTAGGATCATAAACGATACAATCCTATTAAAAGCCCATGTTTCTTATCTCAATTCGAGCAGCATTGGTCTAGGATCGTAGGATCGCACGCAAAATAATAGGATCATAAACGAACGATTCTACAATAAGCCCGTATTTCTTGTTGTTTTTTGCCTACTTTAAGCACAGTCACATTAATATAAGAGTAAAATACACCGTTCGTCCCTAAACTTGTACATGCGCATCACATTGAACCAAAAATTCCCTTTTTCATTGCTGGGAGTCCAAAACATGGACTTTATATGCTAAACTCGTCTCTTGACCATTAACGCCGAGGTCAATGTTCCGTTATACTCCATAAAATCCAGTTATCCTTTTATTGTTGAGGGTAGAATCGTCTTATTACCTTGATGTACTATAGCAGATGTCTTGTCCAATTTCCCGCCATAATGTATAATATAACTAAGTTGTGTACTCATTGCTCATCCCCAAACTTATTTTGGAAGCCTACCCAAAAAACCCTAATGCAATGTCAATCGTCAAATCAAATAATCTAAGTAAGAAAATAACAAACACTAACCTTGGATTTACTCTATGGCGAATTAGAGAATATCCTTTCTTTGATGACCATGAAATTGATGAAAAAGCTGCAATCAGGAGATATGGTAAGTGTTTTTTTGTTATAGTCTATTACAATTATATGTTAGTACGATTGTTTAAGTTATTCCCCTTTTAGGTAACTTTATCGTAACATTGTTTTTGTACATTTTTTATACAACGGATGAACCAGGATCCTTTAGCATGAGGTTTCATTATGAAGGTACATTCAAATACTTTCCAGGTAGAATATATCAAGGAGGCAAGGAATGCCTTGTTGATTATGTGGAAATAAAAGAGGTATCCGTTGATGAAATGGATGCTCTCATCACCTAAATCGATTATGAGAATGGACAAACCAATTATTTCTACTTTCTTAAGCCTGGTTGTACATTGGATGACGGATTGTTTAGTTTGCGTGAAGCTGCTAATGTTGAGTTGTTGAAAGATGTTGTCAAAGACAATAAGTTGATAGATGTTGATACAAAAGTTGGGCGTTCCTTGTTTGGACTCCGGTCCTCGTATCAATTAGATCTTGATGCTTAAGACCTGCGCACTAAGTAAACAGAAAACACCGTTAGGCTTATCGTGGGATTGTCTCCCACGATTATCCTCCGACGTGAGAGTAAGTAATCGGTTTTAGAGTTTAGTGGAGAGTTAGGGTTTGAGATCGTACCTTTTAATGAGGGCTGGAATGCCCTTTATATACACACGAAATCCTTATTGGTTTCGTGTTCCCCAACCTTCGGCGTATCCCGCCTAAGTCGGTAATTGAATACATATCTCCAAAAATAAGAGATATCCAATATCCCAAGCCATAAATAACTTCGGGTTTGGGCCTTCGTGAGCCCAAACCGTTACCGGGTTAGCCCAGTCGTATTGGGCTCGCTAGTAGCGGTCATTGGTCGGGTTCGTGACCCGAGTGCGGACTATACGTCATCATGTCCCCCCAGTCTAGTATGCGCAGGGTTAAACCCGCGGATGCTAGACTAACAACTGTAGCCAACAGATACTTCGAGGCGTAGCGAAGAAGTGTCAAAGGGTGTCCACCTAAAAGAAAGATACAGTATCCAGTCAAATTAGGTCAAATATATGCCTCGTAAAACGTGGGAAAGTAACTGGAAAATGTGTCATGTCAACAGATCCTATCCACACATTTAGAGATAGTGGGGTCCACGTGTCGATCATCGCGTGGATGAAAACCCCTATATAAACTTCCGCCTCCCTTTTACTGTGATTATCACAGTAAAAATCATTTTCGCCATTGTTAAAAAACTCAAACTATCAACCAAGAAACCCAGAAAATTTTTAAAGGTAATAGCGCGTGCGCATTCATAACCTCAGCAAGGTTCTTGGTCTAAGTGACTTCGCATCTGATATAACCGAGGACGAACTTTGTGAATTCACTTTAGATTATTATATCCCGCTCGCGCTGCATCCGGTAGTTCCAGATGCGCAGGCGTCGATAGCGGATTTCCCCGAAGGGAAATTAGGGGTATACACGCGTCTTTTCGAATTTGCGAATCAACGTGTGCCCATCTCCTTATTCTTGTGCGACGTATTAAATTACTATCGCCTACACATATCTCAATTGCACTGTATAGGTGCAGCAAAAATAATGAACTTCGAGGTTAATTGCAGTTTGTTGGCGATTAACCCCACTATCTATCTCTTCCGCGCGTTTTACCATACGACGTGGTCAAACGGGTGGGTTTCATTTGCTAAGCGCGCAGGACGGCTGCAATGTTACACTGAGAAACTAGACGCGCTTAGGAATTGGAGAGAGAAATTTTTCTGGGTGGATAAGGCGTTGTTCCCCTGGGACTTCGGCTTCTATACCCAGGGTTCGCTACCGAAGGATGAGCACCCCCTCCCTGGAACATACAGCGCGGATGATGCGGAAACGATAAACGCCAATCGTATTCCCATCAATTCCTATCCGGAGGAATTTTTAGTGCACATGGGCATCAGTCGCAACTATTTCGATAGTCCTGACGAGGTGCCAACCTTCCTAGACGCGGATGACCAGGGTAGGTGCTCGTACTTCCTACTCCTTTGCTTTATTAGTGTGAACCTTTCTTTTTACCTTTGTATTTTATATAACTCTTGTATTTGTTTGTTTCTTGCTGCGCAGAGATGGATTTGTTCAGCATTGTCCATTTGGCAAAGCCCCGCCAAGTTACTGTGGGGGTGCGCTCTCTGAGAGAAAGGGAAGTCCCCATTTTGGATACTACCGCAGGGCGCACCCTGGAAATGAACCTGGAGGAATCTGGGGGTGGTTCACCCGTTGTGCTGGAGGCGACCCCTCTACAAAGCGTGCCCAGCCCTAGGGTACCTTCCCTTTTAGTGGAGCCGTCACACACAGATGTAGCGGAGAGCATGGAAGACCTCGATGTAGAGACAAAGGAGGCAAGCCAAGGGCTAAAGCGCAAGAGAGCGCTTGGTGGTGATGGCGCAAGCTCATCCAGGAAAAAACGTCTTGTCATTCTTGACGTGGAGTCGTCATCAGACGATGCTTCCCCCCCCCCCCCAAGTAAGTATTGTCGCCAAATCGCTTATCTCATTTTCTGGTTGTGTTATTAATTCATTTCTCTTTGCGTGCAGTATTGAAGCCATTGGGTTTACTTATGAGCATTCTGTGGAGTCGCATCCCAAGGCGAGTCCTATGCGCACTGACCCTCCTATTCCCGAGAGCCAAAGCGCCGATCCATTGGCAGCTGGGGATGTGCCAATGGACCAACTTGTTGAGGAGCTTAGTTTGGCTGCTGCGCACCAGGCTTCATTGGTCGCGCAGCTAAAGTCGAGGTATGTTGGGGAGAGTAGCCAGAGCGCGCAGAAGGATGAACAAATTGCGTTGCTAGAGGCACGTTTGGCTAGTGCCCAGGCTGAGGTAGAGGCGGCGAGCTCTTATTCCCAGAAGCTTGCTGAGGAAAAGATGGCGTTGCTGACCCAAGTGAGCGAGGAGCGTGCCGCGTTGGAAGAGTACAAGGCTTCTTGCATCTGGGTTGTTAATCATTTGGAGAAGGGGAAGGATGAGCACTTCTCTCGGTTGGGAAAGTTTCGTGAAGCTGTGGATGGAATGCTGAAGGAGCAGGAGTTGAAGCTACGCAAGCTCAATATTGAGTATGACGAAGAGCTATATCCCCAGTTTGTTTCCTCTATTGCTGAGCGCAGGTGGCTCATTAGCCACGGTTTGCGCCTTGCTGCGCACACTACTTTGGAGTCCCGGGAGGTAGCCGACACCTTCGGGGGTGTTGTTCAGTGCGCGCTGGTGCATGGCAAGGCTGAGGCGATAGAGGAACTTCACGAGGGTGGCCTTCTGAAAGTGCTTGGTTATAATGATCACGCTTATGATGATCTCGTTGTTGCAATGGAAAAGATGAAGATATTAGAGCTTCCTCATATTGTCCAACTGGAGCGTGACTAGGACTATCCCATAGGCTTGATTATGGAGGGGTTGACTTTGGCTCGCCACCGTGCTGATGGTGCAGAGGCACAACCGGACTATTTTTTGAAGCCTGATGAGTCCCAGCTGCAAGTGCCTATTTTTGCTCGCCCCCGCGACATCTTGAACCCTTTTGCACTTGAGAAGGAAATTCCTTTGAAGGAATCCTTAGAAGCTCATGCTACGAGGCTTACAAAGAAGAAGGGTGTTAAGGGAAAGGCCATTCTGTGTGGTCTTGGTGCAACGCATCTTCCTAGATCTGACGGGTTACCTGTTAGTGTTGCTACGGTATCACGCCAAGATTCTGATTTGTTGAAGAAGCTAAAAGAGGCTGGGGACGCTGCAAGCCATGTGGAGAGCTCATCTCTTAGGCGTTGTAATAGTATGTAGGTTATATCTTCTTTGTAAATATCCTTTTGTAAGAACTCGTTGTCCTTAATAAAACTTTCCTTTTGTTGAATGCGTGTTGATGTGGTTGCGACTTATAATGTTTGTACTCAGTTATCTGTCTTTGCATAAAAAACGTACTTGTTGTCTAAGTATCAAACTGTTACATAAGCGCGAAGAATATATGAAGTCCATAATCATGTATGAAAGTTGATGATGTACCCTCCGAGTACCTCGAAGGACACTCCTCCGAGACGTGTCGAAACCCTTCTATTCGAAGGTCTAAGTTAGGATTCCAGAATATCCATAGGCGTCAAACCATTCGTTATCACGAAGGTTACCTTAAGGGAATTCGCCATTCGAAGCCCTAAGCCCTTCGGGGTATGGCTGACGAAGGAACAATGGATAGGGGAACCTCCTGACTTAGTCAAACCCACGATCTCCCTCTCTCTCTTGGCTTCCCCGTCAAGTCTGAGAACGTGGGTCACTAAGCCCTAGCGGTTACCCACAATCATGGGACACCCCCATGATCTCCGACATTCATGCAGAAGTGCTCTCAACCCTATTTCATCCACTATAAATAGGTTGGACGGGCAATGGATTATGGTATGCTCATTTCACACTCATCTCTTTACTTACACACACTTATACAACCATAACTCATACTTACTCTCACACCGGAGGTGGTTCGCAGGGTCATACCCCTGCGTAATCACTTAACGTAGTGTTTCGTATTTCTTATTCTCAGGTGAAAGGCAAGTCTTGGCTGGAACATACACCCCTCATACCTTTGATCATCATCGAAGCCTGGTAGTGCAATCTATTGTACAATCAGTGGCGCCATCCGTGGGACCACTACTATTAGTCCCGTAATCACCCAGTCCTAAAACCCTAACCAACTACACTACATTTCCGGCATGGAACCAAGAAGAGAAGATACACCTCCACCATGTTTATCTACCCTAGTCCCTCTCAACACAACTAACACCGATAATCTCGCCCCCATAACGGCCTCAACCTTTACCACACGATCTCGTTTGGAAACTACTCCCGTACATCACGCTTCAACATCCGCTAACCCTATCCCTAATATTAGCCCCGCCTTCGTTGAGGAAAACTTTGAAGCCTTGGACTCTTTACTAAGGGCTCATAAAAGGCAGGTTCGCAATACTAAAATGCGAAGAGAGTTGGAATACTCCAGTGAGGAGTATGATGAAGAAATTGAAATAGAGGAGAGGCCTCAACCTGTTAACAGGGGGCGCTCGGCCCTGCGAAATGGTTCTCCTTCCATCAGAAGGTCAAACGGAAGGACTGTAGGCTTTGAAGAAGGACCCGGAGGAGATCCGGGAAAAGGGGAAAGAATGCGCGGTGAGAGAAGGAGCGAGAACTCCAATGGAGGAAGCAACCCGGTAGGAAACGGAGGAGTAAACCTACCCCCTCTCCTAGCTGCCCATTTAGGAAGAGAGGGGATGGGGGCTCCAATACCCCCTTCATATGTTTCGAGTGTCGGAGGCCCTCCTCCATACTCAAGCGTGAATCAGTTACCCCCTCCGGTAATAAACCCCTACCTACCTGCTCAAATCTACAACACTTACCCTCCGAATGGTTCACTCCCAAACCATAATTACCAGCAAATGCCCTATGGACATGTTCTTACACAATCGATGGGTGTAAACCCTTCGTACCAACCTTCTACTATTTATCCTACCTACACACAACCATTTCCTAACCCGTATAATCCTACACCTACTTATCCACCTCCATACAACCCTTACTATGCCGAAGCCTCTGGAGCTTGCACACCTTTCGTGAAATGGATCGAAGACTACCCCTACCTGACGGTGTAAAGATGCCTACTCATATAGGCACCTACGATGGGAAAGGCGATCCTGATAACTTCCTCCATTTATTCGAGGGAGCTATCAAGATGCAAAAGTGGGTCATGCCCGTAGCATGCCACATGTTCACTTACACGCTTCGAGACTCCGCGAGAATATGGTGAAATGGACAGAAGTTGGGAAGCATTGTAAGTCTGGACGACCTCAAGGCTAAGTTCCGATCACACTTTAGCCAACAGAAGAAGTACACCAAGACCCATCTAGCCATGCACACCATCAAGCAAAGGGACAACGAAAGCACAAGGGCCTTCGTTACAAGGTACATCGATGAAACTTTGCAAATTCTGTGACGAAAGAGACATTGAGACAGATGGATTCTCTGTGACGATTGGTTCAGAAGCCACCACTGTTGATGTTGAAGAAGTGTAGTTCTCATGAGGTTCATAGTATTCATCAAACATTGGATCAAACAGCTTCTTCAAATCCTCTTCAGATGGAGGTACATATGGAACAGCAGGGGAATGAGACTGTACAAGAGGGGACTATTTGATAGTAATTGAGGTGCGGGTCCAGAACTGGATTGTCCAGGAGCCATATGCTCAGACAGCTCATCGAACGTGACGTGAATAGTTTCCATGATATCTCGGGTTCTTTTGTTGTAGATTCGGTAACCTTTCCTATTTGATGCATAGCCCACAAAAACTCCAATGTCCGCCTTCGCTCTTAATTTACCTAAATCTTGACCATCATTCTTTGGATAGCTCAAAGCGCCGAACACGCGAAGAAACGAGAGATCAGGTTTTCGATCGTGGACTAGTTCGTATGGAGTTTTTCCATGAGAGGTGTGAATTAGGGAACGGTTTTGGGTATAGCATGCAGTGGCAATGGCTTCAGCCCAGAGGAACATTGGAACCTTTGAGAATATAAGCATAGTTCTTGCAGCTTCTACAAGAGTTCAATTTCGTCTTTCAACTACACCGTTCTGTTGAGGAGTGCGAGGAACACTTCTTTGATGGCTGATTCCAATGCTTTCATAGAACTGACTAAGTTCTTTGTTGACAAACTCAGTTCCATTATCTGTGCGGATGATTCTGACTGTTTTATTAAGCCGGACCTGCAACTGTTTAACAAGTTTGATGATGATGTCAAGAGTTTCATCCTTCTTTCTCAAAAACTTAACCCAAGTGAACCGTGAGTAGTCATCAACAACGACTAACACATATTTATTCCCGTTTATCGTTTGCACTCTCATTGGTCCGCACAAATCCATATGAAGGGTATGAAGAACTTCCATAACAGAGTTTGCAGGTTTGGGTTTGTGGGTATATTTCTTGCTCTTTCCCAGTTGGCATGCTGAACAAAGATGATCTTTTTCATACTTCAATTTGGGCAAGCCTCTGACGAGGTCCTTTCTAGAGAGATCAATTATGTTTCTGAAGTTCAAGTTATTGAGACGTCAATGCCATAACCAAGACTTTGTTTTAGAGGCCTTTGATAGCAAGCAGATTGGAGACGACTTCATCATATCTTCGATAGAGATGGTGTATAAGTTTGTTCCACGTGTTCCTCTTAAAAGTTCCACACCATCAAGTTCTATAATTAAGCAAGTATGTTTTCTAAAGGCCACTTCTAGATCAGAATCACATAATTGACCGACAGAAAACAAGTTATGACCAAGACCTTCAACGTAATATACCCGGGAAATTACACTATATCCAACCACATAATCTCCATAACCCATAATAGCTCCAAAATGGTCGTTTCTGAATCTAACAGTCCCGATAAATTTACTCACGAAGTTCATGAGCCGTGAGCGATCTCCAGTCATATGTTTTGAGCAGCCTGAGTCCAAATACCAAAGGACGATTTGTACGACCTGCATTTGAACACAGACAATAATGGATGACTGGATAATTTGGATCCCCATGAGCGAATGGGTTCCGTTTGGTTAGTACAGAGTATTGGAGCACCCACATCAGAAATAGAAGATATGTCCTCATTAGTATTGGATGCTAAACTAGTAGTGGTAGTGGACCTATTTGTAGTGTGAGCACTTCTTAAAGGTATGATTCTACCAGTAGGCTTCCATTTCTTAGAAGGCATAGATCTAGACATCTTTGGACAAAATTCATTCACTTTGAATTTCCGGCCAGTAGGTTTCCATTGATAACCTACATTGCTAAATTTTCTTCCTGTAGGCTTCCAATAATTGCTGACCCTTTTTCTTTTAGGCTTCCAGATCTCCTTAACATGTTTAACCTTTTTTATACTTTTGACTGTAGTATTAACAACATTTATCACTTCATTCACAACACATTCATGATTAAAACCAGAAATCAAACATTCCTTACATGTTTTGCAAAAGGTAGCAGAATTCGAATTAATTACAGTACGCTTAGAGCTAATACTAGAATCAACACGATTCGTTTTATTCAATTCAAACTTATTCTTCCTAGGATGTTCTTCTACTTTCTTCTCTTCACCACTTTTGGCTAACAAGATCCTATTTCTCATTGTATTGCCTGAAGGCTTTGACCCGCTAACCTTAGTGTTGCTGACCATAAGAAACTAATGGGTGTATTCTACAAGAAACTAACCATAAAATCTTAACCTTGTTGCCTAAGGTATCTTTTGCTTCTCGAGTTAACGACTATCATCCAATCTCGTGTTGCAATGTCATTTATAAATGCATGAGCAAAATCATTACGAATCGAATCAAATGTGGCCTGACATTGTTAGTAATAATCAGTCAGCATTTATTTCGGGTCGTAGTATCTCGGATAACATTCTTCTAACTCAAGAGTTAATGCACAATTACCGCTTGAATAGATGCCCGCCGAGATGTGATCCAAAAAGCGTACAACACGGTTAGTTAGATGTTTTTGAAGAATATTTTACATGGATTCAGGTTTCATGATAGAATGATTAATTGGATTATGGCGTGCGTTTCTAGTATGTCATTCTCTATCAATGTGAATGATGAATTGCATGGGTACTTCAAACGGAAACGTGGGTTGCGTCAAAGAGACCCAGTGTCCCCATATTTGTTTACCTTAGTGATGGAGATTCTTACACGTATTTTGAAACGAAGGGTTCGTGATAATGACAAGTTCGTGTATTATAACAAGTGTAGCAAACAAAAGATTATCAATATTTGTTTTGCAGATGAATTGATCATGTTTGCTCATGGCAACATTGATTCAGCGAGAGTTCTTATGGAAGCGTTAGATGAGTTCAAAGGTGTTTCGGAGCTGGTCCCTAGCATCCCGAAAAGCACAATCTTTTTTTGTAACGTTCTTGGTAGTGTGAAATCATCAATTCTTCAGCTTATGCCTTTTGAGGAAGGAGTGCTTCCTATTAAGTATTTAGGGGTTCCCTTAATCTCATCTAGACTCCTCTACAAGGATTGCAAAGTTCTTGTTGAGCGAGTTCAAAAGAGAGTGGGAGACTGGAAGAACAAATGGTTGTCGTTCGTTGGGAGGCTTCAACTGACTACCTCTGTTATCTCGGCTATGCATGGTTATTGGGCATCCGTTTTTATGAAATTGAGCAAATTTTATGTGGCTTTTTATGGTGCCAAGGGGATATGAGACGGGGTAAGGCAAAAGTCTCATGGGACGATATTTGTCTTCCTAAATCAGAAGGTGGGCTAGGTATTCATAAATTGGCTTAGTTTAATGTTGCCTTGATGACATATCATATTTGGAATTTGTTATCTAATAAAGAATCCATGTGGGTGAAATGGATCTACGCATATAAGCTTAAACATAGGAACTTTTGGGACATTAAGCTTGCTACGAATGTAAGAAGAGGTGGCGTAAAATATTGCAAGTTCGTGATCAAGTTCGTCCTCACATTATGTATAAAATAGGTAATGGTAATGATGCATATGTTTGGTTTGATAAGTGGGAGGATCGATGCCCTCTCATGAACTATTTGACGTCAAGAAATGTATATAGAGCATGCTACAATATGCAAGAAAAAGTGCCAGACCTAATTTCACATAGAGAATGGACCTTTCATGTTGCCTGGTACTATTTGTACCCGGTTCTTATTCATATTAGCGTGCCCATTTTGTGTGACCAGGTTGACAAGTTACAATGGCGAAAGCATGATGGGAGTTTGGTGGAATTTTCTGTTCGAGAGGCTTGGGAAGCTATCCGTGATCGTGGTAGTCTCGTCCCATGGTCTAACTTGGTTAGGTTTCGACATAGCATCCCTCGACATTCGTTCCATATGTGGCTTGTTATACGGAGCCGTCTAAAGACTCAAGATAGGATGAGGCAATGGGATGTTGGCATCAATGTCGACTTAAACCTGCTTCGGTGCCCTCTTTGTAAAGCACAACCGGATTCTCACGAGCATTTGTTCTTTGAACATAGCTATTCGGCGAAAGTTTGGACGCAAGTCTTGAGTGCAGCTGAAGTGCCAAATGTGTCGCCTATTTTGGATGATATCATGATTTGGATTATTCTGATATCTTGTGATAACACTATTGAAAGTATACTTGGTCTTCTTCTCATTGGTGCATCATCTTATTATTTGTGGCAAGAGAGAAATAATAGAATTCATGGCAAAGGTGATAAGAACACTGATAAGATAACGAACTGCATTTTGGATGTGGTTAGGATGAATCTCGCTTTTATACGTCTCAAGAAGTCGTATCAAGTGGAAAGGTCGGTGAAAATTTGGAAGATTTCAAGCTTGGTGATTAAAGGTGGCTAATTTGCACACGGAAGCTAGGGATCTCTGAAGCATTTTGTTGTCATATTTATTTTATGTAGATTCCTAGTTTGTGTTTCGTGGGTGTTATGCTTTGACTTTTGTTCAAAGTGTATTCTCGATGTTCATCTTTAAAAGAGGGGCTCATTACCTCTCTTTCATGTACGTAAACTCATATATGTTTATCTAATATATTCACCGGGGTATAATCTCTTTACCAAAAATAAAAATAAAAAATATTATTCGCTGGGGGTGGGTGAAATTAATATATTTAGAAGAAAAAAGGATAAAAGTTTAAAATAATAATTTTTGTAACACCGCCCTTTGATTAATAGTATTCGTTTTACAACAAAAATATTTAAAAAATGATTTACGTTGAAGGTGCTTCTAGTAGGTGGTGGGAGTAAGGTACAACCCATAACTTAAACATAACATTTTTAAAAAGAACAATATTCTCAAGGTGATTGTTTTCTTGGTTCAGATATAGTGAATAACTTAGTTGGGACACTAGTAAACTTGACTACTATTACATGAAACATTTTCTCGTATAGTAAAGTAACTAAACGATATGACTATATCGTTGAACTTATATAAACATAAAATAAAAGAGTTGGATTCACCAGCCGCTACGTCGGAAACTGTTTCTACATCAACACGACACTGAAAACCGCATTAAACCCTCTACAAAAACCTGAACCTTTTTCATTTTTCTTTTAATTACCTAAAACAAAACAAAAAATGTACACTCAAAAGTTGCATAACACAACATGTTGGTAACTCATGTGTTGTATGAAACCTCCAAGTATGGTTACGCTCCGAGTAGACCAGCAGACCTAATGGATGGACCACTCATTGCCCGAATAAGAGGTCGATCAAGGAGGCTGGATTCTCTATTTCCGGGCAGGGCGAGAGGTGAAGGCCATAAGAGAAGATTGCCCTCCCGGTGATGGGAAACCTTCCCGCACGGTTCGGAGAGCACTGAATTAGAATGAGAGGTTCACCACCACATCATTGCATGCAAGGGGAGCTCGCTCGATTCGCAGATTGGTCCGACTCGTAATTCACTTCTGACCCCGTGTTCGATAGCCCGACCGTAGTGATGTTAATTGTGGTTACATCCATATGTAGCTTGGTCCATCTTTATTCCATTTCATATATGTCTGAGGATCCGCATAGCCCTCGATTTATGTGTTATTTATCCATTCCTATTTTTTTTTATGTCAATGTTGGTGATTGGAGATAACTCTCTTCAATTATTCATGGGATAACGTTGAGTGATCATAATGTCGAGTATAATGCCCCTTTACACAATACTCTTGGTACATATTTAAAAATTAAAAATTACGTTGCATACTTATTATGATCTTATAAGCATCTTAGGATATGTTTCTTTTATTTCTTAGTTAAAGGATTGAGTTCACAAACTCATTTAATATTGTCTCTTTTTAAGTGAGCTTCACTATTTATATTAGTTGGTCTATAAATCCAAGGCAAAAATTACAGTGTCCTTAATAATAATAATAATAATAATAATAATAATAATAATAATAATAATAAGAGGACGGGATGTATGTGTCGATTTAACCGGTTCGTCTTCCCTCACGCAAACTGGTATGATTGATTTTGTACCAGGTCGTGCGGTGATTGATGCCGCAAAACGTAAGTGCGTCAAATACGGAGCTAAATGTGTGGACATTGGATACGGGTTCATCCCTTTCTCATTCTCCTCTTTGGGAGAACTTGAAGCAGATGCGGTGACTTTACTTAAACGGATCCGGAAGTTCTCTATAACTCAAGATATTGGGGAGCGTGCCGCTACTCATATCTTCAGTAGGATTAGTTTTGCTATTGCTAAAGATGTGGAAGCCCAGATCGTCTCGAGGCTCCCCATTAATTTCTTGTAATCCTATGGTTTTATTTCTAATGAAAGTGATGTTTTTATAAAAGTAATAATAATAATAATAATAATAATAATAATAATAATAATAATAATAATAATAATAATAATAATAACCTTAGTTGGATACTTTTGGTAATGCTAAAAGTATGTTTGGCGCAATGGGTTGGGCTGAGGCTGAGGCTTGGGCTTATAAGCCGCAAACTGAAGTTAATATTTTTGTAAAGCTGTTTGACAAAGTAATTGGAGCTTAATCTTATTAATATAAAATCAAATAAAAATAAATCAAATTAAATTCACATATATTTTCAGCTTTTATGTGATAATTCATTATATATTTAAAGGTATTTAAGTAATTTTATGAATAAGTCCCTATAAGCCTTTTTTTATGGGCTTGTGCTTATGAAGGCTTGTGACAGATTTTATAAGCCATTAGTCTTTATAAGTCTATGTGACAAACGACACTTATTTATAAACCGACTTATTTTAGAATCTCAATCCCCTATAAAGCTCCATAAGCCCTTCGCCAAACATATATCGTAAGAGTTCATTTTGCACTCAAAGGTCTCGTTTAGTCAAGTGAGATTAAGCCATTAAGGCAGAATTGTGCAAGGCCGCAAGCTACGGAAAATTATTAGCCCATTTCAGTTTGGGCCATATGGATGTCATAAAACAGCATGCTATCCATATATTACATCATTGGTCAGTTGGTTGAGCACTGGCTCACCACTTTGGGCCTATGCACGTATTGTTTCATTATTTAAATAGTTCCATTGTTTCGTTCGTTAAATTTTAGTAACTCATTTTTCAAAAAACACCGTTTTCTGCACACCTTTTCTGCGACCAAAATGATAAATATTATACGATGAAATGATGAATTACATATTTAGCATACTACCTGAATAAAATCATAAGTACTACCTACATATAACACGATCAATATTTTTTTTTCTTGGATCCATATGTGACATATTGCCTTGATATTTCGATATTTAAAACGTTTCAAATTTGTGTCGGCATTGTAATTAGTCTAACCCGTGATGCAAGTTTATTTAAGGCTGGAGCCTCGAGGCATTCAGACAGACCAAGAGTCCAAGACCATATGTTGGTTACATAACCACTGAGGCACATAAGGTACTTCTGGAAAAAAAGAAAAAAAAAAACAGTATTTCGTTTGGATTGTGTAACATGTCTGCTTCTTGATTGTCTATATCTGAGGTTCTAGACCAACTTCTGACTGTAGAAATAAACACCAATTGAACTTGAAGTAGTCAAAAAAGATCACCTGTTTGTTGAGAAAACAGAAAAATAAACCTTTTACTAAAGATTGGTTGGAGTTCTCCGTTTTAAGAAGAAACTCTCCAAAAATTGGCGTATGCCACTTAATACAACAAGCACACGGTATTCTTTAGTAAAAGGCGAAAGAATAGTTCGCTTTGTGATTATTGCATGGCTGCGTGCCTTTCACCTAAAGCAACTTGGTTATTATATACAATCATTCTCATTACCAGCTTCCACTGGTCAGCCGATGTGGGATAAATATCTACTTGCCCCTCATTTCCACTTTCCACTAAATTTCATGTTTTTTAATCTTCATTTCCAATTGGTGGTAACCAGCAAAGCTGATCATTTTCATGGTTATCAAAATGTTTTTGTATAAAGACACTCGTAATTCATTAATTCAGTATAAAATTATACAAATGTTCTTTCTATATATGTGTAACGTTAGCTGCAATGCTTTGCTAGGTTAAGGCACATGACTATATCATGCGGTCTAGCCCGATTGTAAGGTTAATTCTCCTGTATAACTAGTGGTTAGTGTGTTGAATCATAGTTTTTAGGTCTTACGATTATACAATATTCTTTAAGATAAAAGCGGCGTGTGATGCACGACATACATGTTTAACTAAGTAATGAACAAATTCATCTGCACAAAAATATGACTGCATAAACTCGTACAATACTCGTCGGTGACTGCGTATCTTTACGTATCTTTCCACATCCAGGCAGGATGGCCAAAAACTAAGGACTTTGGCAACATCATGACATCCAAAATAGATTGTAAATCATAGACTTGAACAACAATGGTATTACATAAACTATTCAGTAGAAACAAAATAAAAATATTCCTCATATAAATTAGCATTATCATAAAGACTTTTTAAGTTTTTAGTTTGTTTCTATTGAGTAATCTATTGGCCTTAAACGTTCACGTGACCCTCTAATTGTAAAATTGATAAACAAAATTACTAATACTTTTAGAACACCCGTGACTATTCCAATATACTGTAAAATTATTATAAGATTAATTAATACAAAAAAAAAAAAAAAAAAAAAAAAAAAAATCACAATATATTTAGTTTTTTTTGTTTTTACAAAAATTAAAAAGTTCACACCCGGTGGGACTCGAACCCACAATCGCCTGATTAGAAGTCAGACGCCTTATCCATTAGGCCACGGGTGCTTTTGTGTTATTGCTTATTAGAAATTATATATAGAGTATGTTTATACAAGATTCAACATAGGATCCATCTTTAAGTATATAAATGCTTCTTTTATAAAAATGAAAAGACAACTCCTTTATTATAAAGTACATTCTTTTTTCAATTCCAAAATTATGGATGTGCATTTATTTCACAAAGATAATAATACTTTCATGGTATGTGAGACCTTTATTATCGAATACTTTTAGAAAGGTTGAGGAAACTTTATTCGAATGATCATAACTATATCTACATGGCTAGATTTTCATAAGTATAATCTTATTTGTTTCATGAGAGGTTATATTTTAATAAGATGTTTTCTGCCTGTTATCATGTCTAAATAACTAGAAAAAACAAACGGTTTAGCTCTTACTATCTCTTAACACCTCTCAAGAAATAAATGAAAGAAACAAATACAATTTTTGATTTTAAAAAAAAAATAAAAGAAAAAACCCTCTTATTGCATCTGACTGAATTACTCGTAATATTAAAATGTTTTCTTATAAGAACAGACGCTAACAAATTTCAAGTCATTTTGCTCTGAAAAATATAATTATCCAATAATTTGGATGCAAAATAACATATGAATGTGAATATAAGTTCTTAAAATGACCTCATAATGATTTCTTGTAATGTTATCTATACTACTTTATAAAAGGTTTGGGACTTGCTAAATTAAGTAATCTTAAACTTTGTAAGACCAAAAACATTTCCTAATAAAGAAATAACCAAAATGGTATAATCTACAAAGACATTTACTAATCAAACTTACAAGTCCAAATATTTGGTTCCCTGACTTTATGATGTTATATTATAGCCAATGGTCAAACTTACTCATTCAATGTGCTTAAATATAAAAAATGAAAACGTCTATGCTTTTACTACAAGGTGATTAAATATGAAACGTCTAATTTAATATGAAAAACTAAACGACTTAAACCTATGTCATATTTTTCCATAACATTAGTTTCCCTCCTAACTACGGAGTATTAGCTTCCTTGAAATTAGCTTCCTTAACATTAGCCACCCACAATATCAATCTTGCCCCTTTCTTGTAACACTATATAATGGTAACACACACCAAAACCTATTGGTACACAGACAAATAAACACGCACAAATTTCATCTGTTATAAGCTAAACATGGGCTATACCAACGTGAGCCGACCACCAGCGCAGCGATGCCGCGAACTTGCTACAGGCCATATCTCTTTCACCCAATATGATGCCATATGTATCTGTATATGTAACACCCCACCGTTGGGTTTCAAAGGTAAGAATGCTTTTCCCCTAACCAATTCAACGACAATATACAACATCAACATAAAAACGTTTCTGTTTTCTCAAATACTAATGATACTTTTACGTTTGACATTTCAGGTTGAAAGCATTTTGAAGGAAAAAAAAAAAAAAAAAAAAAAAACCCCGCATGAGGCTAGAAAACTTGCTATACTGGAAATGGGATGTTGTTCGTTGGAGCTGGGGATCACCTGATTGGCGATGTTTGATGGAGCACTTTACCGGTGACATTTGGTGGAGTGGACGACTGATACGTGCAAGAGGCAAAAGACCATTATCTTGTTAATTAACTGTTGCATGTTAGACTAGAAGTACCATGCATTAACTTAGGAGTCACCATTAGAAGTTTGTTCCATGCATGTTTAGTTATCAGTAGCCATGTTCTTATATTTTGTTTATTTCCTTAAGTTTAGCACATGCATTTTGTAGTTGGTTTCCTATCTAAGGTGTACTAAAGTTACATGGAAAAGAATAAGTGAAGAAAACAAATGAATAAAATTAGTTTAAGAGTAATTCTTAGTTGTTAGTTTAGTTATTTATTATGAGAGTGACTATCTCAAATCGATCTCATATCAACGGATGGTTCGATAGCTTTCTCCGTACCGATTGTATTTGTTTATGCAGGTGTACGCGTGTGGTTGCCTACCATGTGTGGTTGTGTGTTTTTAGAAATATATATGTTTGTGTGCACATATGTCTAACATTAAAATGAGAAGGATACTTTTGTGTTTTGTAAAAAGCACATGTATATTGTCTAGACTAAATCCTGTCAATATAGAATAGATAGAACTTTAAACAATTATTAATATTTATCTTTTTTTTTCTTTCTATAATTTTATATAAATAAACTTGACTTTACAAATTGGGTTCATAACTTAAAGAGAAATTATGGTGCGGACGTAACACACATATACTTCATCTTTTTGACTTTGTTAATACAGTTGAATATTAATAAAGTTTATAAGTACACGAGTAAAAAGCATTTTGTAATTTATTTTTATGAACTGAAACAACATATTATTTTGTTTGTTTGTTATGTACGTAGTGTGACATGAGGTCTATAGAAGATAGTGGGAATTGGGAAGAACAAAATCAGAAAACGCTTAGACGGTGATGTCTAACATTCTGACATCGATATACAAATGAAATTATAATGTTATATACTTTTAAGTTATGCAACTCCATTTATCTTGTGAACATATAACAAAAAAGCAATAGAATAAAATATTGTGTTCAAGATAGGATATATAAAGTGATACCGATATTGTTGAAGGTTTAATGATCCTTGTTTGGATAAAATGAAAGTTGTTAACAATTGAACCCATATTCAATCAGTAAATCAATTATGCAAAATGTCATATCTCAATTTGTAATGATATTTTTATTTTTATCTTTATGTTTGCACATATGCTTATTTTTCTGTCATACTTAATTTTTGCATAACATTTTGTCACAAATAAATAAGATTGCAGGGTACTTGCCGCCGCAACGCGCGGGTACCCGGCTAGTTACACGAAAACAATACATAACTATCACGTTTTTCGTGTGATTCACGATTCTGGTCACAAACCTTTGATTCCGACTTCATGTGCTCGTGTTAAGTGCTTATTCAAGTAACCTTAAGGATTTTACCACCAAGATTATGGTGAGTTATCCACACCCTCTCATAGGGAGGATATCCAATCATTGGATGCATCATCGGCTTGTACGATGTGCATCGCGGATTGTACGGTTTGACTAAAACCTCTTGATGTAATAATATAGGGAGGGTTTGTATAACATAACCCTATACATAATTCTTGTGTATACTCTATGATTCTTGATGCCAATTAAATTTAATCAAGGTTGTTAGAGAAGACGGAGTCGACGTCGGGTAGGGGGGCGGGTTCGTGAACCCGAGCGGCAACACCGTTCCGCCCAGCTCGGGTTCACCCTGCGGGTTGGATTTGCGAGCTCCGAAGCCGAAGATGACCGTTGGAAAATATGGACGTTGGGGAGCGTTTGGTTGGTTCAACGGCTACTAGCCGATTAAAAAAAAAATATATATATATATATTTTCTTCCTATTTAACAAACTTTTACATTTCAAAAAACATAATTACCTTTTAACATATCAAAAAAAAAAACACACACACTAAATAATCTCTCCAAAAAAAATGTCTACCGATTCTTCCGATTACGTTGTTCCTTCTTCGTCTGACGAGATATCCACGGGTAGCTCGTTGCAAAATATGCTTCAACTAGCGGCTCAGTATTATGAAGACACGGCAAGCTCTAGCCGAACTAGCGTAAATCGTCATCGGGATATAGGTCTTGAAACTTTAGAGAATGATTGGTTCGTTGAAACACCAAAGTACAATGACGAGTACTTTAAAAAAAAATCGAATGGAGAAAAGCATGTTTTTGCAAATAGTGGGTGACATTGAAGCGAGATACCCATATTTTCAAGAAGGCTACGATGCGCGATTTCAAAAAAGTTTCACGGCGAAACAAAAAATCACATCGGCTGTTAGGCAACTCGCAACCGGCAATCCGCCCGATGAGTATGACGAATATTTATGCATGTCTCAAAGAACGGGACGTGAAAGTCTTGATTATTTTTGTAAGGCCATCATTGAGTTGTACGGTCGGGAGTACCTACGTAGGCCGACAGCACACGATCTTGCTCGCATTTTCCAGGCCCATGAAGCGAAGCATCACCTCCCTGGGATGCTTGGTAGCCTTGATTGTACACACGTCAGATGGAAAAATTGTCCTAGACATTTGAGAGGGCAATATACGAGAGGTGACTATGGTGTTCCCACTATTATGCTTGAAGTCACGGCGTCACAAGATATGTGGATTTGGCATGCTTTTTTTGGTCCACCGGGGTCAAACAACGATATCAACGTATTGAATCAGTCTGACTTGTATCTTACAGCTCGAAATGGAACGGCGATGAATAGTTCATTCCACGTGAATGGACGCTTTTACAAACGCGGCTACTATTTGGCAGATGGAATCTATCCTAAGTGGTCCACACTTGTTAAAGCATACCCGTATCCAAGCGACCCAAAGGAAAAGAGATTTACGAAGTTACAAGAGGGAGCGAGAAAGGATGTCGAGAGAGCTTTTGGTGCTCTCAAAGGAAAATGGAAAATTCTTGAACGACCACTCAGAGCTATGACCAAAGCGAAAATTGCCAATCAGGTTCATGCGTGTGTTATTTTGCATAATATGGTTATAAAACGCGAGGGGAGGGCAATCTCACCGGTTCATATAATGGATCCGCCGGTCCAGCCAGTGTTCGACGACAGTGTGGTAGCGGAGTTACTAGACGAATTTCTCCATGACCGTCTTCGATATGATCTCACGAAGCACGTAGCACGTGAAGACTTGCCGCATCTCGATGATTAATGGCTTTTTTTATTTTAATCTAGTTATTTTTAAGTATTATGTCATGTTTTTTTTTTTTTTAAAGTGTTATGTAATGTTTTTTATTTTTAATTAAGTGGTATGTTTTTATTATAAATATTGTATGTGATTTTATGTATTTAAAAAAAAAAAAAAAAAAAAGAATTCGGGTACTAGGGTACCAATCCCACTTATTAGGGTAGTGTTAAGGTAGTATTGGGGTAGTTTTGAGTTGGAAGGTTTTTATTGGATAGAGGTGACGTGACACTCTTAGGGTATTAGGGTAAGAAATATCCACTCCCTCCCCCCTTATTATGGACACACTTTGATTAGACATATAATTCAAATTATTAATAATGACAAATTATCTCTGAATGATTGAAAAATATTTATGGGCACTTGCATCATGGTGGGTTCTACCTCTCTATTATTTTGTAGTACTAAATAACAGATAGGGCCTCAAAAAGTTATTTTTTCTCATTCTCCAATTTATTGCTCTCATATTTCTTCCCTATGATTTAAGTTGTGTCACAATAACTTAGACATCTTATGGGCCATGTACAACAGCATAACGTTTGTCCTATTATTTATTTATTTATTTATTTATTTATTTATAAAATATTCTAAGATCCATACAAAGGGAATATCTTAGCTTATAAAACATCTAAAACCTAGTGCCGGCCGATGGGATGTGCAACCGGTGCGTCGGCACAAGGCCATCATTTTAAGGGGCCTCCAATTTTAGTGAATAGCTATACATGCATTATACAGGAAGGGACGCAATAAATAAATAAATAAATAAAAATTTAAGAATAATAAAAAAGAATTTTAATCACACATTTCAAATAGGAGAGATAATTTTAAAATAATATACATATATTTTTATAAGTACATCTAAAATGAATAATTGTGAGTTTTTCTCATTATTTTCATTTTAATTTTTGTTCTCATTTATCATAACTCTACATTATATACTTGTACATACATACTATAAGAGAGTCCAAACTAGTATTTAATTAGTAAGAATTTAATAGGCCCATTCAGTGTCGGTTTATACGACTTTGTGCACTATAAAACATTCCATATTTGTCTTTTTTCTTTGTGTTGTAAAGAGTAATTTATTAATCCATCTTAACATTTATTTGAGGTATTATAATTTTTGTTATTCAAATATGACCCATTTTTTTTACCTATATAGTTTAGTTATCATATTTTGAAGCCTAGAATTGTTTGTATATAAAGTTTGTCTCAAGTAATGTTCTATAATTCAACTTAATATGCAAAAACTTAGAACACAATCACACATATCTCAATTGAAATGAGCAGATTTTTATAAAACTCGCTAATTTGCATGTAAGAGACGAATGCACTTGATCCCTAACTTTAATGTTTTTTTCTATAAACGTAACAACTTTTGCAATGTAATGAAACTTTTGCGGTATATGTAAATATATGAGCGACTAGAGGGCCTCTATGGCACAAACCACCAAAAACTATTAGACGGCCCTAGTAAAACTTAAAGAAATATCTTTCAGAAGGACATGTATTTCTTACATTTATTTTCTAAAGATTGGTGATCTAGAAACTATAAAACATGGCCACTTATCACATATGCAATGACAATTGTGTTGTTTTTATTTCGTTTAGACGGAATTGGATATTGTTTTTGTTGTTATAATGATTACCTAATTTTGTGCTTATAGTTATGTAAGGAATACAAGAAGAAAAAGAGATGCATAGACTTAGACAAGTACAATCATTTTTAAAAGTATTTGATCATGTTTGTAAAATGAGTTGTACATCCTAAAAAAGGCAAAGGACTTGTTCATGTATGGATTCTTGAACACTGCAAATGTCCAAATAAATATGCCCAAATTATGGATGGGGGCAGGCAACTTGGAATTTTGCTCGCATTTTGCTCATATACATATTTTGACAATAAAAAGTGACAGCCTGTCTACTACTTGCTACTTGCTATCTTCTATTCTTCTAGACAGCAAGAAGAAGCAAAATGCCAACCTTACCCTTTGAAAAACTAATTGGTTAATATAGGCTAGGGTATGGAGGTAGGCAGCCATTCTTTAATGTCATGGAATGGAAGTATATATACAACTGGGGGTGTAAACGAGACGAGACACCTCGCGAGCTATTCGAGATCGACTCGTAAACTACTCGAAATCGACTCGATATAAACGAGTCGAGCTTGAGCTCGAGCTACTCGAGTACGCTTTCGAGCCGAGTTCGAGCTCGAATATGCTCAGCTCGTGAGGCTCGCGAGCCCTTATCGAGCTTCAATGATATTACACTTTTACCTTTTTATATACATATAGTTAAATAAAATCGAGTCGAGTCGAGCTTGATATGCCCATTTTTCATCGAGTTCGAGCTTTAAAAGTGGCAATAATCGAGCTCGAGTTTGAGATGACGAGCCGAGCTCGAGCTTGAAATCCAAAGCTCGAACGAGCTCGAGTCGAGTTTCGAGCTCGAGTTTTACTAATCGAGTCGAGTTCGAGCTTGGCAGTACTCGACTCGACTCGGCTCGTGCCTGTACAACACCTTAAACTACCCTTATAAGAATCTTAAAGAGGTCAATTTTACATGTTTACAAATGTGAATCAACTTAAGGATACATGTCTCTAAATTAACTAAGTTTTACAATAGCTCAATCTAGGACACTTAACAAATTAAGTTTCAATATTTTGATGTAGTTTGTTTTTTTCCCGATATGAGACGTGACGTGACATGTATAAACTAATTTACTTAACATCTTAATTATATAAAAATGAAAATAGATCGTCATGTCAATTATTTAAGACACTTGATCGTTTAACATGATTAAAATGTCATAAGATACGGATAAATCAAGTTATATCTACTCCGTTATCGTTTAAACCTAACATTGTCTTTCACATATTATCTTCTTTTCACAATCAAAACACAAAAACATGTTAACTCGTGTGTGTTTTTAACTACTAATGTTTTTTCAAACACTTAAATCACTATTTGGAATAACAATAATACACAATTATTTAGCTAGTTTGTACTTAAACGTCTTTAAAAACAATAATTCCAACAATAATTCTCAACTAAAAATAAAATATAAGCACCGACTAGTCACAAGATGGGCACGTGGACTGTATAGCTAAGTGTCCACAAATTCACACTACTAGTATAACTATCAAGTGTGCACAAGTACTATCTTTTAAGCATATTTTACAATTCCAAAATCTTGTTGGGGTGTTCATCTATGTTTAAAATCTTTTTGTAGCATAATAATGAAGTCATAAAAAAGCCCACCTCTTTATTATTTCTTGAACTGTGTCATCTTTCAATGGCAGAAAAAACCCATGTGGATACCACTTAAATGCATTGGAAATTCAATTTTATGAAATTTTGTAATTAATTTTCAACTACCCACATCATATTTCAGCCATCTTGTCTACTTACTATCTTTGATTCCCTCATTTTCATAAAAAAAAGTCTAGTTTTTGTTTCACTAAAAACAGAGTAAAACAGAGGAAAACAGGGGAAAACAGAGCATTTTATTTGTCTGTTTTTTTTAATGTTTTTAATGTTTTAAAGGTTGAATCTTGACTTATTTGTCTTAAAGATTCTGTTTTTGTGTTTGTTTTAATGTTTGTCTTGTTGGGTTACTTTCAAAAAAGTTAGTTTATTTATGTAAAGTTGATATTAGCAAAAATCAAACAGAGCATTTTCATGGCAGTTTCAAGGTTTTCTGTGTTGTTTTTGGCTCTTTTATGTTGTTTTCTGTTTACAAATGCAATCCAATCTTCACAAAAACAAGTGCTTCTTCAAATAAGAAAACAATTGGAGTATCCAAAGCAGTTGGATTTTTGGGTCAATACTAATGATGACTTATGCTACTTTTCATCACCACAAGTTAACATCACTTGTGAAAATAATTATGTTACTGAGCTTAAAATCATGGGGTATGACCTTGATCAACAACCAATGAAGGTAAGTTCAAATTTTGATGGTTTTCCCATCCCTTCAAAAACTTTGTCACAAAATTTTTCTATGGACTCTTTGATTGCCACTTTGTCAAGATTAACAAGCTTAAAAGTTCTTAGCTTGGTTTCTTTAGGAATATGGGGTCCACTTCCTAATAAGATTCAAAGATTGTATACTATTGAGTATGTTGATTTGAGTTATAATTTCTTGTATGGTTCATTTCCTCCAACTTTTACTAGGCTAGTGAGTCTTAAAAGTATAAATATTGATGGGAATTACATGAATGGTAGTTTTCCTGATGGAGTTGACTTATTATCAAGTTTGACTAGTTTAAGTCTAAGTGACAATGGGTTCTCAGGTCAATTGCCAGATGTTACCAATTTACCAAATAGTTTGGTTATTTTATATCTTAGCAAGAATTCATTTTCTGGTCAAATTCCAGTGAAATATGGTCAACTCAATCACCTTCAAGAACTCGATGTTTCGTATAATTCACTTTCTGGTGTCATTCCACCTTCATTGTTTTCATTGCCATATGTTACTTATTTGAACTTAACATCAAATAAGTTGTCTGGTCAAATACCAAGTCAGACACAATGTGGGAGTCAGCTTGCATTAGTTGATATTTCACTAAATCGGTTTACGGGTGGTTTGCCTTCTTGTTTAAGTACTTTTGTGAACAATAGAAATGTTAAGTATGATGGGAACTGTTTGATGGTTGATGTGAAGCATCAACATCCATCAAGTTATTGTGTAGAAGAGGCTCGAGGAGTTGAAGTAGATCCAAAAAATTTAAGAGAGTCAGGAAAAAGAAAGAGTCCGGTTGTACTTGTGGGAGTGATTGTAGGGAGTGTTTTAGTTTTGGTGCTTTTGGGATTCGGGTTTGTGGTTGGCTTCCGAAAATTTTGTGTTGGAGGCTTCTCGGATGAGAAACTTCTGCATAAATCGGTGCAAGATTACTCTAGTACGGGCTACCCATCTGAGCTCTTAACCAGTGCAAGTAAGTCTTTTCGTGACGGTGTCAAAATTATTTGATTTATGATTTTATATCTGATTTTACGTGTTACTATAAACGGATAGGTTGCTAAAAATGTCAAAATCGATGTTTTGATATCCCTTGAGGCAAAGTAAGACTATGATAATTATATTATTTAATTCTGATTTATTTCTTTTTCGTTTCAGGGTTTGTTTCTGATGTTGCAAAGTTGGGTTCAGAAGGAATCCCAGTGCACAGATTATTTACATTTGAAGAGTTGAAGGATGCTACTAATAATTTTCATAGATCTACCTTGATAGGGGAAGGTTCATCCGGAAAGGTACATATCTTGAAAAAAATGTACACATTTTTAAGGGATACCGCACGTAAATGCAATGTACTTCATTTTTCATCATTATGTGCAACTTAGTATTTCTAAACCGTTTACTGCAATGTACTTATTAACATACGCAAACATAAGTACCATTTTTTTAAGCACTCAATCAAACAAATTACTTAGGAAAAATAATATGCAACTTATGATTTTCAGTAGTACATTGCATTTTCTTTTCTCAGTTATTAACAAAGGACATCACATGTTTATACTTTCATATATTCTTTTTCTAGATCTACAAAGGAAAGCTAGCAAATGGGACAGACATTGCGATAAGGCATTTGACCGTGTCCAAAAAGTACACGATCAGAAACCTTAAACTAAGGTTGGATTTGTTTGCAAGGCTTCGACACCCTAATTTGGTTTGCCTTTTGGGACACTGCATTAGTGACGAAAGACCGGATGACAATGATGCAAATAAAGTATACCTTGTCTATGAATATGTTCATAATGGGAATTATCGCTCAGTTCTTGCGGGTAAGTATTGGTACCTCAAAAGAGCAATGAGCATAAGTTAGAAATTTTTGACTTTGAGGTGGTTAATTGAAGTTTAATTGTTTATGCAGGAAATAATCCCGCAAATGTTCTTAAATGGGAAGACAGATTGAGAGTTTTAACTGGTGTGGCGAAAGCTGTGCATTTTCTTCACACAGGAATCATTCCTGGTTTCTTCAACAACCGCTTGAAAGCAAATAACATTTTGTTGAATGAAAATGGGATGGCGAAGCTGAGCGACTATGGGCTTTCTATTATAGCAGAAGATATTAAACAAGAAGATGTATGTAAAAATCTATGCAAAAGAAATAATGGTTTAGTATAGCCTTCATGGAATCGCAAGATCTGACTATTTTTTTTTCGTTTTGCAGGCGAACGGGGAAGGTGTTGAATCATGGTAAAGGTTCTTTCTTGGTGAAAACTACAGATGGCAAGTTAGGCGGGTCAAATGGGTCATTTTTAAATACGCGTCAAACCGCGTTGGATTGGGTTGACGCACAAACACTTTTACCCATTTTTTTAGTAAATAAATATTGAGCTACATAGGATTACAAAAAAACAATTTATCACCATAATAATCTGAATTTTAATTGAAAACAGTTTAAGATTTGTAATAGTGTGTGCGTGAGCAATTTTAGCTATAAAAATATAAGTGACTGCTTTGAGATTAAAAGACAGCCCAAATCGCCCAGTAAAAATAAATGGGTCGAAATTGCTATCTTTATTAAAAAATTCACTTTTTAAGTTCGTCATGGATCTTAGGAAATGCCTTTTATTTGCAGGCAAATGAAGAACTTAGAAGACGATGTCTACAGCTTCGGATTCATTCTACTGGAGTCCCTTGTCGGGCCTTCCGCAATATCCAGAAAAGAAGAATTTCTGATGAACGAGATGGTATTTTCTACAAATTTCACTAAAATCATATATGATCAGGAAAAAGACTCTTTACCTTTTTGGAATAATATAGACAACTTACGTCCCTTGTTTGTACACTGCAGGCTTCATTTGAAACTGAAGATCAACGAAAGAAAGTAGTTGACCCCGTTGTACTCAGTTCCGGTTCACAGGAATCACTGTCAGTTATAATCTCCATAACGAAGAAATGTTTTTGTAGTGATTCATGGGCACGGCCATCTTTTGAAGATGTGCTTTGGCACCTACAGTATGCTGCTCAAGTTCAAACCAATGCACAACGGCCTGCTGAAACAGTTTTATTCATGGCGTGTTGATGTTGCGGTAATTGTATAGATAGTATCTCAATAAGCAAAATAAAATTTGAGAACTCCTCCTAATGTATTAATTATTGTACATATATTATATTATATCAGTACCCTTTTTATTGTGATAAAATGTTAAAAACATCAAAACTTTGGTTACATGGTCAGAATTCAGAAATATTACAAAGATTGATCAAGTTGAGTAATAACATCCATGTCAAAAAGATTGCAAGATTAAGCATTAACCAGAAAAACAATGTCATCAGATATTCTTGTTTCTTTTTGCCTCGGTTTCTTCTAGTGAAATCCGATGCTGTTTCAAATCGAGCAAGCGTGATTGCAAGTGATTGTTCATCTCCATCACGCGCTTTGTCATGTCAATAATCCATAACCTATTCTTAATGTTCGTTCCGATTTTTAACTGTAAGGCCTCAGGTGTCCTTCCCACCTGGTAAGAAATAGAGTTAACAACACAATTCAATAAGAAATGACTAGATTCAAGTCAATCTTTCTAAAATAGGAAAATTGGTGGTTTTATGTAATCAGAGAGTGGACCTCTAAATCATGAATCTGCTGGTTGAGTAATCTATCACTTTGAAACTGATGAGTAATTTGTTGGTCTGGAGATGATGATATAAAGGTAACGGTGTCTTTAGACGGATCAGTCTGTTTAGAATATTTTTGGAGCAACGATACAGGGAAATGAGTAGATTTGCGCTGATGAACCGTCAAGGGAACCAGGGAGGATTTTGGGATCACGGCCATGTTTGTTATAAAACCTGCGCACAGATAATATCATTCACTAGCATGATCTCAAGTTGTTTTTTTCCTGATTATAAAAAATAAAAGTAGATACAACAAGATTCCTTAGTTGTATTTTGTACATGTAACGCGACCAAATTTACTTGTAATGACTGTAAGTACCTTTGTGATGGTAAAATCTTCGAATAATCACACCCTCGACTACATCCCATAAGCAAGCAGTACAATCTTCTGAGGCAGAAATAAGACCTGATCTACTAAAGGTCAATGCTGTAATCGATTCCCTATAGTATCATTGCACCAAAATTTGAAAACTTGTTCATTATATCAAAATTGTGTTCACCATGTTACACAGCTTATAATTTAACAGACATGAACTTACTTGTGTCCACATAACTCAATTTTTACATCCATTGAATCAACACAATATTCCTTCATCAGTCCAACATCAAACGGGCTCATAAATATCCTTCCATCTGCACTTCCTGAGAACAGAAACCTTTCTGCAGGGTCAAGGACCACTGCGGTTATTGGTTGTGGAAAAGATAAAGTTTGCAAAAGAGTCCCTTTTACGAGATCCCATACCTATCGTTAATGAAAAGAAAAAAAAAACTAATTCAGTAACATTTAATATACTCATACCATCCTTTGGTACAAAAATATCAAGCACAATATTTAAATAACCTTGCAAGTGCCATCAAGTGAGCTCGACACAAAAACCGACCAAGATGGTAAAAGTCCAGTTATGAAGGATTTATGGTCTGTTGAAACACTTAGTGGTGTATGAGAGTATACCCAGTTTGTCTCATCTAGCAAACTGTCATGAAATTATATATTGAGGGCTTATTACACGTAATTAAATGATTCGTGAAAACTAGTATATGAAAAAAGCATCGACATTATTACCTTATTATTGGCCATACAACTATCATTCCATCTTCGGAACCAGATATAAGAAGAGAAGAATCATTAGAAAATGCCAAGCAGGTTAACGGTGAATTATGTGCATGCCAAGTCTTAAGCAGTTTCCCATCTATTACCTGATAAAAATGACAATGAACTTTGTAAGCAAACGGATAACTGGATTAGGACACATTTTTCTTATTGTTCATTTTTGGAAGAATTTTACTTATAAATGGTATCAACCTATTCATGACATATAATAAGTGTGGGTGAAAGTAACTCGTGATACTGAATAATCAAAACTGGATGTGCTTCTGTCGGTTAAGGCTGTACAAAACCGGTAATTACTTGTTTGATTGTTTGGCATACTATGATTGCTAGTCTGTTAAAATTTAGTTAAAAGAAGGGGTAATAAGTAACTTTTTTTTTTCTTAGATATTCAATTGTACTGCAGCTAGTTATGTGGAACTGATTATTTGAAACTAAGATGCAAAAGTATATATGCTCATAAGGTCAGTTCTAAATGCAAATCCAAACAACCCCTAAGAATCAGGGCAATAAGCCAATAACTGAAGTGGCTGGTATATTGGCGAAACACGTAAATATTGTTTTTAATTTTCCGTCCTGTGTAACTATTGTGTGTGTGCATGATTTTTGACTTTGAGCCTAACGTGGTCTCGGAATGGTAGTGTAGTAGAAGATTATTTACCTCCCAAAGATAGACATTTCCAGAAGTGGCTCCACCGGCTAAATATACACCATCTTTTGTGCTGGAAAGATGCTCAATGGCTTCAACAGTATAGCTTCGCAAACATGCACGAGGCTGAAATCATTTAGTTAATTAGTATGTATTTATTTCAACGACTATTATTTGACTCCCAACGAACCTAAGCAATGTAACTGATTTTATGAACTTGAAAAGGCAGTAAATAGAGAACTACTGCTGACCTATAAAACATCAATTACATACATAAACTGGTAACAAATTTGTTGCGTCAAATGTACAAAAACATTATTGTTCAATACATACAATGAATAAATGGTCAAACTGGCTTATATTTTCATGCACTCAACACAAAATAACCTTAGTAAAGCAACTAGATGAAACCATGCCTATAGGCTATAACTTATCAAACAGTTACCTTAGAAAAAGGCCAGGTGAAGATGAAGCCACCTGCGACAGAGCCAGGGTGGTGAATTTGAGAAGCAACCAGATACTGATCTCTTAAACAAGTGATCCCATGAAAAGGTGAAGCACATGTTGGTATGCGAAGAAGGTGATCACCTGTTTCTATGTCCCAAATCGTTACTCCAACCGTTAAATTCTTGCTTCCACACACAACTAGTGCTTCCTTCATTCCGACTCACAGTGAAATCTAGTTTGAAATCTGTGATATAGTTAAGAGCTCACAACGATCGTACATCCGTTTGCATGCTACTGAAGATACCTCAGGCTATTCTGTGCAATTCACAATGGTGATACTATGCATGCAATCTTATTATCTAGCTATATATTGGTCTTTTAGTTAATTTTAGAGGTTTTGTTTTGTACGGACAATGGTCATATTATGATCATATTTTAGGAGACATTAAAGTGTGTTCTGTTTTTAACATAGTACTAACTTGAAACAAATATTTCACTTTTACACTTATGTTACTCTTTTTCAAGTCAAAATTACACTTTTCAATATTATGAAACAACGATACTTTTTGATTTGTAAAAGTAAAATACATTTTTCCTAACTTGCATGCTTAGTTATTATTCTAGCTGTGTAATTGTAGACGGACTCATATGACAAATTAAAAAGAATACATATGATCGGAGACGGACTCATAAAATTTCATAAATAGTGGATGTTGCACAAATTTTTGATTATGATTATAATAGTTAAGTTGCTCCATAAATAGAGGATGTTGCACAAATTTACATTTCGTGACTTAGAATCGGGTGTGATTTGTGTCACACCCGACTCACATGTGGGTCGGTCCTTATATATAATAATTTATTAGAGATGAAGACTTATTCCCTCAAACTCAAGATACATCTCTTCTTTGGATCTCAAATCGGTGTTCAAAGGTGAGCTTTAACCGGTCTAATTGGGTGTGTAAGGGTGGTAATTCGGGTCAAGTTCGGGTTAAATAAGTTAAACGGGTTTCGGTTGACCCATTTTACCCGTTTATCTAAACAAAGTGGCACATTACATAGCTTAAACAAGTTAAACGGGTTTGTAGGTAGACCCATTTAACCATTTTTTTTAAATGATACTACATTTAACCCATTTAACCCGTATAATAGAATATATATAACTTTTAGTTTATGAAAAAAATCTTAAACGAGTTGGCAAGTCGACTTGTTTAACTTATTCTCAACTCGAACCTGACTTCTTTAATAAACGGGTTAGATGAGTCAACCCTAGCCCGACCCAAAACCTATTGATACTCAACCCAAACCTGTTAACATCAAGTCGTGTTTTGCCGCCCCTATTCATGAGGCTCTAAATGTTGAGTCTTCGATTGTTCATGTAGACCCTGGTTGATGCTAAGTTCATTGTTTTCTTAGAGCATGGGGTGTTGTGGGCAACTCACTTCTCTTCATTTGGGCCCCACGTGTGTCACATCACTCCAACACACTCACTTAAAAATACCCCCAATCACAACTAACTCACTTCTCTTCATTTGGGCCCCACCCACCCTCATTTTATTTCTTTTCCATATTTTTCAAACACAATTAAATTCATTTCATTCATTTAAAATAAAAATACAACTACAATACGGAAAATTAAAAAAAAAAAAAAAAAAAAAAAAAAACATACGAAAAATAAAAAAACATACGGAAAATAAAAACCATACGAAACTTAAATAATACAACTTCATTTGTAGTATTTTGCTATCAATTCGTCTTATTTCTTCTTGAGGATCGTTCTTTTTGGCTCCGGAAAATTTTCAATATCATGCATGAGAAACTCCAATTCTCGGCACTCTTGCTCCGACTTTTCTTTCGCAATCCTTGCCTCGTACACTTCTCATGCTCCGTCAACTTTACGTTTATACTCTTGAGCTAAAGCTTCCGCAATAGCATCCGATTGACTCCCCCCGGTGCTCGTTGACGACTCCACTGATTTAGATTTTTTTGCCGGACGAGGCTTGCCTGCGGGACGAGCTCTTGGATCAGGGCCGAATAATTCGGCGATATTATCTTCATTGATCCCCTCCGGCACGTCCCATTTGGGATATTCTCTCAAAACCTTCCATGCCGGAACCATATTAAGCTGTTTCCCGGTAAGAGACTTGAAAGCAAGTCTTGCATTCTCAATGTGATCAACATCATTTTCCCCGGATCTACGCTGCAAATGCTTGTAAAAACCATTAAACTTTTGGCAATCACCGTTTATCCGAGTCCATTTTCCCGTGCACATATTTTTTGTACGATAAGGCTCTGGACTACGAGCCTTGAAGTCCAACCAAATCTGAGTCCAAAACGCATCGTTTAGTCGGTCATTACCGATAGCGGCGTTTTGGGATACCTCGACCCAACACTCGGCTAAAAATTTTTCTTCCTGGCTTGTCCAACGAATTGTGGTTCTGTTGGGAATTATGTGAAGTAGGATTTCTGCTGTCATTACTGCCGAAGGATTCTGCTGAAGTAGAAGCAGAATCTGCTAAAGAATGGATTCTACTGAAGTGTAAAAGCCGTATCGTGTTACTGCTGAAGGGTGGAAGCTGACTAGGATCAGCATGCGCTGTATAAATTAAATGCTAACCCATCATTATTCTTGAATGGCCAGAGGTTAGCATGGGTTTTATTGTACTGCTCAATATAGTTTAGTGTATTAGTCATTAAATGCATGCTTGCATGTTTAGTCGATTGGGTAGTAATAGATTAGGGTTCCTTGTTTATAAAAGGAACCTCATAGTTTGTAATAGACAACTCATTCGAAACATAGAGTTTCAGTGAATAAAAAGATCCATAGAGGATCTAAGTGTTCTTAGTTATAACATCTTGTATTTACTTTCCGCTATAGAATACGAGTTGTAGAGATTGTCTATTAGTTTGCTTATGATTACATAGGCAACACTAACGATCCACGAGTGCTAAAGATCTGTCAAGGTCTGAGAGTTTTCAACAAGTGGTATCAGAGCCTCGGGAGAGTCTCTACGATACTGAGAACCTTATTTACCTCACCCCCATACAACCAAAAACATATTCACCATGCCTGGAACTGATGATGAATCAGAAGTCACCAACAACACCAAAAACAACACCACCTCTATGCAGCAATTGAGTCTCTCCAACAGTAATGGTAAGTTTCCTTATCTGAAAAAGGAAGAGTATGATCTGTGGACCATGAAGATGCAGAACTGGATCTCCAATATTGATTGGAATCTATAGGAGATTGTGAAGAATGGCAACAGTCTGAAGAAGACTATCCCAGATCTTGATGGTAAGTTTACCATTGCTCCTCCCAAAATTGATGAAGAGATTCTTGCAGTACAAAGAGAGCACAAAGTAAGAACCATCCTTCTTCAATCTATTCCTGAAGATCACTTGGGTGATTTTCACCACATGGTTGATGCAAAGGACATCTGGATGGCTCTGAAAGCAAGGTTTGGTGGGAATGAAGAGTCCAGGAGGATGAAGAAGTCTATGCTGAGACAACACTTCCAAGAGTTCAATATCTCTGAAGAAGAAGGTATCCACAAGGGATACGACAGGTTTCACAAGATTCTGAGTCAGCTTAACCAGCTGAATGCAAAGCCTGACAATGATGATTGCAACTCAAAGTTCCTACGATCTTTGCCTCCATCATGGTTACATGTGAGTATAGCCCTTAAAGCTAAAGGTGGGCTGGACATGCTCACCTTTGATGAGCTATACAACAAACTCAGGTCTCTTGAACCTGATGTCAGATCTCCCTACCGTGCATCCTCTTCTGGTCATACAGCCTTTGTTAGGACACCTCACTCCAATATGATGATGCATGCTTCAAGTCCATCTTATTTGCCATCATCATCTTATCGTCCCACTCCATCAAACCTCAAGCTAAAACTGGCAGTATTTTGGAGGATGTTCTTCATTCATTTGTTGCAGATTATGATACTCAGCAGCATCTGGTATATGAAGACTTTGATCAGGTGGACCCACTTGAAATGGAGGAGATGAAGCTGAAATGGCAGGTGGCCATGCTTTCAGTAGATATCAAGAGGTTTGAAGAGAAGGCAGGAAGGAAGTTTGGGTTCAAGGGAAAGGATCCAGCTCGTTTTGACAGGAGAAAGGTCAAGTGTTTCTCTTGTCACCAGATGGGTCATTTATCAAGGGAGTGCAAAGACAGGAAGAGTGGAGAGGGAGCTAACTACCATTCATATCAGCAGAATCAGAAGGGAGCTAGCACTTCAGCAGCTCTTATCACCATGGATGAACAGGTCAACTGGGCTGCACATGAACCTGTGAATGAGGAAGCTGCTGATACAGAGAAGCTTGGATTGCTGGCCAGATGCACTTTAGAAGATAGGCATGATCAATTTGCCTTCATGGGACTTTCTCAGGTACACAACTGTATATTTGGTTGTAGTGAAAGATACAATGAACTTAAAGAAGCTTTTGATATTATGAAACCTAAATACAATGAATGCTATGTTGATAATGAAGCTTATAAACTTTCGTTAAAAACATTAGAAAGACAAAAGATTTGGTTTCAAAAGAATCAGATAGCTTATGAAGAAAAGATTAAGGTGCTTCAATTTGATCTAGATATTGCTAATATTAACTTTAAACGCACTGAAAAAGAAAAAGCAGATACTATTGCTGAAAATCTAGAGCTTAAAGAGAAACTTGCTGAGGAAATAGCTAGACATAAACAATGGTTAATATCAGGTGACAATCTAGCTAGAGCACTGTATAGTAGTCAATCAGTGATTTCAGGAATAGGTTTAGGCTTTCAAAAGTATGTAGGATTGGAAGCTAGGCAAGATGGGCGTAAATCTACACCTGCAGGCTTAAAACATTTTAAAAAGGAAGGTGATTTACATGTTGTCCCTGGACCTATTAGAGGTGAATTTATGCCCACTGACCTGTCCATTACTACTGACTTTGATGGATCACACCATCTGTATGGCAAAAAGTCAAAAGACTTGCCAGACAATGATGCTTCATCTTATGACTTTGTCTCTTTCTCTGACAGTGACAATTCATCAGATCAAGGATCTACTTACAACTGTGATTCAAGTGATAAGTCAGACCTTCCCAAGCCCTCACCTGAGCCTACACCTAAGCCTGCACCCAAGACTATCTACAAGCCTTCTAGGATAGCTGCTGAGGAATCTACTTCCAAGCCTGTTTCCCCTGAAGACTTGTCTTTTAAATCTTTGAATAATTTGTCTGTTAAAAACAATTCCTTTAAGGTTTCTGGTTTAAGTTCTTCTACATGAAATCGAACATCTTCTTTGTTGAATACATCTTCCAAAAGGAAGACTTGTTTTGTTTGTGGAAGTAAACTTCATTTAATTAAGGATTGTGATTTTTATGAGCAAAGATTGGGTACATGTGCTCTTCAGCAGAAACCAAGACCGGTGTGGACCAATGTTAAAAATATTCCTCCTTATGTCCCACAAGCTAATTATACTGACTCTTCTTGGAGGAGGTCAGCCAATAGACCTTATGTGCAACCTATTAGCCCATATTTTAAACATGGTTATTGGCCTGCATATGTTGACTCTATGAAAAATGGGAAAGGATGTTGGGGCACTACTGACAAATCTGTCAAAACTTCAGCAGGTTGTTCTTGGAAGGATAAAGGACCAAAATTTTACTGGAAACCCAAGAACAATGGTGGATCTTTCTCTTCCCTTAACTGCAAAGTTTAAGGGGAGGCATAGGCCTCAGGGGAGGCATATGCCTCAGGGGAGGATTTCATAGTAATCTTTGTGTATATGTTGTTTGCTAACACCTGTTTGTTCATAGTTTTAGTGATAGTTTTAGTCTGTTTTGTCTCTGTTTTTGTTCTTGTGTTTCTCTGAGTTTGTTTTGCAGAATGCCTTGTTCAGTTAAAATTCATCAAGTGTGGTCCTTTGGTATATGGTCTAGTAAGCTCAAAGCTTGTTTCCTCTGAAAGCTAAGTAATGGAGTGAGCAATTAGTTTCCACTGAAGATAAAATACTGAAGGCAAGTATTGAAGTTAAAATTGTTCATTCATTCATTCAAATTACAGCTTACAGCTTACAATCAACTTCAATGCAACTACAAGAAAAGAGCTATACTACTTATCCTAATCTAGTACATATCATCTATTCCAACATCTAACATAATGTTGGATATGCATGATCGCTCACATCTTTCACACTAGATGCTGGATATGCGTTTGTGAAGTCTTGCATAACCACCCATTCGTTCTATCTCGATGGCTGGAGATGCATAACTACTATGACGAGGATGCTAAGGATCAAAATGGAAAGGATGGATTGATGCAAATCGTGATGATGAAGAAAAATAATATGTCCTTTGTGCTTCATCTATTGATTTCAACCAAAATGCAATCAATCCACCATCTATAAGCATTTCCTCTATACGATGTGTGTTGATGCACCAAAACCTGGTGCAGAAAGACCGAGAACCACCTCTCTATCCTTATGGAGTGGTGGATTTCTGGCTCGTGGCCTTCGTGGAGGCTGAGGTGCTGGAGTTTGGGAGTAAGATGTTCTCTCCTTACTGGAGTCATCAGAATCATCAACGGCAATGGAAGGCTCATTCGCAACAGCAAGGGGGAGGCTCTTTCACTCTCTTTGAAGTTGCTTCCTCATCTGAGTCTTCATAAGGTGATACATAAGAACTTAAGGATGAGTTGTCTTCTCCACCCCCTGGATTGCTTGTCAAATAATTCTTCTTCCACCTCTCAAGACTGCTTATGGAGGTTGCATTGTCATCTGATGAAAGAATGATTTGGATGGAACTACTCATGGTTGATTGTGATTAATTTTGGAGCATTGAAGAAACTAGGGTTTGTTATGATATTTGGGGATCTTTGATGAAGAATTATGTGTGCATTGGGATCATTTTATAGACGGATTCGAGGTTCAATGGGAATTAATGCGAGTGGTTGGCACAGTAACTCTCTAGAATATTACCAAAGATATTTTTATCTTTGATGGTTGCTGCTGAAGTGTATAACTTCAGCAGATTGACCATCTGTTTCTGCTGAAGCGTTACACTTTCTTTGGTCAAGTTGAAATACACGTAAGCTACGGTCAACCAAACGGTCTAATTATTTTGACTATAACTTGGTCAACAACTACCACTCCACCATTCACATTCTTCCACTTCAAAACAAACCGATTCCCTCTCCTTCATCCAATAACACTTCATTACGAGCATCATAAACCTAAGATCTCAAATCATCACATGGCACTTGAATTTAAGAAGGATCTCAACAAAGTTGCTTTTCTGGGAAAAACTAAAGATGATGAGTTGTATGAACCAATGGTGGAATTCTTAAAAAGGTCCAAGATTTGCTATGCTCTAACACATTCTCCGAATACAATATATGAATCACTTGTTACTCAGTTTTGGGCATCTGCTTCAAAACGAAGTGAAACAGATATTGTGGCTACGATTGACGAAACAGAGCATGTGGTTACGGAAGAGATGATAAGGAGGAAGCTTCGCTTGGAAGATGCTGATGGAGTATATCACTCTAATCAGATGGAGGTGCTTACTGGGCTGAGAGCGGTTGGCTATCGAGGTACGAGGACTGAAATTTGGCTGAAGAAGCATCTTTGCCCAATGTGGAGGTTCTTGATTCACACGTTGCTTCAGTGCATAAGCAACAAGTCAGGAGGATGGGACCAGTTCTCTACCCAATTGGGATGTGGTATTGTGTGTCTTTCCCAAGGGGTAACTTATAATTTTTCTAAGTTTATTTTTGAAAACATGATTGAGAATATTCAAAGGAAAAAGACTAAGTTTTTAATGTACCATAGGTTTCTGCAAATGATTTTAGACACCACTACCCAAGACCAATCCTTTTATGCCGTAGGAGCTCTGTCAGCCAAACTTTTTGCCTCTATGAGAACTAACTTTGAGGGGGCACATTATCCCTTGACAGAAGCTATGTTGCCTCAAGGCAATGTGGCTGCTGATGAGGAGAATGTTGCCAACATCCCACCCTCTTCACCTGTTGCTACTGATGGCAATCCATCAATCAATATTGATGAGGGCCCCTCCTTTTCTGCTGAAGCTTCTCATGTTGCTCCAGAGCAGCCTCCACCAACACCAACTCTAGCACATTGTCCTAGTCCACCACCAGCACATGATCCTCTTGATGATTTTGAGTCTGATCTGAACAGGATGACCACACCTAGTCCTCCAAGGGTACCTATTGATGAGGTACCTCCTCATGTTGAGAATGACCATGTTTCCACTGAAAGGTCCAATGAAGCTCCCATTACCACAGAGCAATCTGCTGGTGGAGCTGAGGACCCCATTACTCTCACATCTGTGTATGATCTTGTGAACAGGTATGCAGCTGAGGTGTCCAGTCTGAAAAAGGAACTTGCAGTGACCAAGTCTACTCTTGGTAGTAAGATTGAAGATCTACAGAGTAAAGTTAAGGACCTAGAGAACAGACTTGAAAAGGAAACCAAAAGGAAGTTTGTGGTTTCTTCTGAGGAGGAAGAAGATGAACCTCAGTATGGGTCTCTTGATATGTTACCTGATGTGTCTCTTAATGATCCTTCATCAGTAATTACAGAATCTTCAAAGGAGAAGGAACATGTTCTTTACAAAAGGAGAAAGAGATCGTACTTGAATAAAGCAACTACTGAAGTATTCAAGGAACCAGAGTTTGTCAAAGCTGCATCTGCTGATACCCCAATGGAGGATGTTGCTACTGAACTTGGTCAATCTTCAGTCATACAAAAACCTTCAGTGTCCACTCCTGCTAAAGCACCCTCACAACATGTTTCTTCTGAAAAAGACTTGGGTGTTTCTATTGAGATTCCTATTATCGATATTGCTGATGATGATTGTGCTAAGGAGACTGCTGATAAAGGAAAAGTTTTACTGGTAGAAGATGAGCTTGGTCCAGACTTGGTAAATGAAGAGGAAAGGCGAGAACAAGACAGAATGCTAGCTGAGTGTAATGAGAGAAAGAAAGATGAAGAAATGGCTAAACATCTTGCAGCTTTACCTACGTCTGATTTACCTCCTGAAAGAAAAAGGGAGCTAGATGAAATGCGTACTAAGCTTCCTGACACTCATTGGGATACTTACACTTAGCAAGTCATAGCAAACCCTTCACTTGCTCAGAGTATCTTAGGTGCAGAATTCAACAGTGGAAGTTTTGTGGATTTGATGATGGCTCGTGGAAGACAAATGAAGCAAGAAGCAGCTGAAAAGAGGAGAGCCATCACAGCTCAAAGGAATAAAGATAGACCTCCTACTAAAGCTGAAATGAGGCTTGTGGTGAAAAACCAGAGCTCATCTCTGTATAACTCTGGGTTGTCAATGAAGCAAGTCAAGGCATTCCCCGATCATATTTTGATTCGCAAATATAATCAAATCATGAAGTATTCTTCTTCGCACACTTCAAGCTTAAAAAGGATTGCTGGTATTTCAGGTGCTCCTAAGACTAAGAGGACAAAGACAGCTGAGATTGTGGACAATTTTGATGATATGTCATGTTCTTCCAAAGTCTCTACTGAAGCTACCATAGAGACTACACACTCAACTGAAGCAGATCAATCTGCTGAACCTCATGGTGTTTCCACTGAAGCAATAGTCATGTCCTCTTCCACCTCAACTATAGCATCTGCTGAGGCGGAAAAAGATATTTTGGATAGAAAAGATGACAAGGGTCTTTCTACTGAACCATCTAAGGTTTCTGCTGAAACTCCTACAGAGATTGCTAGCTCACCTGACAAAACTTCATCTGCTGAACCAGTTGCCATTTCTTCTGAAGTACCTAATGTACCAGCTTCCACTCCATCTGTGGCATCTGTTTGCTCAGAAGCTGATATAGCAAGTATAAAAACGAGGAAGGCTAGAAACTTGCTAGTAAGGATGAATGCCATTCGTGATGATGCACCATCTTTAGGAATCTATAAGCCTGGAAGAAGGAAGAAGAGGATGGCCAAAATCACTACCCTAGATCTTGAGGCTGATGAGTCAACCTTTATTAAAGAAGGGTCTTCCTCTGATTTTCTTGAAGGATATCAAAATATGTTGGTCCAGTGGTCTCTGATAAATGGTGAGATGAATGTCATTCATCGAATGGACAACACTTCAATGGAGTTCACCTTTTTGAAGGAAATACTCCATTTGGTAGACAGGGCAGATATACTTACTCTGTACACTCTCGTCACCAAACATTACTGCAATACTGCACCAAAAGGTTCTGGGATGTGTTTATTGGGCGATCTTCATGTTATGCTTGACTCTCAATCTCCCAATGGTAAAGGACATTTTATTTGGGAAAACTCACACCTATGGCAGGTTGAGTCCTGGAGATTTTATCCCCTACATCGTGTGCATGTTGTTGAGACAAAGGGTGGAATCACAGTCTGCATGTTTGCTGAAAGAATTTATCCATTATCCGAGAGGCTTATGGAAAGGATGCTATGTCAGAAGTTGGAAATTCCTCCAGATCCAGTGGGGAATGAAAGACCAGATGCTGAACGACTGATTGGATTAATCAAGACTCAACTTCTGCAAGCTCAAGCTGCATCTTCATCATGAATGCGATATTCTACATTGTCTTATGTTTATTTGTTTTGATTTCTTTGTTTGTTTGTTGTTTCTTAGTTAAAAAAAAAAAAAAAAAAAAAAAAAAAAAAAAAAAAAAAAAAAAAGCTAACTTTCCTTTGCATTTTTGTTGCACTTTTTGATGGTTTTTAACTCACCAGATATACCTTGTGTGTATCAAAGAGTTAGCTAGTCCAAAGGGTACAGCTTTGGTAAAGACATGTCAAATCTGTTGATAGCTGTAATGATTTGCTCAAAATCATAGGGTCTGCAACCACCTATGCTTAATTGTTGAGAGTTGTATGGTCATCAATTCACCATGGCCTATTCCTTTTTGGAATCCAAGAATTGACTAGCCCACAAGTATATGGCTTGTGGTAAAGGCAACTGCATCCATATTTGGTTATCAATTCACCAATTCTAATAATTGACTAGTCCTGAGCAAACGGCTACAGGTAAAGACACAAAAAATCCGTTTATATGGTTTCTGGTTTGCCTATAAATCAGATGGTTATCAGTGTACCATAGTTTTCGAACTTAAACATTTGGCTACTCCAGTAGTAATGGCTATTGGTAAAGAGACATCAAATCCATTATTTTCAATGATTCACCTCTCTCAAGAGTTCACACACCTGGATGTGATGAGAATAGTATGCAACTGATAAGTATTGATGTACATTATGTCATTTGTTGCTGCAAAGACCTGGCGTTTCAAAGGTTGATCATCATAGAGATGAGATTATCATTGGTTCTTTGCTGATGATGTGTGAAAACAATCCTCTAGTACTGAAGTCTCAAAAGATCTTTCAAGGTCAGGAAACTCGAACTTAACCAAGTCAAATTCCAGTTTAGGGGAGGATTGTTGGGAATTATGTGAAGTAGGATTTCTGCTGTCATTAGTGCCGAAGGATTCTACTGAAGAATGGATTCTACTGAAGTGTAAAAGTCGTATCGTGTTACTGCTGAAGGGTGGAAGCTGACTAGGATCAGCATGCGCTGTATAAATTAAATGCTAACCCATCATTATTCTTGAACGGCCCGAGGTTAGCATGGGTTTTATTGTACTGCTCAATATAGTTTAGTGTATTAGTCATTAAATGCATGCTTGCATGTTTAGTCGATTGGGTAGTAATAGATTAGGGTTCCTTGTTTATAAAAGGAACCTCATAATTTGTAATAAATAACTCATTCGAAACATAGAGTTTCAGTGAATAAAAAGATCCATAGAGGATCTAAGTGTTCTTAGTTATAACATCTTGTATTTACTTTCCGCTATAGAATACGAGTTGTAGAGATTGTCTATTAGTTTGCTTATGATTACATAGGCAACACTAACGATCCACGAGTGCTAAAGATCTGTCAAGGTCTGAGAGTTTTCAACAGGTTCGACCCTCTTCTTCCCCCTCCTCCTCCTCCTCGTCCGCGTCCAAGTTCACCACGACCTTCTTTTTTTTCTTTGTCGCTTTGGCCGGTTTTTTCCTTCACGACGTTCTTCATGTGTTTCGGTTGGTGGTGGTTGAGGTACTTTGAATTGTGATTCAAAGTAATGTTGTTGTGAAGCGTAGAATTGCGTTGGTGGTGGTTGTGACGGATATAATTGCGTTGGTGGTGGTTGTGACGGATAGAATTGCGGTTGTGATGGTTGTGATGGATAAAATTGAGGTTGTGATGGTTGTGATGGATAGAATTGCGGTGGTGACTGTCTTGGATATTGAAAAGGTTGAAATCCGACTTGCGAAGAAGTGTTTGAGCTTTGAGACGATGGGGTGGACGGGTTTGACGAAGACGAGTTGAGGAGATTCATAAACGACATCTCGTTGGGATCTTGGGACATTTTTGGTTGTGGATTAAGATGATGAAGATAATATATTTTTGAATGAGAAGTGTGAATGTTTTTGTAAAAAGTGGGTATTATTTATAGAGTAAAGGGGGTAATATTTGGATTTGAAAAAGACAAAAAAAAAAAAAAAAAAAAAAAAAAAAAAAAAAAAACTTGACCGTTTGGATTTCAAACGGTAATATTTCTAAACTTTATTATTGAATTGGGTTTGTCGTTGTAACGACGAGAGGACCACAGGCGAGTATGCCTGGTGTCGTGGCGAGGGCCAAAACGAAGTGGTGAAGGAGCCACGTAGGAAACGGCGAGTGGCAATATCCCCATACCCCATGCTCTTAGGTATCTTTACTGACATCTTGGTTTTTGAGTCGTCTTCTTGAAGGCCCTTTTTTGAAGTATTTGTATTTCTCAACTTTTGACAGGGTGGTGTTCTTTAATAAAATATTGTCATTTTATAAAAAAGAAAAAAGAAAAGTAGATGATGAAATTAGGGATGAGCACGAGTTCATAACGGGACCGGATGGATTTGAGAACCGAATATAGTTTTCGGTTTTAATTCTTGTGATTTACTCGGCTAAGAAAAAAAAAGTAACTCTCAATACCGGGTTAAAGGTCCTAATACTGTCTTTCACGATGTATGAGGGAAGTTGAGACGTAGACAACCTTACCCCTACCTAAGGTAGAGAGGCTGCTTCCTTCCGGTTCTACCAAAGATCGAAAAGAACCTCCGGCCTTGCAAGGGGTGAGGATCGATTTTCTAAAAAATAAAATAAGAAACTTATGCACCAATGAATTAGGCTAATATATATATATATATATATATATATATATATATATATATATATATATATATATATATATATATATATATATATATATATATATATATTCTAACATTTACGTCTAAACAAAACAATAATGTTTAACAACTAGAGCATAAACTCAAATAAATAATCAATACCGATATGGTTCCACTGTTTGTTTCCCTAATTCCCTTTATCTCTTCTGCGTAGTTTCTCTAATTATTCTTCCATATTTTTCACAATCACATCGTCTTTAATAGGGAAGAGCAAAAGAACAAGATAACCGGCCCGAAACAGAGTAGCGGTTTTGTTAGATCCAACCAAAAATTGTCGTTGTCTTGCTCATAGTTTTATAAACAAATGTATTCCATAAAATGTTTTGTGTATGGGAAGTAAAGAAAATTACATGTTTTTAAAATTATTGGGTATTCGGTTTCGAAACCGAGAGCCGGTAGACCGGAACGAAACCGACGCAACAACCGAAAAATCTCAAATTCAAGACCAGAACCAAAACCATCAGGTATGAATCCGGTTCAATTCTTCTCGGTTCCGGTCCGGTTCTCAATTTCGATCCAATTCTCTGATTCTTTTGCTCATCCAAATAGAATTGTGTGTCGCATATGTCCATCTCATGTTGTTGTTAAATTGATGAAATAAGAATACAAGTCCTATGTATTTCTTGCTTTGTATTTCTACTCGTATTTTAAAATTACAAAACTCTGATATGTGACAAAATTAATAGTTTAAAGACTAAAATACACCGTTGGTCCCTAAACTTGGCAGGGTGCATCGCGATGGGACGAAACTGGCCATATTCATCGCCACAGGTCCAAAACATGTCCATTAAACGCCAGATTAGTCCTTTGACCAAGTCAAAGTCTGATTTTTGTTTTGTAGTCGAGGGTATTTTAGTCCATACATATTTATACTTTTATAACACATTTATATTTTACCCCTTCATCTTTCATCCTCTTCATCATCTACCCAAATCATTCATCTCCCCAAATCATCATCTCCCCAAATCATGTTGAATATTCACGGTGGCTGGATGAACAAAATCGACGAATTAGTGAGCTAAGAGAAGTTGTCAACTCACATGCTGGTGATGGTGAACTTAAGCTTATTGTTGATGGAGTCATTGTACATTTTGATGATATTTTCAGAATAAAAGGTGATGCTGCAAAGGCTGATGTCTTCCACATTCTATCAGTCATGTGGAAAACACCTGCAGAACGGTGTTTTCTTTGGTTAGGTGGATTCCGTTCATCAGAACTCCTCAAGGTAAGTATATGATATCATGCATCATGTCATTAGTTGCAGTAACATCTATGCCAATGTGTGTATATTGAGTGATGAAATGTTGTTATAATTTTGAAATGCCTTGAACTTTCCGTGTTTACCAATGAGGACATGAGGCGTTCCTTCGGAAATACATTAGATATATGAATATCAGAATATGACTAGACCACTAGCTATACAAACCTTGAAAAGGAACAAGAGACCATCAATGATTCAAGAGCGGGGAGTTATCGACTATTTATGTGAAAATGAGTTAGCTAGGGGTAGATTTGATTGTTAGTGGCTCAAACACTTATAGTTAGATATTTTAGCTGTAAAGAAAATGAGCCAAACGGGTTAAAAGTTTCCAGGGAGTAATCATATTACAACTTCCTGAATTGCTTTGTTCAAAACATTTCCATATCTAGATAGGCAAAGAAAATCGTGTTGGTTGGCAACACCCAACATATTGCCAGTTTTGACCAGTTACTCAATTCCTATTAATTTGCCATTTTGCAACCTATAAATATTTTTAATACAAATTAATAGGAAAGCCTTCATGAAGAGCTATTAGATGAAAACAATTATTTTCAATGATCATCGTTAACATAAAGGTCTTTATATCGTTGAAATATTTGGATTATTAATTTCACGTATTATAATGCATAGTTTCTACTTTATACCACAACAGTAGATATTCCAGATGATGGTAGTAACATTAACAATAACAATAACATCACCGAAGAGTGTCTGAAAAACTGAACAGTCCTTTTCTTGGTATCCAGATGATGGTCAGGGTGCTTTCTGTTAACTTACTCTAAAACTTGTATGACTTCATCTAAGTTTTGACCATTTAACAATATTAAACCTCAGCCCAGACACACCTTAAAATTCTATACTTTATCCTTAAGAAATATCCAATTTTTCATTACGCATATTTGTGTAGTTTATGGATTGACAACCTAATTTCTATGAACTCATGTGGCTTTTGACCAGCATATGAAGTTCTTCAAATTGAATCTTACTGTGTAATTTGTGTCTGTATGAAGTATCTGAATTTCCCATTGGCAGTGTCCCACAACACCTGCTCTCCATATAATCGCACACTTACAGTATGTTACAATTTGATTCACTGCAGAACGACTCTGTCAGTAACTCACAGGTGAGATTAGGAGTCAGATGCATATGCTAGATGACTATGGAAGTTTCCCCGTTTAGGTGTAGGTTATCCTGTCTTATATAATTCGTTTTCTGACTTGTACAAATTCAGGAAGTATGTAAATTGGTCAAAAGAGAAGAGCAGGGAATTAGGAAGTTTGGCAATTAAGGAATTTTTTGTGTAAAATCTACTTAAAGTAAAAGTTACTCAATTACATAATCTATTGGTGAACCGTGGAATAAGGTTATTGATCATGAGGTTATTGATCCTTTAATGTTCTCTCTTCAGATGATTTGGGGAGATGAATGATTTGGGTAGATGATGAAGAGGATGAAAGATGAAGGGGTAAAATATAAATGTGTTATAAAAGTATAAATGTGTATGGACTAAAATACTCTCGACTACAAAACAAAAATCAGACTTTGACTTGGTCAAATAACTAATCTGGCATTTAATGGCCATGTTTTGGACCTATGGCGATGAATATGGCCAGTTTCGTCCCATCGCGATGCACCCTTCCAAGTTTAGAGACCACCGGTGTATTTTAGTCTAGTTTAAATGAAGACACATAATAAGTGTAAAACGTATGTTATATTTTTGTATGAGTAAAAATATAAATAGACATTAAAGTAAGAAAATATAGTAATATTCTGTGAATAAAAACTTAGATGAATTTGTATCTATTAAAGATGATATTCATTTTTTTTATAACAAAACAATTGATTTTGACATTGTTGTATTTACCTTTTTATATCCACTCTTTTTGTTCGGTAAGGTTTTAAAATTTTCTATTATATAATTTTATTAATAGTAAGGATCCAGTGAGAAGTAAATTAAAATAAGAAGTTGTGAGAAGTGACCAAAATCACGCATTTGAGATGCAACGACTTGCATTAGATGCATTTCTATTCATATAGATGCAACATCTTGAGTTTCGAAAGTTAATTTGATGTATAGATGGTGCAAATTGATTTTCATGATTTCGGCACGTGCAGAAAAAAAAAACAAGAGAAATCATGAAATGCATCTAATATACGTATATGTATCTGATTAAAAGCTAAAAAACACATTATTGTGCGTTATAATACATCTAAAGTTATAAGGATGCATCTAATTTAGCTCGGTGCATCTCGGATTTGCGGTTATAGTTCTTCTTATTACTTCTTATTTTATTTAATATTCTTATTTGATCCTAACTCATTTTATGAAAACCCCTCTTTAAGATTGGAGTGAAACAAAAATGTTCTTTAGATCAGTTACATTTTTTTATTTTTTATTTTGAGAGTAATAATTTACATTGCAATATCATATAAAGATTCCTTGCAAACAATAAGTGGATCCAAAAGTTAGAAAATTGACTAGAATAATCTGTTTTTAATATAAAAATAAATTATTCAAAAGCATGATCCAGAGTGAAATATTGAACTACAGATCTAGTCCCTGAGGTAAACAATAATTTACATATTCAGCTATCATGGTTTCTGTTTCTGCATTTTAAGTACAAGTTAGTTACATAGATATGAAACTAAGAGGGCGTTTCGTTCAACATGGGATTTACTAAAGGAATGGGAATTGGAATGGGTTTACAAACCCATCACCTTTGATGGGTTTAGAAAATGCATACTTTTAAAGGTTTGATACCCATATTTGAATACCAAACCTATCAACCAAACAAATAAAAATAAAATAAAAAGTATTCTTGAAACTCATACCCTCATACCAAACACCCAATTGCTTCTAGGTGACAAGTTAATTAAACTTGGCTTTGTTATATATTTGTTCCAAGTGTTTTGTGGTATTATCTCTCATCCTTTAGAATTTTTTCTCATATTTGCATCACAAAACAACATACACATCATTGTCTAAATTTTTTTTAATAAAACTTATATCACGTGTGTTTGTAACAGTGTTGGTGGCAAAATCATGTATATGAGGAACATTTTTCAAGAAAAAACAATTATATTCGTTACCGGGGTTTTTAATTTTTTAATTTTTTTCTCACCAAAAAAGAACTTAAAAATTGTATTATGATCTAAGATTGAAAACGATTTACAAAGTATAATTTACCAAACATCATTCAAACATGCGACTAATATGTGTTTACAAACCAATTATCATCCTCATTCTTTAGTAGTAATATTAAATGCATACTTGCAATAATTTTCAACCTGAAAAAGAGACCGAAAGTGACCTCCATTAAATAAACCATCCACCTTATTTTTTTTACTTTGTTTCAAAATAAGTTCTTACTTCTAAATTAAGATCAATCATAGTATTTATTAAGTAAAAGAGATCAATATTATATGTTAACATGAAAATCTTCTTATTTTTCAAAAAGAGAACTGATTTGGACACATCTTGCTTGATTGAAACACATCAATCACGCATTATACATTTGTACCATATCTATATATACTTTAAATGTTTATACATTAATTTGTGCAAATATCAAAATAGACTAATGCGTGCAAATAAAAAATGACAGAAATCCTCTAATTATTCAAAAGTATATGTCATTGTTAAAAATAATGTTTATTTAATACATATGACACAATATCTATCTCTATACAATATACAAAGCGTGAATAATTTTTTCTTAAAACTTAAAAAATTTAAAAATGAGTAACATGTTATACCTAAAGTAACTTTTTAACTTTCAAATTTCTTTTTTACATACCTTTAACTGAAAATAGTAACAATATCTACCACTAAATTAATTGTTTAAATATTGTTTAATCTTTAAACTTTTATATTTTTTCCTTTTACACCCATAAAATTTCTTTCTAACAATGGCTACAAGTTGAACCCGCAAAGGTCACACCAAAACTACAAGTTTATAAATATAAATATTTATCGCTATACATAAACCCAATGGGGTGATCCAGTGGTAAGGGTTTAGTCTTTTAGAACGAAAGTGCTTAGAGGTCTTGGGTTCAAACCCTGTGGAGAAAATTAATCCCTTATTGGCCACAGAGGTTCACCTGCGACGACTCCAGACTATCTAAACAAGATAGTCGCCTTGGTATTAGTCGGCTCGCAATATCGAGTCGGAAACCCATATATAAAAAAAAAATAGAAAAAGGTAGATAGCCAAGGGACTAAAATAGTAAAATAGTCACTAACATAACAAGCTCCAACTGAAATCAGTCCACTGATTTAACAAAACAAACAAACATTTCGATCCGACAACAACAACAAAAACAAAAATGGGCGGTAATTTCATTTTAATTGACTGTACACATAACAAACATTATTACAGTAATTTATTGTTCCTAATTTGAATTTGATAATGCAGGAGTAGGTAGTGAGAAAGTAGTTAAAGGAGGAGGAGGTAGTTTATGGTTAGCTTCAAATCCGAGCAAAAGATGGGGAGAGTTGTTTTTTCTGTTTTATACACCTTTTTGGCTCACTTTGTGTCTTGGTATTGTTGTTCCTTATAAGCTTTATGAGGTACTACTTGTCATTCATCTTTATATCTTCATTCATCCGAATACACTTGTTGGGCTTATGTGCTTATTTGTTCTGCTTATATTTCATTCTCCCATTTTAGGCTCATTTTCCATTAACATAGTAGCTTATTAGGGGTTGTTTGTTTCGGCTTATGGCTTATTTGGTAATCGGCTTATGTTTTATAAGCTCACTTTTTTCTGGATTCTCTTGAAACTTTTCAATAAACTTATATAAGCCGAAAAGTTTTAAAATATGCCACAAAACCAAATAAGGCACTAGCCGGCTATATAAGCTGAAACAAACACCCCCAAAGTTCATAATCGGAAAAAAAGGGCCTTATGAAACATATGCCAAATCACATAAGCTCGTAATCCAAAAAAATAAGCTTAAACAAACACCCCCTTATAACGATAAACTGAACAAAATAAACTCATAACCCCGAAATAAGCTGAACCAAACACATGTGAAATGCATGAACGTGGTATTTGAAGTTAAATTAGTTATTTGGATTTGGATGTTGGGATGTGGAAATGAGCTTCGATATTTGTAATGTGAATCTCATTTAGGTGCTAATAGTCATTACTACTAATGTTTGATTATTCGATATTTGTTTACTGCTAATAGTTTTTAATTGGAATAGATACAGACGTTTTTTGTGGTTATTGAATGATCGCGAAAAGTTTAATACCTATAACATCTGAACTTAGCTGATAACTGACTAGACTTCCGAAAGTTAAGATGTTGCAGTATTTCTTTATTAGTGCATAAGGGAATAATTTGATTTGACTTATTTTGGGTAAATGATTCTCTAATTTCATGTTTTTGATGTAATATTGTCTGTGAGTAAGGTTTGGCTGAATCAGTACTGTTTAGCTTATCAAGCATATATAAGGCAGTTGTGCTTACTGATCTGTGCTTGTATGTTACACATGGTTTTTTTTATGACAGGATTTCAAGGAGTTGGAGTATTTGCTGCTAGGACTCGTTTCCGTGGTTCCTGCTTTTCTTATACCAATGTTTGTGGTCGGAAAGGTAATTTTGTATGCTTTTATCCTTAAGGTTTTACTGCAAAGGTTAATGAAGAATTAACAAACAGAATTTCAGTTTCTTTGTAGTTTATCAGAATATTAAACAGTTATATTCAAGTAGCCTTGAATTTTTAGTTGGTAATAATGTGTGTTAGATGACTGATATCTTGTTGCTTGCATTTTAATTTCATGTGGCTAAAAAGGTGTACTGATGTAATTGTAATCAATATCTAAGCAACGGAATAGTGAAGAACGTCATTTCTGTGACGGAAACAAGAAACAAATGAAGGATTTAAACATATTTACAGCATTCTTATATGTCATACAATTTTTTCAGGCTGATCGCGGTCTTGCTTGGAAGGATCGATACTGGGTGAAGGCAAGTATATTAATCAAAATCTACTTGATCTCAACGTATTTATTGCGGTGAACTTGTCACTATCGGTTTCATAAGCAAAAGTTTATGGTCCATGGGTATACGTCAGATATTTAACTAACCATGATTCCATATGTTGCATTAGATAGAGCTTATGGCTAAATATGATTCTCACATTTAATATATATTTTGATGCAGGCAAGTTTATGGATAACCATCTTTGGCTATGTTGGAAATTACTTTTGGACCCACTATTTTTTCACAGTGCTTGGTGCTTCCTACACCTTCCCATCATGGAAGATGAACAATGTAAACCATACACTAGCAGTTTCTATATTTCCTATGTGATAACGATAAAAAGAAAAAAAACTCTGATTTTTTTCATAACTCTTTGCAGATACCACACACAACGTTCCTGTTGACAATTGTTTGCTTCTTATTTTACCATGTGGCGTCAAATTTAACACTTCGTCGACTACATCATGCTGTTGCGCACTTGCCGGTGAAAACACAGTGGATGATTAAGGCTGCATGGATTCTAGCACTTTCATACTTTATCGCCTTCCTGGAGACAGTGGCTATTGCAAATGTATGTGGTCATTTTTTTGTTTTTGCTACTTGCTTTCTTGGATATAGATTAAAGAATGTATGGCTAGTTACCGATAGCACATTACTTATCTTTACATCAGCTGCAGTGCTTAGCAATATGATATAGTCTTGTTAGTTATTGAAAACAAGGATCTTACTACAGTATTCTGTTCTAACGTTATGCAGTTCCCCTACTATTCATTTGTGGACCGTACATTAATGTATAAAGTTGGTTCCTTGTTTTATGCCATCTACTTTCTCGTGAGCTTTCCGATGTTTATAAGGTAAGAGCTCGCTCCTGTCCCCTTAGTTGTATGGAAGTAATGCATGTCACTTGCTGATTGGTGCAATTCATGTTTGTAGGATTGATGAGAACATGGCAGATCTGTGGGACCTACCAAGAGTGGCTGTTGATGCTTTAGGGGCGGCTATGCTTGTCACCATTATACTGGATTTGTGGCGCCTTTTCCTAGGCCCCATTGTTCCTATTTCGGGCAACCAACAATGTGCTCAACCGGGTCTGCCTTGGTTCCCAGGACACACTGAACTTTGATTCAACCAACATTTTGTTGTAATTTAGATGCATTGTATTATTGCGGTGATAAGATGTACTGGCTCTAATCTAATGCGGTATTTACTGTATGATTTGATGCATTGTAACACCATCGGGATAATATGTTAATTGTTGTTTATGAGTTGTAACAAATCAAGGTTTGGTTTTTGCATTTGAGCAACTGTGCATGATCTCCAGGGTCTGTATGTTCTGCCATGTGTCGGCATAGCCTAGGTGGGGGTATGCAATTGGCTTTCGGTCTGTGATAAGGAATCAGTTGCGGGCTGTAATGCGGTCTTTTCTGCGTAATTTGATGCATTCTAACACCATCATGATGATAATGTTAATTGTTGTTTTATCTCCCTGGTCCATGTATGCTCTGCCATGCGTCTGCATAGCTTAGGTGGATATGCAATTGTCTTTCGGTTTGTAATGAGGAATCAGTTATTGGCATAAGTTTAATGCAGTATCGGCTTAGAAACTAAAATGACAATGAGAATTGACTTCTAACTCCTGATAGGACTGGAGAGAATCCGTATAATACCTGATTCTAAAGCTCGAACCCACTCCTTCCCATAAGCTTGGATGGAATCCATAGGATATCACATTTTAGAACTCATCATGTTTGTCTAACAAGCAAAATTACTGATAAAATGTAAGAAAAATTTATCTTAAATATATAATAATGCTTCAAAGCACCTTACTATACCAAGAGTCCAAGAATATATAAATGTCGTATATAAATCACAACACTAGTTACAAAACTGTCTTCAATACATTATTAGTAACAATGGTCAACCAAAACCTATACTGTATATTGTAACAAGACGGACACAAAAAGCAATCTGACAAGAAAGCTAAAACGGAAGACAAGTCTTCAGGAATGTTGTTCATCATATGGCTCACTGTTCCAGGTACTATAATATGCAACCATCAGTAGTATATTAAACGCCTCCAAAACCTTCTCTTGTGTCTGTCTTACAAATTTCAAGATCAAACGCTCTAAAAACTAAAATCTTATTTCCGCTTGTCTATCTTGAGGTGCAACCAACTGCCATAAAGAAGTATATGATGGAATATTGGCTGCTTCGACTCCAAGGGTTGCGAGATTACGCCCGTATTCCTGAGCGTTTTAGACAAGATTTAATAGCTGATCATTATGGGTCTAAATTACGCATTGCATCATCATTCACATTACTGAAGGGTTCTTAAATGTGCATTTTGAAAGTGATTACGTGGTCTGAATATCAGTAGAACACAATCACTCTGTGATAAAGAACGTCAAAGGAGATAACGTTTGGATGCACTTTTGTTGTGTAAAGTTATAGTAATAAGACAGTTTTTAGTGTTTTGCAAATTCTGATTGTTTACGAAATAAATAACTCCACATAAAAAGAGCAAAAGATAAATTTTTGTCACAAAAGATAGTACGTGACATTAATATTAAGTTTTGTTCTATTTAGAAATGATTCTTAAACCCCTAAATAAAGATAATATAAAACAGAATCTGTTCATCCAAACGTCTGAAAACTGGTTATCACGACAACGATTAGAAAATCAGATAATCAGTTTCAAGACGCAAATTCAAACACCACCTAAGAAATAAAAGGAATACTCAAAGTATGCATACCTGAATGTCGAGAAATAACTGCATGCAAATTTTATCTGTTTCGGTAACATTATGGCCTGAGGTATCTGTGCTAGCTCCCTGTCGATGTCTCGCACCTTCACGTATTCTCTGAAGTGAAATCTCTGTTTTTCTTGCCTACATAATAGATTAAGAATGCTCGATAATGATTACTGAATATTAGGAGAATTCATAAACATGTTTTCATAAATTAATGCTTTTTACCGTGTTCACAGTATCAGCAGCCAACTCATAATAACGACCCGTAATCTTGAAAGCCGCACCTTGTACGAGTTTACCTTTGGTATCTTCTGTTAAATATGTAGTGGCCCGTTCACCATCTAGAAAAACCTGTGTACGGTATGTTGGTGAGAGATTAGATTATCACCTTTTTTCCAAATGACGAGGAATCAATCAATTAGAATACTGTCATCCAATTTTAATTTAGACTTACCCCTATGGGTATTTTCCTAATCACCCACAAATTTGAATAATTGCTCCCTCTACTAGTCTCAATTTACTTTTTGATTACATATATCAAATAATTTTAACTAAATATGTTTACATTTCCATTAACAAATTAAATTACTAATAATAATTTCAATGCCTAAGGAATAAACAAAAATTAGTGTGTGTAAAAATTAAATTTTCTAATGTGTCTTCTAAGACTTGGTTTATCATGTACACGTAGGTACATAGGCTAGTAATATATAACAAAAACAATACAGAAATCTAGACCTAAATAAGAAAATGAGGGATACCTTTAGGGGACGTAACACCCCTGACACATAATGGGAATGCCTTACAGGAGGTGGTTTTTTAGTCATCCGGTAAGCAGCAACTATTCCTTGCAGTTGTTGTACTTCCTACAATCATGCACCAAAACATCTTATAAGTGACATGTAACCTTGTAACTAGAATAAAAATGATACGATCCAACACTTTTAGGCAATTTTCATAAAGTGTAGGGGCTGAATTAAAAGAGTTGTTTCCTTTATTATTAGTTTCCTTTTTATGGATTAGCTTGGTGGCCAAGCTAAAGTATTATTTATAGGGCATTAGGGTTACAGGTTTTGATATGCGGATTTTGGGAGTTATTAGATATATAGGGAGGTCACCTACATCTCGAAAGTAGGCACTATCTTGTACTTTATTTTTTGGTATCTTAATAAGAATTCAGCCGTTCGTATCAATTGGTACCAGAGCTCTATCCTACCGCCTGTGGAAATTTTCGATCAGCCATGACGAAGATTACTGACGTTGAAGCACGCTTGGAACAATTCAAATCAGATTCGTTGGCTAATCAGGTTGAAACATCGAATCGCTTTGATCGGATGCAAGAATCGATTGACAAGAATAAAGCAGAGGCTGATAAGCAATTCGCGGAGCTGTTGCAGCTCTTGAAAGCCCTACAACCACCCGCCACCACTGTCCTATCCCGCTACACTGCCACCCCACCAAGCTATCATCACAACACCGCCCAGCAACCATGTAACACTACCGATCAGCGCCCAAAACCAGTACCACGACGCTTACTAGCCGTTTTTGGTTCCACCATCAGCACCTTATACGAGTTTTTCGGGCCTCCAGTTTGATTCGCAGGGATTCCCACTTCTGATGAGCCAACCAGGAGATGACAGTGGCAATCGAAATTCAAAACCACCGATTACCAATGACCGGATTTTCCAGAATTACTACGTATGGACAAGTAGCGGGAGCATTCCCGCACGTCGCCATTCATGGACCTGAACGGGCATCCAGGGTCTGATCACCGATTCAGAAAACTTAAAATGCCATTGTTCTACGGAGAAGACGTGTATGGTTGGGTATACCAGGCAGAGAGATTTTTTGAGATACAAGGCTTGATTACTACTGGGGAACGGCTTCGTGCAGCGGTCTTGAGTTTGGAAGGGTCTGCCCTGTCCTGGTTCCGATGAACTAATGATCGGGAGCCTTTTATCAGCTGGGAAGAGCTCAAAAGACGCCTGTTACACCGTTTTCAATCCTCACAAGACGATAACTTGCATGAACAGTTTTTCTCTATTAGTCAACAGGGGACGGCTCGCGAATATGTGACATTATTTGAAAGAATGGCTGCTCAATTACCTGGTCTACAGTAGGAGGTACTTGAGGGGATTTTCATCAAGGGGTTAAAACAGGAGTTACGCACGGCAATTCGAACTCAGAAACCCACGGGCTTGAGTCAAGCCATGGAATTAGCATTAATCATTGATGAGAGCAAGACTTGTCACACCGTTTAACAATAGGGCAAACCACTTCCACTTTAGAAGATTAACTGATTCGGAACTACAAGCCAAGAAAGCTAAAGGATTGTGTTATCGGTGTGATAAGAAATACGCCCCAGGTCATCGGTGTCCAAGTCAGACATTACAAGTGCTGCTGGTTGATGAAAGTGATGGCAGTGATGAGGAGGTTGCACCAGACTTTCAAGTCAAACGATGGGATCCCGGAACGAAGATCGATAAAGAGGAAATTTAAAAGCCACACCTTGAGGACAAGGTGTGTGTTTTGCGGGGGAGTAATGATACGATCCAACACTTTTAGGCAATTTTCATAAGTGCAAGGGCTGAATTAAAAGAGTTGTTTCCTTTATTATTAGTTTCCTTTTTATGGATTAGCTTGGTGGCCAAGCTAAAGTATTATTTATAGGGCATTAGGGTTACAGGTTTTGATATGTGGATTTTGGGAGTCATTAGATATATAGGGAGGTCACCTACATCTCGAAAGTAGGCACTATCTTGTACTTTATTTTTTGGTATCTTAATAAGAATTCAGCCATTCGTATCAAAAAAACTAAAAAGAATATGGGTTTATTGCATAAAATACCACTTTACTTTTCCCTTTGTCCTATTTTTATTTTTTGTACATCTGAACCCTTAAAAGTTGGTTTTATAACTAAAACAGGCCGAGTGAAAAAGCGTGTTGTTAATCTATACATTTTCTTTTAAACAGAGGATTTCATTAAAACACTAGCAAGAAGCTAGAAAAAAACAATTACAAAGGAATAAGCGAGGATTCTTTAGCCAATCTACCCAGCTAAAGTTTGACTTGCATCTACACCTACACCAAGAAAAAGAGCGAGACACAATATCGTCAAACACACGTGTTTTTGTCTGAGGCTTTGACCCGAAAATAGAGTTGTTGCGAAAGTTCCAAACCGACCACCAAGTAATGTAGAAAACTCCTTCCAAAACCGTCTTAAGCTTAGCCGAGAGACGAAGATTCATACGTGTTGGTAATCGACTAATCTATACATTAAACCCAATAAACTTTACTATGATATAATCATACCTCGCCACACTTTTCAGCTAACGTGTCAATGATGGAATCAATGACAGAGGGAACAAGATCTTTAAGAGATTTTCCACCTTGCAAAATGCTGTCTTTAACAAGATCAACTTCTTCAGTAGAGCAGGACTTAAGAAGCTCAAACACATGTCCAATGAAGTTATCACAAACATCTGCAGCTAGATGATCTAAATCATGAATCACCTGCAGGATAAAACAAAAATTAATATCACATTCTTACTGATCATAGCTTTTGCAAAATTAAGTCGAACCTGATACATACATAAATTAGATCCTCTGGAGTAGCAGAAACTGCCCATTCAAATGAAGAGTTGGAGCCTGCATTACGTGTTTTGCGAGCAGATAGTCCAGCTGACAACCAGTTTACATATCTACAGATCAAATTATCCTAATGTCAGAGATATTAGCGTAATAATATAGTAGATTGATTAGATTTAATAATTGCAAATTTACCTAGATATAAGCTGTAATGTCAAGCGAAGAAATTTGTCAGAGATAGAAATGAGGAGAACATCTTCTCTCCAGCAGGATTTGAGGCATTCCAAAAGTGTAAGACTTTGCTTTAATGTTAACCCATGCTCGGAATCTGACTTTTGAATTGGAGTAAGTTTAGAACCTACAAGGGCCGAATCTAAAGATCCAGCAATTTCCTGAAACCTGCAAGCAACATAAACCATGGTCATTCTTCATTTCCATTCATTTCTTTCTATATACTATCTGCTAGATGCATACCTCACATGCAAAAGAGAGGTAGATCAGGCGGGTTTGCTAACGGGCAAATCAGGTCGCGTGGGGCCAACCAGCCAGCACATTTTTATCCAACTTTTTTACTTTGTAAAAAAAATATCATATTATATATAATAACCAAAAAAAAAAAAAAAAAAAAAAAAAAAAAAAAAAAAAAAAACATTATAATAAGATGATTTCTGTAGAAATGATATGGAACATTATAAGTTTTATGAACACATGTTACACGACTTTCGACCCATTCAACCCACATGCCTGTTTAATTTTAACCAACCTTCTACATTTGACCCATTATTAATAACATACAGCCCATATTGATGTGTTTCCATATAAACAGGTTGAATTTTCCATCTCAAGTTAAAACTTTAGAGATTGGCATATAAAGAGAATTGTCAGTACCTCAAAGAGAAATACACCCCAATGTTCCATTGTTTCATGAAATCTACATATACAGCCTCAGCTCGAAAGTTGGCCACAGCAGATCTGGAAGGGCAGTATCCTTGCAAAACAATGCCAACTTAAAATTACAAAGAGAACATAGGTGCCCTTGTGACTAAGACGTTAAGAAATCATACAAAAAGAATGGCAATTTTGACCCGTTTACTAATAAGTGGGTCCATTGGAGTAATGTTTGAATCTGAAGGAAAAAAATTAACACTTAGCTTGGAAGGAACAGGTGGAACGGGTGCCATCAAAATAGTAAAATCTCCTAAATTATTTTACTTAAAGGCTTAGATTATAATTGACATAATATAACTGTTGCAATCATATTTTAACATGCTGATTATTGATTAAAACATTATGAATTTGGACCTGAACCATAAAAGTAAACCCAGTAAACTCTCAGCCAACCTGCCCATATTACCACCGCTAAAGCATATACAAGAAAATGGGAAGTATTTTACTACCTTCTAAGTCGGCGAGGAAACCCAGGCTTGATTTATAATTTTTCAGGAACTCAGTAGGTCTTCCTGGAGAAAAGGCCCCTGGCTTTCCATGTTGGATTGCCCAAAGAACCTCCTTTAGGATTGAATTGGCAAGGAAACTAAATACATGAAAACCTGAATTTTCTGCAATTAAAAGGGACATTTATAAAAACATTAATACATTCCATTTTAACATGAAAGCCTGAATTTTCTGCAATAATGAGGGACAATTATACAAATTAATATATTCCCATACACCGTGGAAGACGGTATTGGGACCCATAACCCGTGGAAGACGGAATTGGGAGTTACTTTACTTTTCTTTTTTTTTATAAGTTTTCATCAGGTATCTAATGCAGCCATGTGTTAGCCATACTAGAAAAGCAAACAGAGTTGCACAAGCAAAAGAGCAGCAGATTTCTCAGTAGGATTGATCATCCAAAATGAAGTAAATGAGCATACTTCTCCAAACATATATAGACTAGATAATAAATTGAAAGAAGAGCAAATAAGGTGACTTCCAAACGATTGACGGTCTAAATATTTATTAATAACTCAAAAAAAAACGAGTGAAAGAGAACTTTGAGAATAGTGTAATGCTACTCAAGTAATGAGATAGCAAGGGTTGTGATAAAACCCCTGTAACAGAGTTTCAGGTTTCATTTCAACACAATAATCGGCGTGGCAATGACAGATAAAAAAACCAACTTTTCCCTAGATATTGGTCTAATGTAAGATTTGGACAATATAGCTACTTCCTTTCTTTTAATGAAAACTGTATTAAGGAAGTAGTATTAGTTGAACAAAATTTCGTTGAAAGGTATGAGTGTATGACATATCAAAAAAGCAATAGCTTTCAAATTCTTCAAAATTCCAATGACAAGATATATGGTGACCAATACCTGTAGAAGAAATCTGCAGCAAAAATGTACAATCTTCCGCAATGAGATGTTTGATTTGTTTATAGTCTTCTTCCAGCTCATCCCCTGCGGACCCACTAACCACTCCAGAAGAACTGTATGGAATCACTTTCTGGACTAATGGAGCCACGACTGTTGAGCGAAATATATCTTCTGCATTCCGGGTGTTGTCCACAGCAGCATAAGCACGTAGGCAGTTATATACTGCATTTTCATCCTTGTGTGTCAAGCCATCTACAAAACAGTGTCCCAAGCTTGTATCCAATAATGAGCTGGCATTTTGTATTCTCTTTTCCATGTTCTCAATGAAAGGAAGGTCCTGTACTGCCATTAACAGAGAAAGAATGTGTGTAAGTTCATAGGACTAATAAGGAAATTTTTCAACAGTGTAGTGCGGTAAAAATGTATCCAGAACAGATCAAATGGGTAAAAACAAAGAGTTGCTTACATGTAAACGAGCCAAACAAGTCAAATGTCACCTATAGTACTTTTAATGCATAAAATCTCCCAAACTATTTTTATTAAATAAAAGAAGATTATTATGATTTTACTTGACTGACACACCAATTATTATATGCTTTTATCTAAATAAGAAACGTCTTTGGTCAACCCGACGCCTCACATTTTGGCCTGTAACCCAAACCATCTGACCCGCCCATTTTGCCACGTCTATTGGTATCCATTCCAAAAACCTCAAAAAGTAGAATATAGGTCTTTCAAGGTCTTATATGGGTTAACTATTTATGAAATAAATATATAAAGCAAACAGAAGCTCCATGAGATTAATAAACAAGAGCTATAAATGTTTGTCAATATAAAAGGGATGCAGAGGGGGACCTTGGCATGAGCAAAATAGAACTTTAGCCTGTTCATTTCACTAGCAATTCTCTCCAAAAGCATGCTTTGAGTTTCCCTGAGATCTGTCCCATTTTTAGAATGCTGTTTAGAAACACCGTTACTAAGGTGACTCTTTTCTGCAGAGTGCAGATCGCCATTTGACCCATCAACAGGCACACTATGCAGCTCCTTTATTAATTTCTCAACCTGCAATCACGATAACAAATCCATACATTTACTAGATCATTTTATACAGGAAATGAGATCTTACTCGAGCTGACAGAAAGGACAATCCAAGTTTTCGAGGCTTATAGAGTTATAGTAGGCGAATCAAGCTGTGATCTTTTGCAGAAACTTAAGGATAAATCAAGAGGAAGCTATTCATGAGCATGCAGAGGAGCGAAATCTTTTACCTCTCTTTTAAAACTAGTTCATATGTTTTTTTAACAAAGAAGAACACAATTCTCTAGATGAAATAATAGAACTCTGAATAATCACCCTTAGTTCAACATAACTACTCTTAAAAGACAAGCAAATATTTTAACAGCTTGTAGCTCATATTTACCAAAAGATACCAACCCCCTGGAAGCTACTTAACCTTTGAGGCACTTAAAAAAGATACTCATTATTGAGACAAGTGCTAATATCAATTTATCAGTTTTCACAATGCAGTTTCCAGCCACGTCAGCTAATTAGAAAAGTGAGTAAACTCTAAAATCATTTCTCCAGATCAGTGGGTGTACAAATTATGCCCACAAGTTCATCATAGACTGATAGACAGAAAAAAAAAATCTCGTCTTTTTCTCTGAAAAACGAGGAAATGGGTACTAATGTGAAACATGAGGAGTAAAGGATGAGTCTAAGTTTAAAATATCACAACGATTCAGTATATACACAACACTCAAATCCAGATCCGTATACTTTGTATGTTGTTGTTATATCACAGATCAGCTAAATAATTAGACTTAATTATAACGATAACCTTGTTAACCTGTAAACCCATATGCATGTATCACTATTATCAAAAAAAGATCAGTCGGCACCCAAAACGGGTGCACGTGGTCAGTGTTACCCCACGAATTAAACCCTTCTGTGGACATCATAGGCTAAGTACCAAGTTGAGCTTATAAACTAAACTCTATATAATATCAATTTTATAGGCTAAGTACCAAATCAACAATGACAATCAAGTTAACTACAAATATACTCGGATCCTAACCACATTATGAATTCTAACAACTTATTTAAAAACTAAATCATACCATACACACCAATATTTAAATAGATCATAAGTCATAACATATAAACACGATAAACCCCAACAGACTCCACATTTTCAACATCCTACTACCTTAAAGACAGCATGAGAAGTATCAATCAACAACTCGGATCCTAACCACATTATAAGCTCATAAGTCAAAAAATAAGCCGGAACAATAACAACCAAACTTAACTACAAAAACTACTCGCACCCAAACCACATTATCAAATACAACAACTTATTCGTAAGTAGTTCAAACTACAATAAACCTCAAAATAACATTCCACGTTTTCACGCTAAACTAGATCACCTATAACAAAATAATCACATTATATTACATTCGCATTATAAACAGTATAAACCTCAAAACAACATTCCACATTATCTTACCTTAAACACAAGGTGCGGAGTATCAATCACTTAAATCCTATACAACATCTAAACTACATTTTTACAAAGGCAGTCAAGTTAACTTTAAAAATTTACTCGGATCCAAACCACATTACCAAACACGACCACTTAACCAAAAACCCGCGATGAAAACATTCCACATTTTCAACATTAAAATATATACCTTAGACACAAGGTGCGAAGTATCAATCATAATAACCATTATCAACTTATAAACTACTTGGATCCCAACCACATTATCAAAAACAACAACTTATCCAAAACACGATCAAAACATCCCACATTTCCAACATTAAACTAAACTACCTTAGAAATAACAACTCAACTACAAAAACTAATCGGATCCGAACCACATTATCAAAATATATAAACATTCCACATTTCCAAAAAACGCGATCAAAACATTCCAAATATTCAACATTAAACTAAACTACCTTAAACACAAGGTGCGAAGTATCAATCACGCAAATCCTATACAACATCTAAACTACATTTTTACAATGGCAGTCAAGTTGAGCTCAAAAAATTACTCGGATCCAAACCACATTATCAAACACAACAAAATATCAAAAAAAAAAGGCGATCAAAACATCCCACACTTCCAACATTAAACTAAACTACCTTATAAATAACAACTTAACTACAAAAACTAATTGGATCCAAACCACATTATAAAAATATATAAACATTCCACATTTCCAAAAAAAGCGATCAAAACATTCCACATTTTCAACATTAAACCAAACTACCTTAGAAACAACGTGCGCGGTATCAATCAACAACTCCAAAACCTCCCGCGCCTCACTCGCCACATTCCGCTCCCTCAACCCGCTCTTCAACTCACTCAACGACATCTCCACATCACTCCTAAACCCCAACACCTTCTCCCTAATCTCAACGAGCGGCGCGCGCATTCGAAGCACCGCGCCATCAACGTCAACTAACTTACTACTTAAATTAACGAAATCGGCATAGTCTCGGTTGATTAGCTCGACTAATTCGGTTTTTAGGGATGTGAGATGTGATTGGAGCTCGGATCTTAGGGTTTCGAATGGGACGAAGGTGCGGAGGTCGGAGATGTAGGATTCGGAGGTGAAGGAGGGGTTTAGGAAGGCGGATTGGTTGAACCAGGTCGGGTGGTGGTCGATTGGGTCACCGAATAAGTCGGTTCGTGGTGGTTGGGACGGTGGTTGGTGGTGGTTATGGTGGTTGATCGCCATTGTGTGTGTGTTTTGGGATGGTGGAGATGTGGATTTGATATTGGTGTAAGTAATAGATACGGTAACTTGTACAGTAATTTACTCACGTAGGTGTAGGTGTGGAAATTTACCTTTAAGTAATAATTTTTTTTACTGGTGCATCAGGTTGAACCAAACCTAAGGGGCCGTTTAGTTGGAGAGAAATACTCCATTTTTTCTAGAAAATTTTTCATATAAAAAGGGAAAAACTGAAAATCCGTTTAGTCACATTTTTCTCCAATAATTTTCCAAAAATATGAAATTCTCATTTTCCAATTTGTAATAGAAAAAATGAAAATACCATTACACCTTTCTCACTTTTTTCATTTCCAAAATAATAACACCATTTCCTTTCACCCTACACTTTTATCACGCCTCTTCCATCCTCCACCTTAACCTTCCATCGTCGCCCACCGTCAAGTTTTCAACTAAACAACTTTTCATTTAAAAAAAATTAAAAATATAACTCCAACTAAATGGATTTTCAGATTTCTCAACTCTTCTCTAGAGGAGAAAAACCATTCCCTTCTCTATAAATTTAGAAACAGAAAAACAAGAAAAATTTTCACCAACTAAACGGCCCCTAAGCGTTTTCATCACTGGAGGTCCAAAACAATACTTTTATACTCTAGACAAGTCCCTTGACCAACATTGTCAAAGTAAACATAAATTTTATGGGTTTACATTGAGGGTATAATAGACCATTCACAATTTTAACATGTCATAGTTAAAATCTAACTCAACCTTCAACCATATTAGTACCGGCAACACATAACATTGAACCCTAAATACAAGCAACACACATTCTACCCAAAGAAAAAAAAAACAATAATGGCACAAAACATTGAAGGCTTTGTTGAGTTTGTTGAGGAAAAAAGATTGCCCAAATGAAAAGGGTTTGGGTGTTAAGAAGGAGAAGGAAGAGGCTGACATCGTGTATCAAAGGTTAACGATTTGAGAAAAAGGATTACAAATATGGAAATTTTGTTTAAATATTTTAAGAAAGGGAAGGAAATGAAGGAAAATGATGATATGGAGAGTTGTGGGTCTAGCTAAGTGTATGTTTAGATGATAAGAAACTTTGTAGTAGTTGTGAACATGAAATCGATCAATAAAAAATTAGGTTCTTATGTAAGTAATAGTGTTTGGTTGTGCATTGTATGTAACACCCCAACCCGACAAGGGTAGAAGTATCACATCATGGTGTCAAATCAGAACATACATAAAACAATCGCAAGCCGAAGTCTTATAAAATAAAATACTAACACTATGGTCTTTAGTTTTTTTTCGTGAAGGAAAGAAATGAAAGGGTAGGAGAGTATAGAAAAGTAAAGTAAAGGAAATGAGGTTATTGGTTTATTTGATGTTCTCAAGTTGACCGAAAAGTGATGAAAAGTAAATGAAAGTTTAAAAATTGTCATTATCTGTACTTGCAATAAAAGAATAAAATAAGTGCAAATTTAATATATTGTCCTTTGAAACATAATTACAAGATAAGAGACAAGTGACAATTTGGTAACTTTATATAATCAACACTCTCTTTCCTCTGTCACCATCCCAAAAGTGGGCAGGACACTTTGGCTCTAAAATACCTCAAATCCTCCTTCGTTTACTGTCCACTCCTTTTATTTTCCTTTTCCAAAATATCTTGAGAACACATAATTTTTTTGATTTCATTCTCTTCCACTCACTTTCTTTCCTTCTACTCAACTCTAGAACACACAAACGAATGACTTACAAGGAAAAATACAAAATTCAGTATGTCAAAAATGTAATATCAAAACAATAATCTTCAAAAATGGTCCAATAAGATAGGGAAACTAGGGTCGGATGACTCAAATGCTCCTACTCTCAGCCCAACAAAGCCCAGCATCCTACTTTGTACCTGTCGCATGGAAAAGAAAACTGCGGTTGAGCTTAAAAAGCCAATGAACAGATATAACAAAACAAAAGCTAACAAAATAAAAATATAAAAACGAAACAAGGAGACTGATAACAAAGTCGCAACGAAATGAGCACAATGAGTCAATGAGAAACCTGTAGAACACAATATTAACAGATATCCAAAAGAAACAAAAATTAAATGAGACCAAAGCAAAGCAGCACATCGATGACATATATAATTACATATAAATAACCAAACATACAAGTACCGAAACATAATCAAATAAGAGTTGATGAACAGTATCATAATCAAGACAAGTAACCAAACAATGAACAAGCATATCAACCAGCGAATCAACTAATCATAAATATAGCGAAACAACAAATTAGCTAATCAGATATATATAAGCTACGCTGAATTCTATAAGCAGGCGGAAGCAACTAAATTGAATGTAAGCATGGCAATCACACAAGTCAGATAACCTACAGTTAATAAACAGAACAAGTATCCTCACCAGCGGAAAAACTAGCAGCAGTATAAGCATGATAGTCACATGTATCAGGTAAGAATACCAAACGAACATCATAATTGAATGAATTAACTAAACAAGGACCTAGCATGGCAAGCTAAAAATCAACTAGACATGTAACATACGCTGAACCATTTCCATCATCAAACAGTAGCATAAACAGAAGTGTAAACATGGCAGATCAACAAGTCAGGTAAACATCAATTACTAAGTCGAACTAACAACATAAGCATTAGGAAATACCAACAAAAGTACAAGCATGGTAGTCACAAATAGCAAATAGGAATACTAGATGATGATCATAGTCTACGAAAATAACTGAACGAATGTATATCACGAGGTTTTTAGCCCGCGCTTCGCGGCGGGGTGTTTGCATACAGAAGTATTATTTAACGTTCGAGCTAAGCGTGTTCTTATTTTATATGTTAAGTATTTTAAGCGTGAACAATATAATTAAGCGGTTGCGAATTTACAAAAAAATATGTTATCAAGCCTTCGCTGCGTCGCGTTTTATATAAAGCTTTTTAATTAAAAATTATAGAATATCGTTATGTAACAACCGTTAAGTAGTGGCCGTTAGTAGGACTATTTGTGTAACAAACATCTAACATGAAGGACTAATTATGTAAATTTGTTTACATCATTAGTCCCTATAGGACCTATTTTGCAACGCAAGTTAAACCTCAGGGACTGTTGTTGCATTTTTTTTAAGTATTTAAAATAAAAAAGTTAACGACCGTTAGTAGATAACAGACGTTGACTAACGACCGTTAGTACTATTCATTAGGCCCATAGCAAAAACAGGATTGCCTTTAGCATTCTCTTTGGCATATTTTATGTGTAGAGTACTATAACTAATGCTTGTTGGGTGTGGACCTAGCAAAAAAAATAGTGGTTTTAGCCACCCTGCTAAATGTACTATAAAGTAATGATAACGGATAAATCAAATGATTACATACTAGCATGGCAACCAGACGAATCAAATGGTCACATAATAGCATGGTGGTGAATCAGATAATCACATATTAACATAGTAACCAGAGGAATTATCTTCAGTTCCGACCAAGAACAAGATAGATCCAGCTAAGAACCAGCTATTCTAGCCAAGAACCAGTTAAGAACCGGCTATTCTGGCCAAGAACCAGTTAGATCCAGATAGGAACCAGCTATTCCGGCCAAGAACCAGTTAGATCCAGCTAAGAACCGCCTATTCCGGCCAAGAACCAGTATGAAACCAGTTAAGAACTGTCTATTCCGGCCAATAACCAGTAGGAACCAATTAGAATCAGTTAAAAACCGGCTATTCCGGCCAAGAACCAGTTAAGAACCAGCTATTCTGGCCAATAACCACGTAGATCCAAATAGGAACCAAATATTCCGGCCAATAACCAAGTAGATCCAGCTAAGAACTGTCTATTCCGGCCAAGAACCAGTTAAGATCGGCTATTCTGGCCAAGAACCAGTAGGAACCAGTTAAGAACCAGCTATTCTGGCCAAGAACCAGTTAGATCCAGATTGGAACCACCTATTCCGGACAAGAACCAGTAAGATCCAGCTAAGAACTGCCTATTCCGGTCAAGAACCAGTATGAATCAGTTAAGAACCGTCTATTTCGGCCAAGAACCAGTAGGAACCAGTTAGAATCAGTTAACAACCGGCTATTCCGGCCAATAATCAGCTAGAACCAGCTATTCCGGCCAATAACCAGTCAGATCCAGATAGGAACCAACTATTCCGCCCAAGAACCAGTTAGATCCAGCTAAGAACTGCCTATTCCGGCCAAGAACCGCCTATTCCGGCCAAGAACCAGTAGGAACCAGTTAGAAACAGTTAAAAACTGGCTATTCCGGCCAAGAACCAGTAGGAACCCGTTAGAACCAGTTAAGAACCCCCTATTCCCACCAATAACCAGTTAGATCCAGATAGGAATTAGCTATTCTAGCCAAGAACCAGTTAGATCCAGCTAAGAACAGCCTATTCCGGCCGAGAACCAGTAGGAACCAGCTATTCCGGCCAATAATTAGTTAGATCCATCACTACACAAGTTAATTCCAAGAGAAAAAAAAAAAAAAAAAAAGTATTTTGTTAGGAAAATTTGAGTGAATTTAATTTTTAGAGGAGACTAAACGTTAAATTTTTACTCGAGATTCATATTTTGGTTTAACTGTGAACTGACTAACAACCAGCTATTCGGGCCAAGAACCACTTAGATCCGGCTAGAACCGGCTTTTCAGGCCAAAAATATCCAACTAAGAACCGTCTATTCCGGCCAAGAACCTGTTAGATCCAACTAAGAACCCACTATTCAGGCCAAGAAGCAGTTAGAACCAGGTAAGAACCGGCTATTCTGGCCAAGTGTAACACCCCCAATTTCGTGATACGCAGCGGAATTCAAACTGGGTGTTACTTCATGGCACAATAGTCATAACAATAGAAAACGAACTCTAATGGAGTCGTTTCAAAAGATTTATCATTCGATTTATATAAATATCAGAGTTTACAAAAATGAGGTCCCAAATGGTTCCATGTTTACAAAATACATTAAATTGATTTTCGAATGATAATAAAATTTATAGCCTTCTTGATCTAGTCCTTGCTCTTCCGTGCCAGCTTCCGACATTATGGACCTGAAATACATGCTTAAAACTGTCAACACAAAGGTTGAGTGAAATTCATAGAGTTTAGGAAATCTGTTGAACACATAATGTTTGTAGTGTGAGTTATAAATTCACACCAATGGTTTGAAAACCAAAACAATTATTATTAGACTAAGCATCATGCAATCAAGGCGTTAACGTGTTCCAAAATTAATTGGAGAAAATGTTGGTGCGTGCCCTATCAGGTAAAATTGTCGTTTTTACCAATGTTACTCAAATATAGTGCGTTTGTTTACCGGACCTGGTCAGCACAAACGGGATTCGTCAATCCCAATAGATCTATTCACAATATTCGCGCCCACTCTCACATAGTGATTAGTGATTCATGATTAAGGGACTTAAGTTTGGCAAATGCGGTAACTTAGAGCTAATAACAATCAGATAAGTATACAATTTGAAAGCAATGTGTTCGGTTTAAAATAAAGCATGTATCTCCCCCAATGGTTTGTAAAACAATTAAGTAATAGAAAGTTGGGCTATGAACTCACCTAAGAGTAAATGATATCAAATGTATAATGAGAATGATGGATATGCCGTGAGAACTTCTACGAGCAACCTAGAATAGGATGCTGCGACTAAGGTTTGAAATAATGATGCGAAAGAAATAACAAAACTATATACGTCTCTATGTTGATCATGATGTAGTACATGGTTTTTGTGTATGTCATTTATAGAAATGGTCTAGTTGTGAAAACGTGTTTAGTTTATACATATCGTACTACCGTTCGGGCCATCATAATTCAGAGGTCATGTAGTAAACGTTCGTGGAGCTAGGACACTTTAAATCGTAAATCCAACAACCCGTCGATACGTTTTACTCAAATGAAACCCCTCACATGAAGCTCCCTAGTTTTGTAGCACTTTAATAGATAAGACATGTTAGGAATTAGAAATTCCCTGTATTAAAGAGTCGGTCACCTCAAGTATATGTAATCGTTAGAAAGCTCGTAGTCGTAGTTATTTTAAGTTAAGTAGTATTTAGTTAAGTAACACCGTGGAGGACGGACGGGTCTTTACCCACTGTATGCCTGATCCACAGCCCGATGTGTGGCGATTTATGTAAGACTATAAATACTCTCTACCTTCCAAGGTAGAGAGTTGGAGCTCATAATAATATCTTTCACTTTCTCTCACTAAGTTCCCTAAACCTCTAACTTTCTCTCTCTAGAATCCCACTTATTCGCCACCTTGTTGTTATGGTTTGATGTGTATGTGAAAAGTTATATCTTACAATTGGTATCAAGAGCCATGGTTAGATCATATCTTGCACATATTTGGATTTCTAGTGGTTTTTAGGTGGTTTTTGAGTTTGAAAAAGTTTAGTGGTTTTTGTATCATTTGGTTGATTTCTTGTGTTAAAGTTTGAATTTTGTTAGTACTTTTGTGTTTAGAATCATCACAAGTGTTTAGGTTTTCATTTGGTAAGCTTGAATCATCTTGGTTGGGTTGTTTTTGGATTGAAAAGTGATGTTTATATGGTTTTTCTTGCTAGCGACTTAGCTCACGGATTATTTTCTTCATAGCGACTTGCTTTACAAATTTGTAGCGAGTTACAGGTTTAGACCTAGCGAGTTAGATCTAGCGAGTTAAAGTACAAGTAGTGGACTCTCCACTACGAGTAGCGACTTGGTGGTAGCGACTTGGTCTGTAGCGAGTTGCTCTTTAGCGACTTGTATCTCTAGCGACTTGAGTAGCGAATTGCTGCCAAAATTTTGCTAGCGACTTGGTCTGTAGCGAGTTACTACTTAGCGACTTGCTTTTGTCTAGCGACTTGGGACTCTAGCGACTTAGTGGTGTAGCGAATTAAGTGTTAGCGACTTAGTGCATTATCTTCTAGCGACTTAGTGCATTATCTTCTAGCGACTTAGTGCATTATCTTCTAGCGACTTGAGTGAGTGTTTACGGTTTTCTCTTGATTTAGTAAAATCCCGTGAAAGAATCTATTTCCCGGTTTAATCATAGAGTTATAAAATCCCGTTTAATCTGTAAACATGTCTACCAACGTTCCTACTATCATCTCCACTGTTGCCGAAGATGTTCAAGCAGCTGGCTCAGATACTCGTCCACCCATGCTTGACATAACTGACTATGATTCTTGGGCTCAACGAATCAGATTGTACTGCCTTGGAAAGGAAAATGGTGTCAACATTCTCAAATCAATTGATGAAGGACCGTATCGAGTTGAGACGACTAGAGATATACTTGATACTAATGATGATGGAACTCCTATTTACGGAATGGACAGACCTAAAATGTATGATGAGCTTGATGATAAGGAGAAAAAGAGATTCGATGCAGATATCAGGGCTTCGAACATTGTTCTTCAAGGTCTTCCTAAAGACATCTACAAGCTGATCAATCACAACACCGATGCAAAGGCAGTATGGGATAATGTCAAGATGCTTCTCTCAGGATCAGAATTAACTATGGAAGACAGAGAATCACAACTCTATGACGAATTTGAACACTTCAAGATGAAACCAGATGAGAGTGTCTATGAGTACTATGTGAGATTCCATAAGTTGGTGAATGACATGAGAAACATCAGAATGACTATGCCTAACATTCAGCTGAACTCAAAATTTGTGAACAACATGAATCCCGAATGGCACAAGTTTGTCACCTCTGTGAAGCTCACTAAAGGATTGAAGAATACAAACTATGAGCAACTCTATGCCTTCCTCCTTCAGAATGAGAGACATGCTATGTTTGAAAAATTGGTTCTCAATCAGTTCAGAACCAACCAGGGAGAGACAAGCTCGTCTAATGACTCAACTGCCTTCTACTCAAACATCGGAATCACAACCAAAGCCTCACAAGTCATACCTTTGGGTAATGGTAATCACAAACTCATTCCGGATCCCATGTTCAAACAAGCTGATGCAGATGCACACGTGGGTAACTTCATTAATCAACTAGCTCTTCTGATTAGTCAAAACATGAATTCTCTCCCACAAACCAACAACAACCTCAGAACTGCATCTAACCCACACAATCAAGCTACTGTTAAAGATGGAAGGATCGTGGTGCAACCAGTTCAGGAAAGACAGTATGATCAGGGAAGAGGTGGAGCTGGTAGAGGTTATGTTGGTAACCAGAATCGAGGAAGGAATGGTAACCAAGGTCAAGCTAAGCCGATCAAATGTTATAACTGTGGTGGTGAGGGACACATTGCTAGAAACTGCACATCTCCAAAGCGTCCACAGAATGCTGATTACTTCAGAGATAAGATGCTGCTTGTACAAGCTCAGGACAATGGTGCTGCTTTGGATGAAGAGGAATTGCCATTTCTTGCTGAGGGCAATGCCAAGACTTATGATGCAGATGTGGATGAGCAGCCTATTCAGGAGATAGGTCACAATCATCAGAATGCCTTTCAAGTTGCTGATTGTGATGCATACGACTCTGATGTGGATGATGGACCAACTGCACACACAATTTTTATGGCTAGCATTTCTCCAATGGTTTCTCCCAAGGTCTCTTCTTCACCACTAGCTGGCCCATCCAAGGACAAACTCATCTCAGAGGTACTAAAACTATACGATGATGCTGATGTGCAAAAGATGCATGACAACGTACTATCAACTGAAACTATTGAATCAAATATTGACAATATGGGTAATACCGACATTGTCCCATATGATCAATATGTGAAACAAAGTGAAAGTGAAGTTGTACCAAGTGATGCATCTTCTGCAATCAACAATGACTATGTTTTTGATGAATACACTGCATGTGCCCCTGATGATTATGTAATTTCTGAACTAAATGCCTATAAAGAACGTGTTGCTATTTATGAACAACGTGCTAAATTTGAGTTGACCACTCGTGAGCAGGAAATGGATGACCAAGTGCGTACAGTAATTAGAAAAAGTAATTTTAGAGAAGAAGTATTGAAACAAGTTCCTTTAGGTCAAAAGGAAGAACATCAGTACCCCTCACTATTAATGAAAGAAGAGAAACGTAAAGCCTAGTAAATCAAAGAATAAGTAGAAGAGGGATCACTGAAGTAGATTAAAGAATAGTAGGAGTCACGTGAGTTACGTCGATCCAAAAACAGATCCAAATTCTTAGAGTAACGGTAGTATCTATTGTGAAACTCGACGAAAACGATAGAAAGGTATGAGTCCCAACCCAAATAGATATTACCCTTGCGATACGAATAGCGAATCTTGAGATACGAATCACTAGTACACTCGTCAGACTTACCACAAAGGAACGTACATGTCGAACAAAAGTTCAAACAAAAAGTTTCAAAAGTCTAATCTTTTTAGAGAGTTCTCGAAACTAAGGAAACGTAATTTAAGAACGAATTCGTAAAAGTGTAAAAGAACTTCAAGAACAAAAACGAATCGACAAAATCTTTCAAAAAGAACGTTCCTTAAATTAAGAACAAAGTTATGAAGAAGAGATTTTAATGAA